>CM061233.1:30846297-31237600 GCA_030844895.1 Ambrosia x helenae | reverse complement strand
AAAAACATCCTTTCAAGCTTCTTTGCTCGTGTGTTGACTTTTCTGTTTGACCGTTCTTAAATCACGATTAAGCATTGTAAGTTCTAATGTTTTTACATGGTTTTGTTCATCGGCATTCATACAACAATAACCCTATGTTTAATCGGGTTATTGTTGTTCAAATCTGATTATTGCATAATCTAGGGTTCGTTCGTTTTAATTTGGGGAAGAAACTTGCTGCAGACATTGTTTATAATTAAAACAGAAACAAAACAAACACAACCACTAATCTAGATCAAGTGGTTGTGTCTGTCTGATTGTAAACCTGAGAACGCGGGTTCGAGTCCCACGTTACACGACTTTTTATTCTTTTCTTTTATAAGGATTATAATCAGTTTTTCAACATAACTATATAATTATTTCTAACTGAGATTAATCGTTCTCAGGGTCTAGACCAGATGGTCTAGACTTGTGATATAAAACACGAACCGGTCCCAGACCCGGGTTCGATTCCCAACTTGAACAAAACATTTTTTTACCTTTTAGATTTATATATATTCACTAATATTTTTAAAATTGGTTTTAAAATACTAAATTGCTTTATAAATTCTACAAAAATTATGTTATGATGTTTTAATAGAAAAGTTTAACATACAATTTTTAGTTTTCCAAAAATTATTTATTTAATATATATAATAAATATTTCAATTTTCTTCTATTATAATTATAAAATTCTATAAAAATATCAAAACGATTATATAAATTTCCACAAAAATTATTCTGAGTTTATAAGACATTAAAACATTTCTGAAATGATTTTCATTTCTGAAAAATCATTTATTAATATTTTTAATCAATTTTTGTTATTTTTAATCATAATTAAATCATAATAAATTCGTTTTCAATATTTTTGCACCAAAATTTTATATAAATTATTTCTGTCTATTTAGAGCAGAAATACAAATTTTAATTTAAAAATTCTTTAATTTTAATATTTTTAGATATTAAAGTTATATTTTGACAAATTTAAATAAATAGATTAAATATTCTATTTTTAAGAAAATAATTTTATAAAAATTATTTTCATACTTAAAACTTATAATGTGACCATCTTTAATCTAAAGTTTACAAAAAGCCTTTTGTTTATTTATTTATCGAATTTCTCTTATTTATTAAACAATTTAATTATTAATCAAACGAATACTTATCCCGAAATTCGAAACCCTAGAAAATACTTGTAGACTAGAAGGACTTATTATTACCTTATACATAGGGTAATACTTGGCAACTTTGGGCTACACATACTCTATTTCTCGAGACTTAATACTTTGCTAAGGTGAGTATTTCCTATCCCCTTTTTGTCTTTATTCACTTTTGGGGTGTTACATGTACACTTATACAAAATACACATACAAGTTCACATTTTTTTACAATACAATTCTAGTACATTGTGCATTTGCTTACATACGTGCTTTATGCTTAGACATTACATGTAGAATACATTTGTACTTAGTGAAATCATTAACCATGTACAAGCCCACCTTAACATTGGATAGCGCTATTGGATTGACAATCCCACCTAGATTCGTTGACCATCTTTTTATGGGGAGCGCGGGTGATTGTTATCGTTCCAACGTGATATTAAGGTGAACCGTGGATGACGGGATGGACCTAAACTTGTCGGAGGTTTGATTTTGGGCATACTACAGTTCATGTTTATTCATGTAGACTTAAACTTACGACAGACATATGAATTGCTAAACTTTGATTATTCTTAAACTTAATTGGTTGACATGGCTTATGTATTCTCACCAACTTCTAGTTGACCCCCCCCATTTTTCCAAACTCAACAGGAATTACTGATGCTTGAAGTCTAGAGCTAGCATGAGAAGATATTTGAAGTCTTAAGCTTTGTTTGATTATTGGATGTACTAGATTTCATTCAAGTCATTTAATGTAATTCAATATTGTAATAAAGGATTATGTAAACATATGTATTACCATGAGCTATGAACAATCATTCATACGTGACACCTCGATGTTTCCGCCATTGGTTGGGGTGTTACAGATTGGTATCAGAGCCATGGTTATAGGGAATTAAGTTATTAGAAAAATATCTAGTCTATAATCATAGGATTATAACCAGTATTTGCTCCTTTTACTTGCTATTCTCTATCTCCCTCCTACTTCTTATCCCTACTTTAATCCCTACAAGAAGATTGCTCTCCATCACTGGATCTACTCTTAGGACTAATAGGACAAAATCCCCAGGTTTAGCCTGAACCACCTTGAGATCTGTCGAAGTTCTAGAATTCTAATAACGAACACGTGCAATCTGGAAGGGTGAACGCCTGTATTCTGAGTCTTCTGTCTAGGCTGGCATTGCGCATATATCCCAATCAGACGAGGACCCAGATGCCTACCTGGGAATTCTCGGGATGAGTGTTCACTTATAGGCTAAAGCATGTCTTCACTATGTTATTAGAATCTAGAATCTTTGATAAGTCAACGATTTCGTTTATTCATTTTAATTAATGGAAAAATGATTACATTCCTTATATTACCTCATTGTCCTTCATTCATTCCATATCTCATTGAACATTCATTGTGTCTCTTACGATCATGCCTCCACGTCGCAGCACTCGCAATAACAGTGGTGGTAATCATGAGGAAGGAAATAGCAACAATAACAACCACGAAAACCATAACAACAACAACAACAACAACAACAACAATGGTGTCGATGCCCAACTAGCTGCGATCATTTCCCAACAAATGGCGCAACAAATAGCGACTCTGGTTCCTAACTTGGTGGCTCAAATCATCCAGATGAATGGAAATGGAAATGGAAATGGACATGGAAACGGCAATGGAAACCACAATGGGAACGGGGAATGGTCTCCCAGCCTGCACTTTAAAACACTTTAATACCTGTAATCCTCCTAAGTTTAGTGGGGATGAAGGAGCTACTGGACTCCTACAATGGTTCGAGGGTATCGAGAATATGTTCATAAATAGTGAGTGTCCCAATAACCTCAAGGTCCGTTATGCTATGAGTGTTCTTCACAAACGAGCACTCACTTGGTGGAATGAGGAAAATCGCACTGGCCTTAACTTGGGATCAAGCTAAAGACATTATGAAGGCAGAGTTCTGCCTCGTAATGAAATCGAGAACTTGGAAGACGAGTTTCACATTCTTGCCCAAGATAGTGGAGAAAACCATGCCTACAACACTCGTTTTCACGAACTTAGTCTACTGCTACCACACAAGGTCACCCCCTTGCCTATTGCGATCGAAAAAATACATTGGTGGCTTACCCATGCAGATTCAGGACACGGTGTGGGGAAGGAACCCTGCTACTCTAGAGGAAGCAAAGCGTTTGGCGGCCACCCTAACAGATAACCATGTGAAGGCAGGAAACCCTGACTCGGAAAGGGGAAAAAGAAAACTGTTGCAAAGGATACTCCCCAACCTGCGTTTGAAATTAAAACTGAGGCCTCAACCAATGGAAGGCGCAAGGTCAGGAATTTTGCAATAGGCGCCACTGTTCCACCCAACAAGAAACAATATAACGGGAACCAACCTAAGTGTGACACCTGTCAGTATCACCACCCAACCCAAGTGCCCTGCCGTCAGTGTTCCAATTGTCAAAGGTATGGGCATCTTGCGGATGTTTGTCGAATTCCTGCTGCAAATGCCCTTGCTGCTCCGAATAACCCTGCTAAGGACCCTCCAGCTACTTAACAACAAGCTCCACTGTTTGAATGTTATTTTGCATTTAAAATTCTATGTATTGACGCTTTTGATTCAAGTATTGAAATTTTTGTCTTTTACATGAGAGTCGTTTATCTAGTATGATCACAACACTTGGATGCATGCTTGTTTGAATGTGAACTAATTGCTATATCAATATCTAAACCGTACTCGTTATACTTATAAACTTGCTTACATAAACATACTATCAATTGGCAATAAATGCTACACTGATAGTGGATGAAGTACTTGTTCAACAGTTAGTTGAGTACCAATAACCTACTCAACGATTGGTAGAGGTCATCATGCCTTTTCAACAGTTGGGAGAGGCCCTACAACCTGCTCAACGACTGGTGGAGGCTATCGAACCTGCTCAACAATCGGTAGAGTCATAGAAGGACACAAAACCCTAATGTAAGGTAAATTGGTGATTGCGATCCGGAACGTAATCACTGTAACATTTCGCATTTAACTATTTTATACGTTACGGATTAAAACGATAGGCTCTATTATTTTTTGATGATATTTTGAACCCCTATACAATGATAATTATATATCCGTATGTGTATAATAATAATAATAATAATAATAATAATAATAATAATAATAACAACAATATTTAGTAGACTAGTAACCAAACCCTCCTAATCCAAACCTACAACCCAATCCCCTTAAAACCCCACTTGAGCCATCATCCCAGCCCAAACCTCTAAGCCCAAGCCGGCCCACTAGCCCCTCCCTCCATACACAGTTTAAAAAAAATATATATAAAAACATGACAGACCGGGGACTCGAACCCGAGTCTGTTCTGTTCACACACACATGCAACACCACTAGCCCAGATGCATATTACTGACTACAAATAGAATTGTATTATATTTAAGCCTCTTGGTTAAGAGCCATTCACCCCCTTCGCTGCAACAGAACCGGCCCCAAACCATGAATTCAAAATCAAGCTTTACGCGCCTTGGTCAAAAGTGGAATCAATTACGGATTTATTACTGATCAACATCATCACGCGTTACCATGAAACTCCTCAATCATTCCTTAATTAGCTAGTCAAAACGCGTGGTTGACTATTACGGGTCAAATCTTCCAAAATTACAATTCCTTGTTATTACTATAAATTGAACATCATACCACCCCCTATACTCGCCGAATTATCCCTCTTCACCTCTAATTTCTCTTAAAAACCTCTGGTTCGTTGATTTCTGTTCAACATTAACCCGAGTCTTGGCCGAAGCAATTCTGTGTCAAATCATTATTGTAAGTATTATTTCTTGTGTGGGATTTGTTAGTCGGCCTATGCACGACATTAACCCCATGATTAATTGGGTTAATGTCGTGATTACTGATCAATCAAAATTCTAGGGTTCGAGATTGATAATTTGGGGAAGAACACTATCTTCTTTTTCGTTATATGTATTTAATAAACAAGAAACAAACACAACCACCGGTCCAGACCAGGTGGTTGTGTCTGTGGCTCGAGTACTGATCCACGCGGGTTCGAGTCCCGGGTATTGCACTTTTTATGATTTTGTTCTATTTTTCTTCTAAACAATCAAGAATTAACCTTTTATTACTTAAAATTTTATAAATTCATTTTAATTTATTAAAACTCTTTTAATAACTCTAAAAAAAATTATTTTTAGATAATCTGATGAAAAGCTCTCACTCACAACTTTTGGTTTTCAAAAATTAATTTATTTAATATATTTAATAAATAAATCAATTTTATTCCATTATATTTATAAAAATCCATTAAAATATCAAAACAATTTTATTAAATTCTACAAAAATTATCCTATGTTTGTACAATGTTGAACTTCACTGAAATGATTTTTAAATCAGAAAAATCATTTATTTTATATTTTTAATCAATTTTTGTTAGTTTTAATCATAATTAAATCATATTAAATCCAATTTTCATCATTTTTGCACCAAAATTTTATACAAATTATTTTAAATCATTTAGAACAGAAATATGATTTTTAAAATAATATTTCTTTAATTTTAGTATTTTTGAATATTAAAGTTAATAATTGGCTATTTATAAATACATAGATTTAAAAATCTATTTTAAATGAAATAATTTTATAAAAATTATTTTATTGCTTCAAACACTTTAATGTGCTCACTCAAAATTCAAATTTTATAAAAAGACTATTTTTCATTAAATATCCAATTTTCTTTATTTAATTAACATATTTAAATTAAATTTAACAATTGATTATCCCCAAATCGAAACCCTAGGATACACATATTAGTTATATAGACTTAGACTTATTATATATTACCTCATTATAGGGTAATATTTGGAATCACTTTGGGCAACACAATTATCATACCTTTTCAACAAGTTAACATTTGCTAAGGTGAGTTTACATAGCCCCTTTACTCTATTTTCACTATTTTTGGGGTGAAACATGTTTAAACATTTTATACTATCATTTACTCATATTTACTTGTGATTCAATTACAACATCATTCTATCATTTGACTGTAACAAAAAGACACAGTACAATCATTAACAATGATCAAGCCGCCTGTTTAGATTATAGCGCTATAGGTCTGACAAACCCATCCCACCCGCATAGACTCAGGGATGATCGATAACAGTAATAACATTTAACTAACTTGCGAGTTAGTCATCAGTCGACACAAGGTTTGGTTGTACAAAGACGCATTGTTACATGTCGGCATCATACTCTATCATCATACAACCCTGAGTGTTGTACAAACCATTGTTATCAACTATTTCTCAAAAACCTATGTAATTCTCACCAACTTTTGTTGACCCAAACATTTTCAACTTAACATGTTTCAGGTCCTACTTGCTTGAAGAATTGTTTGAAGATATGTGCATAGTTTATTCAATTTGATGTACGAATTCTTGTAGAACAATTGTATGTAATTTATTTAAATCAATTAATGAAACTTATTATTCTCCATGAGCTACTGAACAATCATCAATACGTGGCACTCCGATGTTTCCGCCATCGGTTGGGTGTTACAGATTGGTATCAGAGCCATGGTTATAGGGAATTAGGTTATTAGAGAAATAATCTAGTCTATAACCATAGGATTTAACCAGTACTTGCTTCTTTTGCTTGCTATTCCCTATCTTCCTCCTACTTCATATCCCTACTCTCATCCCTACAAGAAGGTTGCTCTCCATCACTGGATTCACTCTTAGACTTATAAGGCAAAATCCTCAGGTTTAACCTGAACCACCTTGAGATCTCGTCGAAGTTCTAGATTTTAATAACGAACACGTGCAATCTGGAAGGGTGAACGCCTGTATTCTGAGTCTTCTGTCTAGGCTGGCATTGCGCATATATCCCAATCAGACGAGGGACCCGGATGCCTACCTGGGAATTCTCGGGATGAGTGTTCACTTATAGGCTAAAGCATGTCTTCATATGTTATTAGAATTTAGAATTTTTGATAAGTCAACGTTTTCGTTTATTCGTTTTAATTAATGAATAAATGATTACGTTCCTTATATAATCTCACTCATTTCACTGTGTCTCTTACAGATCATGCCTCCACGTCGCAGCACTCGCAACAGCAATGGTGAGAACCACGAAGAAGGTGGTGATAACCATAACCATGACCAAGTTCCTAACCACAACAACAATGGTGTTGATGCCCAATTGGCTGCAATCATTTCTCAACAAATGGCGCAGCAAATCGCAACTCTGGTTCCCAACTTACTCGCTCAGGTCATCCAACTAAACGGCAACGGGAATGGTCACGGTAACGGGAACGGCAATGGCAATGGTAATGGACCCCAGCCTGCACCCTTAAGCATTTCAACTCTTGTAACCCTCCAAAGTTTAGTGGAGAAGAAGGAGCTACTGGACTCCTCCAATGGTTTGAGGGTATTGAAAATACCTTCATCAACAGTGAGTGCCCAAACAACTTCAAGGTTCGTTACGCCATGAGTGTTCTCCATAAACGAGCACTCACATGGTGGAATGAAGAAAAGCGTACTCGTGGGGCCGAAGTTGCTCTTGCTATGACATGGGACCAAGTCAAGGAGGTCATGAAGGAAGAGTTTTGTCCTCGCAATGAAGTTAAGAAACTTGAGGATGAGTTCCACACCTTAGCTCAAGATAGTGGGGAAAACCTTGCCTACAACACCCGCTTTCATGAGCTTAGCTTATTGCTGCCCCACAAAGTCACTCCCCTGTCGGTAGCCATCGAGAAGTACATCGGTGGTCTGCCATGCAAATCCAGGATACGGTGTGGGGAAGGAATCCTGCCACCTTGGAGGAAGCCAAACGTTTAGCAGCTACCTTAACTGATAATCACGTAAAGAACGGGACCTTAGTTCGGAAAAGCAATAAAACAAGTATTGTAGCCGCGGTAACCACCGAGAACCAGAAACGTAAGACCAGGGATCCTGCTGCAAACCTCACTCCACAAGCTTCTAACAAGAAACCTTATACAGGAAACCATCCATTGTGCAACACATGCAACCGACATCATCCCACTGCTTCAGCATGTCGCTTGTGCACCAATTGTGGTAGGTATGGCCATCTAGTTAATACATGTCGCGAGACCCCAAATCCTAATGCCAACCAACCCATCAACCCTGCTCAGGCTGCTAATCCTAATCGATACAACTATGGCCAATGCTATGAATGTGGAGACCCAAATCACTTCCGTAACCGATGCCCTAAACTGAACAGAGATCAAGACCCTCCAGCTACCTGACCAAGACTCACCATTTGACTATTGGTTACTTTTATTCTATGTATTGACGTTATTCGATTCTAGTAATAAAATTTAAGTATTATCATAACATCTGTGTGCATGTTTGTCTGAATGTGAACTAATTGCTATATCTGTAATCATACTTGCTTATACAACAATTAGTTAACTACCAAACGACCAGCTTAACGATTGGTAGAGGTCATCATGTCATTCCAACAGTCGGGAGAGGCCCTACCACCTGAACGACTGGCGGAGACTATCAGACCTGCTTAACAATCGGTAAAGTCATAAAAGAACGCAAAACCCTAATGTAAGGTAAATTGGTAATTACGGTCCGGAACGTAATCATGAATTTACAGGTACGTTAAGGTAGTGTGAAATTTTACCAAGGTTTTCGGTAGTTGGCCAATTGTAACCCTGGTTTTCTCTTAACTTCGGGACGAAGTTCCTAAAAGTAGGGGAGACTGTAACATTTCGCATTTAACTATTTTATACGTTACGGATTAAAACGATAGGCTCTATTATTTTTGATGATATTTTGAACCCCTATACAATGATAATTATATATCCGTATGTGTATAATAATAATAATAATAATAATAATAATAATAATAATAATAACAACAATATTTAGTAGACTAGTAACCAAACCCTCCTAATCCAAACCTACAACCCAATCCCCTTAAAACCCCACTTGAGCCATCATCCCAGCCCAAACCTCTAAGCCCAAGCCGGCCCACTAGCCCCTCCCCTCCATACACAGTTTAAAAAAAATATATATAAAACATGACAGACCCGGGGACTCGAACCCGAGTCTGTTCTGTTCACACACACATGCAACACCACTAGCCCAGATGCATATTACTGACTACAAATAGAATTGTATTATATTTAAGCCCTCTTGGTTAAGAGCCATTCACCCCCTTCGCTGCAACAGAACCGGCCCCAAACCATGAATTCAAAATCAAGCTTTACGCGCCTTGGTCAAAAGTGGAATCAATTACGGATTTATTACTGATCAACATCATCACGCGTTACCATGAAACTCCTCAATCATTCCTTAATTAGCTAGTCAAAACGCGTGGTTGACTATTACGGGTCAAATCTTCCAAAATTACAATTCCTTGTTATTACTATAAATTGAACATCATACCACCCCCTATACTCGCCGAATTATCCTCTTCACCTCTAATTTCTCTTAAAAACCTCTGGTTCGTTGATTTCTGTTCAACATTAACCCGAGTCTTGGCCGAAGCAATTCTGTGTCAAATCATTATTGTAAGTATTATTTCTTGTGTGGGATTTGTTAGTCGGCCTATGCACGACATTAACCCCATGATTAATTGGGTTAATGTCGTGATTACTGATCAATCAAAATTCTAGGGTTCGAGATTGATAATTTGGGGAAGAACACTATCTTCTTTTTCGTTATATGTATTTAATAAACAAGAAACAAACACAACCACCGGTCCAGACCAGGTGGTTGTGTCTGTGGCTCGAGTACTGATCCACGCGGGTTCGAGTCCCGGGTATTGCACTTTTTATGATTTTGTTCTATTTTTCTTCTAAACAATCAAGAATTAACCTTTTATTACTTAAAATTTTATAAATTCATTTTAATTTATTAAAACTCTTTTAATAACTCTAAAAAAAATTATTTTTAGATAATCTGATGAAAAGCTCTCACTCACAACTTTTGGTTTTCAAAAATTAATTTATTTAATATATTTAATAAATAAATCAATTTTATTCCATTATATTTATAAAAATCCATTAAAATATCAAAACAATTTTATTAAATTCTACAAAAATTATCCTATGTTTGTACAATGTTGAACTTCACTGAAATGATTTTTAAATCAGAAAAATCATTTATTTTATATTTTTAATCAATTTTTGTTAGTTTTAATCATAATTAAATCATATTAAATCCAATTTTCATCATTTTTGCACCAAAATTTTATACAAATTATTTTAAATCATTTAGAACAGAAATATGATTTTTAAAATAATATTTCTTTAATTTTAGTATTTTTGAATATTAAAGTTAATAATTGGCTATTTATAAATACATAGATTTAAAAATCTATTTTAAATGAAATAATTTTATAAAAATTATTTTATTGCTTCAAACACTTTAATGTGCTCACTCAAAATTCAAATTTTATAAAAAGACTATTTTTCATTAAATATCCAATTTTCTTTATTTAATTAACATATTTAAATTAAATTTAACAATTGATTATCCCCAAATCGAAACCCTAGGATACACATATTAGTTATATAGACTTAGACTTATTATATATTACCTCATTATAGGGTAATATTTGGAATCACTTTGGGCAACACAATTATCATACCTTTTCAACAAGTTAACATTTGCTAAGGTGAGTTTACATAGCCCCTTTACTCTATTTTCACTATTTTTGGGGTGAAACATGTTTAAACATTTTATACTATCATTTACTCATATTTACTTGTGATTCAATTACAACATCATTCTATCATTTGACTGTAACAAAAAGACACAGTACAATCATTAACAATGATCAAGCCGCCTGTTTAGATTATAGCGCTATAGGTCTGACAAACCCATCCCACCCGCATAGACTCAGGGATGATCGATAACAGTAATAACATTTAACTAACTTGCGAGTTAGTCATCAGTCGACACAAGGTTTGGTTGTACAAAGACGCATTGTTACATGTCGGCATCATACTCTATCATCATACAACCCTGAGTGTTGTACAAACCATTGTTATCAACTATTTCTCAAAAACCTATGTAATTCTCACCAACTTTTGTTGACCCAAACATTTTCAACTTAACATGTTTCAGGTCCTACTTGCTTGAAGAATTGTTTGAAGATATGTGCATAGTTTATTCAATTTGATGTACGAATTCTTGTAGAACAATTGTATGTAATTTATTTAAATCAATTAATGAAACTTATTATTCTCCATGAGCTACTGAACAATCATCAATACGTGGCACTCCGATGTTTCCGCCATCGGTTGGGGTGTTACAATCACGAATTTACAGGTACGTCAAGGTAGTGTGAAATTCTATCAAGGTTTTCGGTATATAACCAATTATAAACTCTAGTTACCTGGTAGTTCATTTAGTCCTTCTATAGTCCATCAACTCATTTCTTTTAGGACTCCTAAAACTTAATGCTTTGCTAGATTCTTACTCTCCTTGCGATTTCAGACGAACCTAATTCAACTCTTAAAGCTCACACATACCCGACCTCCTATCCAAATTAGCCGAAACCACTATCCTATTACCAATAAAAGAACTTCCAAACAACAGTTGCCCCAAATTCTACCCAATCACACTCAACCTTGTGTTTTTCTTTTAACTTCGGGACGAAGTTCCTAAAAGTAGGGGAGACTGTAACATTTCGCATTTAATCCTATGTACGTTACGATTATTATTGTATAAAACGCCGAATTTTTATCAATATCGTGCCCTTAAAAAATGTTTCAAGACACATTTGGACCCCTAGTTCTATGCTATAAGTATATATTATATGTATATATATTAGGTATATAATTGTCAAAAAAAATATTGCCTGGGCCGAGATCCGAACCCGAGCCCATGGCCGGTTCTTTTACACAAAACAGCCCCACCACTTGGTCCACACATCATATCTGTTTTCACATCCACGTTATTAATTATAAAGTGATGCTGAATTGTATCAGTTGACTCAAAGAGTCAACCTGCGAACCAATTAACCAAAATTAACATATCAATCCGTGTAATTAAGCTCTATATGGTAAACTACGATGATGTTTGACTAAAACGCGTGTGAAACACGCTGAATCATCTTCAATACCTTCCTAATTGTGTCCAATCACGCGTAATGAGCTTTAATAGGGTCAACTTACCAATTCGCATCACCCGAGCCCTCCCATTATAAATTGAACACCTCATAGCAAGCTAAACTCGCCGATGTATCTTTCCTCACCTTCAATTTCTGATAAAAACATCCTTTCAAGCTTCTTTGCTCGTGTGTTGACTTTTCTGTTTGACCGTTCTTAAATCACGATTAAGCATTGTAAGTTCTAATGTTTTTACATGGTTTTGTTCATCGGCATTCATACAACAATAACCCTATGTTTAATCGGGTTATTGTTGTTCAAATCTGATTATTGCATAATCTAGGGTTCGTTCGTTTTAATTTGGGGAAGAAACTTGCTGCAGACATTGTTATATAATTAAAACAGAAACAAAACAAACACAACCACTAATCTAGATCAAGTGGTTGTGTCTGTCTGATTGTAAACCTGAGAACGCGGGTTCGATTCCCACGTTACACGACTTTTTATTCTTTTCTTTTATAAGGATTATAAATCAGTTTTCAACATAACTATATAATTATTTCTAACTGAAATTAATCGTTCTCAGGGTCTAGACCAGATGGTCTAGACTTGTGATATAAAACACGAACCGGTCCCAAACCCGGGTTCGATTCCCAGCTTGAACAAAACATTTTTTTACCTTTTAGATTTATATATATTCACTAATATTTTTCAAATTGGTTTTAAAATACTAAAATTGCTTTATAAATTCTACAAAAATTATGTTTTGATGTTTTAATAGAAAAGTTTAACATACAATTTTTAGTTTTCCAAAAATTATTTATTTAATATATATAACATATATTTCAAATTTATTCTATTATAATTATAAAATTCTATAAAAATATCAAAACGATTATATAAATTTCCACAAAAATTATTCTGAGTTTATAAGACATTAAACATTTCTGAAATGATTTTTATTTCTGAAAAATCATTTATTTAATATTTTTAATAAATTTTTGTTATTTTGAACCATAAATAAATTATAATAAATTCATTTTTCAATATTTTTGCACCAAAATTTTATATAAATTATTTCTGTCTATTTAGAGCAGAAATACAAATTTTAATTTAAAAATTCTTTAATTTTAATATTTTTAGATATTGAAGTTATATTTTGACAAATTTAAATAAATAGATTAAATATTCTATTTTTAAGAAAATAATTTTATAAAAATTATTTTCATACTTAAAACCTTATAATGTGACCATCTTTAATCTAAAGTTTACAAAAAGACTTTTTTTATTTATTTATCGAATTTCTCTTATTTATTAAACAATTTAATTATTAATCAAACGAATACTTATCCCCAAATTCGAAACCCTAAAAATACTTGTAGACTAGAAGGACTTAGACTTATTTATTACCTTATACATAGGGTAATACTTGGAAATTTTGGGCTACACATACTCTATTTCTCGAGACTTAATACTTTGCTAAGGTGAGTTTACGTAACCATGTTTATGCAATTCTTTACACTTGCAACATTATACTTAAGCAATTCTACATACATGTCTAGTTGTAAACTTTAATGCCTCATGACGTAGACAACTACTGTTAGACTTAAACTTCAACTTACATAATCATTAGCTATGGCCAAGCCGGCGATACTCAATAATAGATCTATTGGATTGACAATCCCACCTAGATTCGTTGACCATCTTTTATGGGGAGCGCGGGTGATTGTTATCGTTCCAACGTGATATTAAGGTGAACCGTGGATGACGGGATGGACCTAAACTTGTCGGAGGTTTGATTATGTGCATACTACACTTCATGTTTATTCATGTAGACTTAAACTTACGACAGACATATGAATTGCTAAACTTTGATTATTCTTAAACTTAATTGCTTGACATGGCTTATGTATTCTCACCAACTTCTAGTTGACCCCCCCCCCATTTTTCCAAACTCAACAGGAATTACTGATGCTTGAAGTCTAGAGCTAGCATGAGAAGATATTTGAAGTCTTAAGCTTTGTTTGATTATTGGATGTACTAGATTTCATTCAAGTCATTTAATGTAATTCAATATTGTAATAAAGGATTATGTAAACATATGTATTACCATGAGCTACTGAACAATCATTCATACGTGACACCTCGATGTTTCCGCCATCGGTTGGGGTGTTACACATGTCACCTCGACTATACACTTCTTAACTGAGCCGACTGAGAAAAATCCAGACCCACTAAACTGTGCAGCCCATAACTCTGCACTAGCTGTTGCCGTTGACCCCGAGAGTAAAATCAGCAAATCGTCAAACTGCTACTGTTCTTCGGCTGCAAATATAACCCGACGCCACTCCTAATTGAACCAGGTTGTCTGCTACCCAGAGTGTAACATGTCCGAAACAAAACACTCCTTATTCATCTCCAAACCAAACAACAGAGGGAACTTTCGCTGCAGAACATCATCCGATATCCACCAATCGAGCCAAAATTGTATACCGGTTCCATCACGAAGGTTTCCTTTTATCATCTTATAAGGATTCCGATTTAATGTACCCAACAAACTTGGAATGCTAGCTATTTGTTTCCACATCCCAGTCATCGATAATTTAATCAGTAAAAAGTTCCACCCCTACCATTACCATGAATAGACCAAATAACCTTTCGCCAAAGATCGTTTTGATTAATTTTGAATCGCCGCCACCATTTAGTTAAAAGGCTAAAATTTGCGTCTCTAAGGGAACCCAATCCGACCCCACCATATTTGTTAGGATCTGAGTTTGATTGTTTTGATATATTTAGAATAAGATGAGAAATGAATGATGTAAGTATATATGGAAAGTGCAGCGGAAAGATAAACTATAATCAAAACAACAGGAATAAATGTTTTCAATGATCAAATGCTTTCATTAATTGAAAGATTACAATCAGTACAAATACTCCCCCTCAGCCTGATCACACAGTGATTGTTTGTCTGAGAGAATGTTTGTGTGTGATGTAATAGAACAGTACAAGCACTGTTCTATTTATAGACAAACCTAAACCACTGGTGACATGTGCTGACGTCACCTAAGATAGTGACCTCTAACAGAATAATAACATAAAACATCTGCCCTATACAATCTACTGTTACATTACAAAACACTGTAAGGTAAACTACTGCTAAGGGAAAACTCTGATGGTCTTGCAACATCTGTTGGAGTCTAAGTGTTGTTGACTCCAATAGACCTTTAGTCTTCATCAGCAGTTGTTTCTTCATCAGACCTTTGGTCAGCAGTTGTTCTCTATCAGTTGTTCTCTAGCAGTCCTTTGTATCAGCGGTTGTCCCAGCAGTTGTTTGGATGGAACAGTTGTTAGGGTCAGCAGTCTTTTGGGAGGAATATGTTGTAAAGACTGTTTATTTATGGAATCAACTGTTAGCATATTTTGGTTTTTAATTATCTGTTCTTCTCCAGGTCAGCAAACCCAACAATCTCCCCCTAGAACAGATGATGCCAAAACTAAGCTTTATTCTTGATCTTTATTTCTCATCAGACTTTCTCTGATTTGTCCTTTGAATTGAAGTTCAAAGTCCAAGGCAAATAGGTCTTCTACATCTCTTTCAAGCTCAAGGTTCAGTAGTGTTTGGAGATCATTTGCACACAGGCTATATGCATCATCCATGCTTAGCTTTTGAACTTTTCCATCTGACCTGAGCAGAGTCAATTAATGGTTGTCTTTATTGACTTTCCATTTTAGAATTTTTGAGTCAGTGGATTTGCTGAGATGCACTTTTATTCTTGATGAGTTTGGTGATGGAGGTCTCCCAATGAGTTCTCTGAGCTTGTCAGTAGTGGGATCTGAGAAAAAGTGCACTTGATTGAAGAGGCCCTCTTTTATGTAGGTATCAGCAAACTTCTTCTGATCTTCTTCAGACATTTCTTTCTGTTTCTTGAACTGTCTTCTAGCAGCAGCTGATAGATCAGAAGTGTCAAGTAAGTTGTCAAGAGTAAAAGCCTGTTGAGGTCTCTTCATCAGTGGTTCATCAGTGTAGAGAGGTTTTCTAGGTAGGCTGGGATCTTTCTTCCTGTTTTCTTCAAGTCTCTTGTATGTTTCAACCAGCCTCAGCTCAGACCATCTTGCAACAGATCTCATCTCCCCATAATCAGCAGCCACTATTTCTTGTCTCATCCTCTTAAACTTCAAGGCTCTGGCTGGATCTCTGGCTTTACCAAAATCAGGGGCAGAGACTTTAGTTTGGGGATTTTTGGCCAACTCTTCTATTCTTAAGAGTTCTTCCCTCAGTGCATGAGTGGTCCAGCCTGCAAACTGTTTCTTGTTTGCTTTGTAAGGCATGGTTGCCAAGATCTGTTCAAGAAGGGATTCTCTAACCTCCTTTTCCATGTCACTACTGAGAGGCATGGCAGACATGGAATTGCTCAGGGTCTTAGCAAAATCTTCAATCCTTCTCAATTTGCTAAGTTCTGCTGAATGGATGCCCTGAGCAGTCCTGTCATCATTCCCTTTGCATTTCTCTTTTATGATGGCATCAGCCTGTTCAGCCTTGTTTTTAAGATATGTGTCAATGTTTAAGGGAACAGGGAAATGTGGAAGAGAAGGGAAGGTTCTATCAGATGGTTGTTTAGTATTATAGAAGGATTGCATTTCCCCCTTGAGTAGATCAAGTTCAAGGGGATACTAAACAGCCAATGGTGTAATGATTGGTGGTGGTCTATGGGATCTGAATTGTGATGTGTGTGGTGAAAATGATTAGAGTGGAATGGCTGATATAGGTGTTGATTGTGTGGTTGAGGTGGTGTGTGGTGATGTATGTATATTTTCATCCTGTACAATAAAGGTTGATTTCCTCTTCCTTTTGTACAAGATTTTTGGTGATGGTGGTGTGGAAGCAGTGGTTGTGTTAACATCTGTTGGCACCTTAGTAAGGCCAGCAGATGTTTGGGATTTGGGTGGTGATGTGATTGTAGGTTCAGATGTAGGTTTGGTGGTTGTAGGTTCAGATGTTGTTATAGGTTCAAGTGTTGTGGTTTTATCAGTGGTTTGGGTGGCAGCAGTGGTTTTGTCAGCAGTGGCTTTTTCAACAGAGGTTTTAGCAGAAGTGGTTTTCAGTTTAGATGGTGGTTGTCTGACATGTTTAGCAGGCATCTTCTTCCTTTTTGAGGATCCCACATCTTCAACTTCCTGCTGTTGTTCCCTTTTTAGTTGTACCAACAACTCTGCTTTGGCTTCCAAGGTGTCAGCCCTCTTTTGTTTGTCTTCAGCAGCTTTTTCAGCTTCTTTATTTGTAGAGTTGTCTACTGCTTTATCTTTGCTGGTTTGTTGTTGTTGTGGTGCAGTTTGAGTTTGTTGTTGCTGTTGTAGTGCTGTTTGAGTTTGTTGTTGCTGTTGTGGTGTTGTTTGAGTAGACCCTGGTATGTTGGCAGACTTTGATTTACCTTTTTGTGAAGGTGGACAACCAAAGGGATCTAGCTTTGGCAACCTATCTCTACCACTCTCCCCCTTTTTGGCATCATCAGCTGTGAATGCATCATCATCTTCATCCCTGAGAATGGTGGTAGGGGCAGTGCCAGTGGTCTTCAGCAAATGGTCTTTGATGGCTTGAATGTCTGCATGGGTATCTTTGTACCTTGCATCTACCATGTTTCTAATCTCAGCCATGTAGGTTTCATGATTCTGATCTGCTAGTTTTCTGTGAGCTATGATGATGGGGGAAACAGATTTCCATTGCTCACTAGCAATATCAGCTGTGGATGGTTGACTCTTAGAAAGAGTAGCCAAGGATTCCAATATTAACTTGACATCAGATTTGATGTCAGCAACAGAGGTTTCAATGGTTTGAACTCTAGCCGTCAATTCTTGGTATTTTAATCCACCACCTAAGTTAATAGGATCATCTGAATTCCTACCAGTGGTAGTTTTAACTGATTCAGTCCTAGGAGGTGAATCCAAAGGATGAGAACCAGATGCCCCTTTGTTTTGTTCTGGGGACTTCCAACTGATTTTGGGGACACTATAGTAGCCTCATCAGTTGTTGCCTTCAAGGGAGTCTTAGTTATGTAACCACTGTCCTGGTGTGAGACAATGGTCTCTACATCAATAGTGGCTGCTCTACTTGAAAACTCACCTAGAGTTGCATTGAACTCTAGGGGTGTAACCTCCTCATCTGTTTGTGGGATGGCTGATTGAATTTCCTCAGTCCCAGTCACTTGTGGAGGTATACTCTCATTGACAGGTGAAAGAGAGGAACTGGGATTTCCCTGAGTTTTGTCAATAGCCTCAAACAGAGGTTGCATGGTTTGTGGAACATGTGATGGTGAAGGTGGAGGAGTGGAAAGAGAATTAGCCCTGGGAGAGGGGCTTGTGAACATTTGGCCAAGTGACTCAAATGTATCATGATGTGGTTCCCCTTGGCTTACAACATGATCCTTTTGTGAGGATGCATGAGGAGTTTGGTCAGGTTGAGATATTTCCAACTGTTGTGAGGAAGTAACAACAGTGGTTTCTAGTTGCTTTTGTGTTGCAGCAGAGTTATCTTCTGGTATCTCATCTTCCAGAAGTCTCTTTTGAGGTGGAGTGGTGGTTTTTGTGGATGGTCGTTTTCTTTTGGAAATGGCTGGTGTGGGTTTCACAGCACTGGATGTAGTGCCATGATCACCAGGAGCAGTGGGCTCAACAACAGAGGTTTGGACAACAGTTGTTGTCTTAGTCCTCTTTGTTTGTGTTTTTGAAACCTTTGACACTATCGATACTTTTTCTTGGGTGTTTGCACCCAACATTTTTGTGAAGGTTTCATTAGTTAGACTTTTCATTTGCATAGACTCACCCTTTTTGAAAACTGTTTCTGGTAAAACCTTTTGAAGGATTACACTTAAGATTCTTGGGTAAATTAGAAAAGCATTGTTTGACCCAGACTTTATGGCTTTCACATTTGACACTAAATCCATAAACAGTCCCTGGGATAGATTGAAGTCAGAATCTGACAACATAGCATAGCCCAAGTACTGAATCCTCAATGGGATTTCATTAAAGGAGGTGGACTTAGCGGAGACACAGAGAAGGAGGGTATGGAAGAAAAATTTCATGACTGGAGGGAAAAACTTTTTGAAAAGTGTTGACCCAGTCATCTGAGCATCATACCCCCTTTCCTGAAACTCTGTGTGAAGCTCTGTTTTAGGGAAAGAGTCTTTACCTGACAGGTCATTAAGTGAGAAGGTTGTGGATATCAGTTGAGGGGTAATGATGATACTTGTTTCACCAATTTTCGAGATAATGGAAGTAGGCTTTTTGTCTTGAAGCAAAAACTCAGCATTCAACCAGAATTCTTGGAGAGTATCAAGATAGATAGGGGCGTCAGCGGTTAAGATTGTCAGGTATTTGGATTTTAGGATGATGTCGATGGTGGAATGAAATGGAGTATTGTCATCTGTTTTAACCAGATATGGAAGGTAATTGTGGGTGGCTTTAGCTTGAAGATCCATTGTAATCAGATGCCTGGATATCACCACCACTTGCTGTGAAAGCATAGTTTGGTGAATAAGAATCAGAGTTAAAACCTGAAGTTATGTCAATGAAATGATCATAACTCTGATCCTTAGTATTTCCAGGCACCTCATCATGACCCAAAAGTGTTGTATTCCCAAATACATAATCATCAGACACTTTTCCAGAGTCCTGGAGCTTCTTTTTCTGGTTAAGCTCTCTCTCATAGGTCAAGAGCTTACCATGAAGCTGGGTCAGTGATAGGTCCTTAAATCCAATTGAGTTTCTCATAACAATAGCAATAGTGTCCCATTTGTCTGGTAATGATCTTAAAAACCTATGGTTCAAGGTTGAATGGGGGTAAGTAAAACCAACCAGTTTTAGTTCACTAATGAGACAATTAAACCTCTCAAATTGTTGAGTTAATGACTCTCCCTTGACATGACTGAATGTTTCATATTGTTGGTTAAGTATTTCACGATTGTTTTCAATAACCTCTTAAGTCCCACCAAATTGTTCTTTCAGTGCATCCCACAACTCCTTTGCACTGTTACAGTGTAACAGCCCAACATATATATCATTGGGTAGAGCCATGGCCACAATACTAAAAGCCTTGGCATCTAACTCAATTTTCTGAAAATCCTGGTCGGAGTAGTTTTCAAGTTTCTTTGGCTCCTGAACCTTGGGATCTTCAGTACTCGGCACCATCGGAACATGTGGTCCGAAGATAACCGACTTCCAACACCCAGTGTTCTGTTGAGCTAGAACATGGCTCATCCGACGTTGCCAGATATTGTCTTCAGATCTGACAAGCATCGGTGGCTTGTTGTTCGTGCCAGTGTTATGTGGATCGTGATTGATTGAAGCCATTCTCTGATTTTTCAAAAAACAAAGTCTGTTTTAAAACGGTTGAATCGAAATTAAACTATTACTCTGTTTTCAATCCAATAGACAAACGATATCAATAATTGTGAGCTGATCTGTTTATATTAAATTGATTGGTTAGATCGAATTTAATTGACCAAGCTCTGATACCAATTGTTAGGATCTGAGTTTGATTGTTTTGATATATTTAGAATAAGATGAGTAATGAATGATGTAAGTATATATGGAAAGTGCAGTGGAAAGATAAACTATAATAAAAACAACAGGAATAAATGTTTTCAATGATCAAATGCTTTCATTAATTGAAAGATTACAATCAGTACAAATACTCCCCCTCAGCCTGATCACACAGTGATTATTTGTCTGAGAGAATGTTTGTGTGTGATGTAATAGAACAGTACAAGCACTGTTCTATTTATAGACAAACCTAAACCACTGGTGACATGTGGTGACGTCACCTAAGATAGTGACCTCTATCAGAATAACAACATAAAACATCTGCCCTGTACAATCTACTGTTACATTACAAAACACTGTAAGGTAAACTACTGCTAAGGGAAAACTCTGATGGTCTTGCAACATTTGTTGGAGTCTAAGTGCTGTTGACTCAAACAGACCTTTAGTCTTCATCAGTAGTTGTTTCTTCATCAGACCTTTGGTCAGCAGTTGTTCTCTAGCAGTCCTTTGTATCAGCAGTTGTCACAGCAGTTGTTTGGATGGAACAGTTGTTAGGGTCAGCAGTCTTTTGGGAGGAATATGTTGTAAAGACTGTTTATTTATGGAATCAACTGTTAGCATATTTTGGCTTTTAATCATCTGTTCTTCTCCAGGTCAGCAGACCCAACAATATTTTATCGGAGACACCACTTTTTCCCACGCCAACCAACTTAACTTATCCACCTCATCCGATCCTCCCCAAAAAAACTTCTGGTGAATCCTCTCAAGGTTTTCAATCACTTGCAAAGGAGCTCGGAATAATGAAAAGAAATAAAGTGGAAGTGAACTTAAAACCGACTTAAGTAACGTAATCCTTCCACCATACGATAAGCACTTCGACTTCCAAGACGACAACTTTTTCTTTACCTTCTCTATAACCGGGTCCCAACTCTTTACTAAATTCATATTCATAGCTATCGGCACTCCGAGATGAAAGAATGGAATCCGACCATGAGAACAGTGAATGGCTGTAGCTAAATTCACTACCTCGTTATCATCCACACCAATCCCATAAACACAACTTTTATTGAAACGAATTCCCAAACCCGAAACCAAATAAAAACCCCGCAATAGACGCCTTAAATTTTTCGCATTAGAAATAGACCATTCCCACCAAAATACTATATCATCCGCGTAAATAAAATGCGAAATCAAAGGACCATTACCTCCCACTTGGATATCATGGAAAACACCTAGATGACACGCCCTCCTCATGATCCGGGTTAAATCCTACATGGCGAGAATAAATAAAAAGGGGAGATTGCATCCCCTTGTCGAAGACCCCTTTGGCACATAAATTCGGTTGTGGGAGACCCGTTCACCACGCCACTTAGAAGAAAAGTTCATTTGGATCAAAATATCTTCTAAAAAATCCCATCTTAACGAGTCATAGGCCTTCTCGATATCAACTTTTAGGAACAAACCTTTAAGCTTTGCCTTCTTCAACCAAGCTATAGTCTCGTTCAAGAAAAGATGCTCGTCAAGAATATTTCGCTCACTTATGAAAGCGGTTTGCTCCTCTGAAACAAGGCGTGGCATAACATTTTTTAATCTCAACACCAAAACCTTTGATAAAACCTTGTTTAAAACTCCCACCAAACTAATGGGACAATAGTCCGCAAGAGTAGGTTGATCACGTCCGTTAGGTATCAACGCAATAAAAGCCGAAAAACACCCTTCCCGAATGTATCCATTAACATAGAATTCCTCGAACATCTTCATAAAATCACCTTTAAGAACCGGCCAAAAACTTCCAAATGAAAGTGAAATTCAAACCGTCGGACCCAGGGGCCTTTCCACCGTCACAATCGAACACCGTACATGTAATTTCTTCAATAGTAAACTAGGCATCCAATGATTGAACCTCATCAACTGTAAGGCGTATAATATTCGGGCAAATAAAACCCAGCTTAGGCCCTGCAACAAAACTAAATTTGTTAGAAAAAAGGATGCAATGTCATCCCTAACCACATTTGGGTCGGACAACCAAACTCCATCACACCGAACCCCATGAATCCGAATGTTAGCCGAGTTCATCTTAATGACACCATGAAAATATTTTGAATTCTCGTCCCTGTCTATAGCCCATCTCGTTCTAGATTTTTGTTTTGCATCCAAAGACTTCAATCTCTCATCTTTTAAAACCACCTTTCTAGCTTTTGCTCTAGCTTCCAACTCAAGATCGGACAAAAGTCTACTATCCACTATTTTCTCTAAATCCACCACCACATTTCTACACTGATTATATTTTTCCTCTTAACGCTTTTGATTTGCATTCACCCAAAGACGGATTCTGCCCTTAAGCCACTTGAGTTTTGCCGCCAAAGCAATATCCACGGGACCATCAGAAACAAACTTATCAACAATATTATTAACAAAATTCACAAACCCCGGTATTTGGAGCCATGAATTATAAAATCGGGATGGAATGTGACCATAATCCGTATTCTTTGTTGTTAGAAAAAGAGGACAACGGTCAGAAAGATGCCGAGACAAAGTCGTCAGCACCGAATTCGGCCAAGTAGACATAATTTAAAAAACACCAAACACTTGTCCAACTTACTCAACTTTCCACCATCCCCCGACATATATGTATATTTATGACTACACATATTATACTCATACAAATCCACTTTTGAAACAAAAGAATTAAAAAACAACGCATTTTGCGCCAAAAACTCAGAATTCACCCTTTCATCACTGGACCTCACCTCATTAATGTCCCCCAAGAACATCCATAGGCCACTCAAATATCGCCTATAGAATAACAGCTCATTTCAAAAATTATGTCTAGCAGCCGCGTTGTTTGGAGCATGCACATTTGCAATATTTATATGAAAACCCGTATATACCATATCCCCCGAAACAATCAAAACATGGTGAGACCTAATAACCCCCGTTTGACGGAAGCACAAAGGATCCCACCAACATATAAGACCCCCCACCCCCACAATCCCTTCAGAATTTACACAATCAAAATTAAACACTGAAGTACCCCAACATTGTGCCAGCAACCACCCAGATTGATCAGAAATTTTTGACTCCTGCATCGCCAAAAAATCAACACCTTAAACCGATCTTAACCCCTTAACCCAACCCACCTTTCCATTTGTTCTAACCCCACGAATGTTTAGTGAAAGGAAGTTCATTAATCAACCACAGACCCAACTTTCGTAACAATCTCTCCTACAACCGCACCTTAAAAATTATTAAGATTAATACCGACCAGACTACCAACCCTAACCGTTGCATCTACTTCCTCATTAATTTCACCTGCCTCATTCACTATCTCAGTCGAAACAAATGACTGAAAACCAATATCCGTAGACTGTGGAACAGAATTACGTGGAACTCCCAGCTGTTGAGCCGGAATAAGAGTCCCCGAAGAAGTACCAATAGCCTGTGAAGACTGCACTCCATTCGAAGTCTCCACGTCACCCGAAACATAATTAAGATCCGGTACCGATTGATTATCCACCTGAATAGACAAAGCTCGAAAAGCATCAGAACAGCTTGTATCCTCAGGGGAGTTATGAAATACCATCCTTGTTCTTTTCCTGCGTTTCAATGTGTCTGATTGGCCCACATTGAAACCCAAAGCCACATCATGTTCATGCCTAATAGGAGTAGAGAAATAAGAATGGCCCACATTGACCTTATATACTTGCACCTCCTCCTGATGGCCCATATTATTCAAAATATTGGCGCCAGTGATTACATTCTCCACAATAGGAAGGTCAACAGTCACATTAACTTCCCTCATAATAGTCGCCTGAGATTTCGGTGATGCATTAACTTCGTCGGATCTGTCAATGTTCTCCGGCACCCCATCACGGATTTCGCCTTCCTCCATATCGTCAACATTGTTATTGACATTAACATCATCGAACTCGGGAATCCAAGTCAATTATTCTTTGACAACCCAAACATTATACCCGGCACCTCTCCAAAACACATTCACCTCTTCATCAATTCTAGACGACATCTGAGTAAGGACATGAGCTAAATCGAAAGAATTATCCACTTCAAACCAAGAGAAATCCAACGGCCAAACTACCTTTCCGAACAAACTACCCATCTTATCAAACCCAACACTATCACAGATTGAAACAGGCATCCCCATGACCTTTAAAACTGCAATACACTCAAAAGGTAACGCTTGGCCAGTCCATGGAGTCACCGAAACCAACGCCTCTTCCTAAACAAGCTGTTTATCGACCATGAACTCTTTCATCTCTCCATCATCCCAAAACGACATAAGCATCGTAAGGCCCACTAAATACGACACGAAAACGTCAATAAACCCCGCAGAAGACAACACCCTCTTCACCAAATGCAACAGGCCAATAGAGTTCGATATCCCAATGACAACCCTCCCCATGCAATGAGAAGGTTACGTCGCCTCACCATCTTCAATAGAGAGCGATATCTTCGACCCGGACGGCCCGCAATAAACAGACTTTAGAGACGGGAACTCACCAGCCACAATGTACTTCTCGTTTGGGACCCATGTCTTCTAACCCGGTTCATCCACATCGTAGGAGATTTTATTATGTAATCGATCAAACATAGCCAAATACACTGAGATCCGATTCTCCATGATGGTAATCTCATTGAGATTCTTTAAAATCGGATAAGTATCTTTGATTTTTTGACAACGAACAAAGACAAAGACCCTCCCTTTGATAGACTTCCTCCTTGGAACCCATGCATCTGTAACATGAACAAAAGAATGAAATGCCTCCCTAAGCTTCAAACCTATAACCCGATCCGATATATTTATGACGTAAAATGTAGTTCTAGTAGCTGGATCATCAGAATCCGACGTAGGATTTGATGTCTGGCGGCTGCCTCATCCTCTCCTATTAGGGTTACCCATTGGACTTCGTCAGGTCTTTCGCTGAAAGTCTAACTTCATAATCATGCAAAAGAATACCGATCTATCATATTAGAACACATGTAGTGGTAAATTATTTCATGCCCTTTCACTCCATAAGGAAACTTTTGATTGACCCTCCTTTCTGTACCTATTTTCACTTCAAGAAATGGCTTTAAAATATTCATGCCAAAAGCCAAAAAAGAAGCAAAACGCCCTAGGGGGCGATGTTGGAGCGTTATGGGGCGTTTTGGGGGTATTTTCATGCCCAAATTGGTTTTCACTACACATGGTCTTACACTATGGGGAGTGGAGGGGGAGAAAAGTAGGCATGATGTGTCATGTGGTATTTGTAGGCTCCACTTTCCAACCCTCAAAATTGTGGAGAGTGGAAGGGGAAAAGTGGGCATGATGTGCAAAAAGTAAATTTATTTATAATAAATTCAATAAATTTATTAAAAGCATACAACCAGTGTCATCTCCTCCTCCTCATCCAGTGTACACTCCTCCTCCTCAACCAGCTAACACTCTTCGTCGTCTACTCTACATTCCAAATCAACTAATAATCCCTCATCCTTTACCAAGTCAAGCAAGTATGGATCCAAATGCTCCTGTAACAGACGAGGAATTTATCTGAGCCCATGACTACACTATGGTTGTACTGGGATTGAGTCAACTACAAGTTTGAGAGACGCAAACAAACTTCACCCCAAACCCTCCCACTCTCATTCCAAATCTTCGTCCAACACAAGTCGTACCTAGCTGGGCTGAAGGGTACGAAACTGACTCTGGTGCGGAGTATCTCAATATGGATGATGAACTATATCATGTTCCAAGTCCTGACTTCGGATGCATCCGCTCTGTAAGGACAAAAAGGATTGACAAAACCTCTTTTGCTAACCTTAGTCTAATTCCTATTTCTGCCAAAATATGTTAAGTGAAGAACTACTGAAGAAAGAAGAAGAAACTGCTGAAGAAGGATTCAACAAGTACTGAAGAGTAAAGATCAAAAGTTCTGAAGTCAGACCAGACAAGTCAACTGAAGAACTACTGAAGACAAACTACTCTTCAGTAGTTTGTCACTCATCAGCAGTTGTAACAGAATCTTTCCACTGCCCTTATGTTTCAGTAGTTTAGTATTATAACATTACTTTATCTTTTTGTACAAGTTCCAAGACTATAGCCTGTTGTAGGATTGCTTTTGTAACAAGGTTCATGTATCTGTTCCTCTATAAATAGATGGGTTAATCCCACTATTTTAGAGATCAATTTTATTAAAATTGAAATCCTTCAAAGGTTTTACTTGAAATACCATTTCATAAAATGAGAATCTCTTTGCATATTTATTATCATATACATTCAATTGCTTAGATTCTCATTAACTGTCTTTAGTTCATTACATCCAGGGGGAGTAATAACTCCTGTTGAAAGTGAAACTTTATAACTAAATACTTCATATATTCCTCCGTGCAAACTGCTTTGATAAACTTACAAACACCTAAGTGTTCATAAGCAAACAACTGTTAAAGAGCTATCTGATCCAACAATTGGTCTGAGAGCACTAGTTTATCTGATTAAATATCAATCTAACAATTTGAGAATCAGACACAGGTTCCTATTAATATTCAATAAATGATAAAAGTTCACTTTTTCAATATCCATAACTTTGAGAGAAACTTGACAAATCAATACTCTCAAAAATGGATCCTCATAATACTGGATCTGCCAATAAGCCTCCTATGCTTGTTCGTTCAGAATATAACATATGGCAAAAGAGGATGGCACATACTCTGTCTCAACCAAACACTGGTTGTTGGAGATCTATAATGTATGGACCACATAAACCAATAAATATAAATCTTGAAACTAATGTTGAAATACCAAAAGAATCAAAAGACTACACAGATGAAGATTTCCTTAAACTTGATCTTGATGCCAAAGCTTTCTCTATGTTGGCAATGGCTCTCCCAAATGAAATCTACTCTAGACTTTTACATTGTGAAAGTGCCAAAGAGCTTTGGGACTGCATAAAGGAGCAGTTTGGAGGAACTGAAGAGGTGATTGCCAACACAAGAGAAATTCTTGCTCAGTAATATGAAACATTTACTCATATTAATGGGGAAACTTTGACACAACAGTTTGAAAGATTCTCCTCATTAATTTATTAGTTGAAATTAAATGGCTAGACGTACACAAATGTATCTATGCTTCATAGATTTTTAAGGTCATTACCAGAAAAATGGGAAACTTACTCTATAGTCCTCAGATCTACACCAGACTTTAACTCCCTCACTCTTACAAAATTACATGGGAGATTGCTAACTTTTGAAAGAGATATAGATCAAAAGAAAAGGTTGCAAAATTCTGGCAAAACAGCTGATGACTATGTACTAGGTAGTATAGCACTTTTAGGACAAGACTCACCTTCTTGTTCAAATAATTTTGGATCTTCTGACCACATTGACATAACTGCTGGGATCTCATTAGAAAGATCATATCCAGCTTGTGACAATGATGAAAATAGTCAAACTGCTGATAATATGTGTTTTATCATGGAAGACTTAAAAAATTTCAGCAGTGATGACTTGGAAGAAATGGTCATTTTACACCAACTGGCCATGTTAAGTATAAAAGCTAACAAAATTTACAACAGGTCAGGAAGGAAATTTCCAGGACTGAACAGTTCAACAAAAGTTTGTTTTGACAAATCTAAACTTAGATGTCACAAGTGTCAGAAGTTAGGACACTTTTCTAGAGAGTGTATAAGCTCTAGCTATAACCAACCACAGTCTGGAAATCAGTTTAACCCTAGTTATAATAGGAATAATGGAACACAGGGAAGTGCACATTTTGTGCCACAAATACAATATGTACAGATGCCTACTTAACAACCTCCACAAACTCAACAACCCTCACAACAAAGTCTTTTTACTTCAGGGCATGTTAACTGGAGCAGTCTTCCTTTTGACACAACTGAATGCAATCCTGATGCAGACAACAAAATGTTTGACATCAACTGGGGAGAACCTGATAATGGCAGAAAGAATTTTACCTTGATGGCATTTGAGGGCTGCACCTCTAAATCTGTCTTATCTCAGGTATCAAAAGAATCTTTGACTAAACTGTGTTCAAATTCATGCAAAGAATCTTTTGCTCTCATAAGAGAGACCAATGTGCATTTACAAGGCAAAGCCAATGACTCTGAAAGAAAATACACTCAAATAAAATGTGATTTAGAAAGAAAACTTGCTGCAAAATCAAAGGAAAATTCTAAATTGACAAATAATACTATTGAAACCCAAGCACAACTTAAAATCATGATAGAAGACCTAGGAAATGTCAAAAAAGAGCTTGTTGACACCAAGGTTGAATGTGAAAAATGGGTTGAGTCATGTAAATCGTACCAACTGTTGCTTAACAAACAAAGTGCATCAAATGTTAGGTTTGGCATAGGGTACAATCATATTGAAACACCAACTGATTTTACTCCCAAAACTACTGATGATGGGAGTAGAATAGTTCAAAATCAAAGTTCTAAAGTGAAAGAATGCACATCTTTTCATGAAAACTTTCTCAAAATTGAAAAAGAAAGTTCTTCAGAAGTACTGAACAAAACTGACATTAAGCCATCAGTAGTTTCATCTACATCAGGAGTTGAGAACCTGAAAACTACTGATGACCTAAATCAAATCAAGACTGTTAGAAATTTGCCTTTAACATCTCAAAATGAAAAGGAGAAGGCAAAAGAATGTGAAATTTGTAGTCTGTTTAACCTCAAAACAGAATTTTGTAGATATAGAAAAGGAAATCAGTATAACAAGAAGATTTCACAGCTGGTTGTGGGAAAACAACTCAAAAATGATTTTGAAGAAACTTTCTTTCCCAACAAATAACAACCTAGCAACACCTTTTCTCAGAAAAAGATGAAATCTCAACAAAAGTCTTTTTCTCAAAATTCTCTGTCAGTAGTTAGACCTACATCATCAGCAGTTTCACAAACTGCTAAGATGAAAGATCTCATGAATATGGTAAAACTACTGATGACCAAAGTTGATGGTGGTCCTCAAAAGGATACTACCATTGCTCTTAAAGAAAAATCCATTGCCAAAAAGACATGGATTCCTCAAATTGGTCAAGAACAAACTGATAATGTTCTCAAGATCAAAAACAAAGCCAAATTGGCTTGGGTTCCTAAATCTAACTAATTTGCTACTTTGTGCAGAGGGTCTCCAGAGGATTAAATAGCATTTGGTATGTTGACAGTGGAGGCTCAATGCACATGACAGGATGCAGATACCTGATAAACAATTTTATCAGTCAAAGAGAAGGATCTATATCCTTTGGGAACAATGCCAAGGGATATGTGCTAGGACATGGCAATGTATCTTCTGGCAAAATACAGTTTGACAAGGTCAATCTGGTTGAAAACCTTGAGTACAACTTGCTTAGTGTGTCACAAATGTGTGATAAAGGATATTCTTCCTTTTTCACAAAGACAGCATGCAAGATCATATCACCAGAAGGCCAGAAGTTGATACAGAAGATCATTGAAGATCATACTTTGTTGATAGACAAAAGATGTGGCAATGTTTATGCAGTGGACATTGAAAAGGACAAAGTACTGAACAACACTGCATGTTTCTTCTCAATGGCATCAACTTCAGAGACCGATCTCTAGCACATGAGACTTGGCCATGTGAACTTTAAAACCATAAATAAAGTCACAAAAATGGGCTTGGTTAGAGGTCTACCCTTGAAAGTATACCAGTGTCAAGAACACTGTGTATCATGTCTTAAGGGCAAACAACATAAGTCCTCCTATAAGTCTATTGAAGAATCAAAAACAACTGCATGTCTTCAATTACTCCATATGGACTTATTTGGGCTAGTCAAAATCATGAGCCTTGGTAAGAAGAAGTACTGCTTAGTCATCATTGATGACTATTCAAGATTCACATGGGTCTTTTTCTTATTTTCCAAGGATGAGGCAGCTAAAATCATCAAGTTCTTCATTCTACAAGTAGAGAAACAATATTCTCTCTCTGTTAAAGTCATTAGAAGTGACAATGGGACAGAGTTCAGGAACAAAACTTTGGATGAATTCTTCTTGTCTAAAGGGATTGTTAGACAATTCAGTGTTCCCAGAACTCCTGAACAAAATGGTGTGGTAGAAAGGAAGAACAGAACACTAATTGAAGCAGCAAGAACCATGTTAGCTGATTCAGGCCTACCATCGTATTTTTGGGCTGAAGCAGTCAACACTGCATGCTATGTTCAGAATAGAGTCCTTGTCAACAAGAGACACTCCAAAACTACCTATGAAGTTCTTCATGGCATCAAGCCCCTTATCTCCTTTTTCAGGGCTTTTGGATGTCAATGTTTCATTTTAAACATTAAAGACTCTATTTCAAAGTTTGCTGCAAAAGTTGATTCAGGTTATTTCCTTGGTTATTCTTCCACTAGAAAAGCCTACAAGGTTTTTAATTCAAGAACCAAGATAGTAGAAGAAACACTGAATGTCAAGTTCAATGAGTCAAAACATACTCTCATTGCAGCACATCCTGCTGAACTCTTTAACCTTGATAGTTTCCATTTCAGACCTGAAAAGACTGTCACTTCATCTAAACCTGTTTATTATGGTGATCAAGGGTTTGATGATGAGAATCCTGCACCATGGACTCCTAATGCAGTCATTAAGTCTACTTTTAAATCATCAGAAGTTTCACAAACTTCTAATTCAACAACCACTGATGTATAAACTCAAACATCTGTTTCAGCTCCTACAACTACTGAAGATGTTTAAACAGCTGAACCTAATATTATAAACCTCAGTGGTTTGTTTGAAGAAGTACAAGAGCCACCTACACCAGTCAGTGGTTTACAACAACTGATTGAACACAAAGATCATCCATTGGATCAAATCATGGGTGATATTGCATCAGGGGTTCTCACAAGAAACCAGCTTTCCAACTTTTGCTTTTTCTCAGCATTCATTTGTCAGTTGGAACCTAAGAAGTATCAAGAAGCCCTCAAAGATAACAATTGGGTTCAATCTATGCAAGAAAAGTTGCTCCAATTCAAGAAGCAACAGGTCTGGGAAATCTGTCCCTTACCTGCAAACAAGCTACCAATTGGCACAAGATGAGTTTTTTGAAATAAACAAGATGAAGCTGGTATGATTATCAAGAGCAAAGCAAGACTGGTGGTACAAGGTTATTTTCCAGAAAAGGGAATTGACTATGATGAAACCTTTGCTCTAGTTGGAAGACTTGAAGCCATCAGGTTATTTTTGGCTTATGCAATTTCCAACAAAATTAAAGTTTTTCAAATGGATGTTAATAGTGCATTTTTGTATGGAAAAATTAAAGAGGAAGTGTATGTCTGTTAGCCACCTGGGTTTGAGGATCCTTCTTATCCTGAGTGGGTGTACAAACTTGACAAGGCTCTTTATGGGCTAAAACAGGCTCCTAGAGCTTGATCTGAAATACTTTCAAACTTTTTACTCAAAAATCACTTTACAAGAGGCTCCATTGATAAAAATCTCTTCATAAAACATGTTGGAAATCATGTCTTACTTGTTCAAATTTATGTTGATGATATCATATTTGGTTCAACTAACACAAAATTGTGTGATGAATTTAAGAAACTCATGCAATCAAAATTTGAGATGAGTATAATGGGGGAACTGCAGTACTTTTTGGGACTGCAGATTAAACAACAAACAAATGGAACTCTTATACATCAATCTAAATATGTTAAAGAATTATTAAACAAATTTTCTTAACAAGACTGTAAATCATGTTCCACTCCCATGACACCAACCACACAAGTTGAACCAGATGATCAAGGAAAACAGGTTGATCAAACCATGTATAGATGTATGATAGGTTCCCATTTATATCTAACTGCTTCTAGACCAGATATTATGTTTTCAACATGTGTTTGTGCTAGATATCAATAAGCTCCTAGGGAATCACACCTCATTGCAGTCAAAAGAATTTTCAGATATCTGAAAGGAACCCCTACACTTGGAATTTGGTATTCTGCTTCAAGTAATATCAAGTTAACAGCTTTTTCAGATAGTGACTATGCAGGGTGCAAAATGTCAAGAAAATCAACATCTGGTGGTTGTCAATTCTTGGGAAACTGTCTGGTCTCCTGGCAATCAAAGAAGCAAACATCTATGGAAACTTCAACTGCTGAAGCTGAATACATTGCAGCTGCAAGTTGTACATTACATATCCAATGGCTCCAATATCAACTTTTTGATTATGAAATCAAAGAGACCAAGACTCCACTCTTAGTAGATAGTAAATCTGCCCTTAGCATCATTCAAAATCCTATTCAATTTTAAAAACTAAACAACTTGAAATCAGGTATCATTTCATAAGGGATTGCTATGAAAAGGCAAGATTGAAGTGAAGCATGTGACAACAACTAATCAAATAGCTGACATATTCACCAAACCCCTTGACACATCAACATTTCAGAAGTTAGTATCCATGCTTGGGATGCTAAATTTGTAAGTGTTTTTCATTTTCCTGCACATATTTTTACTTTCACTTACACTATCTGTCATAAAACTTCTGAAAAACAAAAAGAGAGAAACTACTGATGTACAAAAACTTCAGTATGGGGATATTTTCTGAAAAATGATTAAGTTCCGATAAAATAAACTTCAGAAGTTATGAATAAAGTGTTTATAAATATTCTCATCAGATGTTAACAAACTACTGAAGTGAAAATGGGAACTGCTGATGAATATTGTTCTTCATCAGCAGTTTTGTCAATAAGGGTAAATCAGACATTTCCCACTTCAGAAGTTTGACCTAGGGCGGTTATAAACTTCTGATAAACACCTTTTCAATACTTATCCTTTCAAAAAAGCAAAATTCCCTCCTTCTCTCTCATAAACACTCTCAAACCCTCCCCTGCAAAACAAACAAAAACATTGTTCGATCCACACACACATAAACCACATGGCTCTCGTACTGAAACAGGGACACAATCAAAGAGGCTATTTCTAGAAAGATGAAGCCTGGTCCCAATACAACGAAATCATTGATTTAGTCGTCCAATTTCAATACTTCACTGCTTTCACCATTGATCCTCCAATTCATACTGAAACTCTTAATGAGTTCCGGGCAAATGCCAAGACGGTGACAGTGAATAACCAGATCATTTACCTAAAATCAACTATCCAAGGGAAAGTAATGGCAATCACACTGGCTACATTGGGAATAAGACTGGGTCTGGATGTTGCTGAAGCACCAGAACATTTTCCCAACTTTGCAATCCATTTAACCATGACAGAGTGTGGTTACCAAGGTACTCTCTTACATGCAACAGTTTTTAAGAAATTCTTTGAACCAAAATATAAACTTTTGTTTTACTACATAATCATGTGCTTGAGCCCAAAAACTGGATCTTCTGATAAGATGCCCTCCACTTTTCAACCTATTTTTCATTCCATTGTGAATGAGACAAAATTCAGGGCATCAACACTTTTCTTTAATGAGTTGGTGTTGCATCACCAAAATTCTAAAAAGAAATTTTTGTTGTATCCAAGGTTCATAATGCAATGCATAATTAAAGAACTTGGAGATGAGGTTCTTGTGGGAAAAACAACAGTTTTAAAACCATTAACCTCACAAGCATACTCAAGGCATAATAAACCGGCAGCCTTGCCAGAAGATGACCAAGGGGAACAACAAACAGTCCCCATGGAACCATCATCTTCCAAACCCTCACCTAAAAAGGCCAAGAAAACCAAGCAACAAAAATCCAAACCCACCAACCCTAAAAGAAAGACAGTTCAGGAAATTGAGATGCCTGAAACTGCTGATGTGCAATCTGCACTTGTCAAAGATGTGACTGAAACATCCTCTCAGTCTCATCCATCTCAAACCCCCAAAAGAGCGCCCCCATTACCATTATTTTTCAATGGAAGAAATTTAAAAAGACCATAACTACTGATCCATCATTTGAAACTGCTGACCCTTTACCACAAACCACTGAACCAGAACCATCTCACACAACAATAGAAATTGCCAAACTTCTCTCTGGGCTAAAAGAAACAATCCCATCTGAACATGTCATTCCCCCACAACCACATCAAACAGGGGAAATACCATCAGAAATTGACATGTATGTGGATGTTATTAGCCCTATCCCAAGAGATGAGGATGAAACAAGGTTTCTAAGCCCAAACTTAGAGACTTTAGGTACATTTGAGGCTGCTACTACTCATTTACCATCTAGTGGTGGATCTGAGGACAGAAGTAACATTGCTAAGACCTCATTTGTGGCAACTACTAATGAAGGCTTTATGCCTGGGGTAGGAAATCCTCAGTTGCAAGACAAAGAGGTTCATGAGACAACTAGGTTGGGCCTAGCTCATAATACAACTGATGATGTCTTCATTGAGGATATCACCAGGGATTCAGATGATTCCATTAATTTGGATGATGATTCAAACTCCACAGAACATGAATTGACGGCTACTAGTGAAGGTCCTGAATCTAATGTCTCTAAGCTCAAAGAGCTGGTCACAACAGATCAGGTTAAAGACCACTTGAACCATTATTCCCCTAAAGTGGCATCTTCAGTACACTCTGAAGATCACCCAAAAACACCCCCTACACTAAAAATGCCTACCCAATTCCCTGGGTCATCTAGCATAGACTTGAACCACCTATGCAGCCCAGATGGTCCCCTATACCAGATGATGAATACCCTCATATCTAATCACCTCAATTCCTTCACAACTACTTGGGAGTTGAAGACCAAAAATCAGTTTGAGGTGATCGACAACAAACTCAGTGAGCTGTCAAAGAAAATAGACAATAACACAAGACAGCTTGCCATGTTATCTGGTAGAACTTCTCTACCTATCAGGCATCCAGAAGTGGATGAAGCCAAAAGGGGGGAGAAGATTAAGGAACGAAGAGAGTTACTGGAATCCAGGATAAAGGCAAAAGTGGCTCAACAACAACAAGAGGAGGAGGAGGCCCAAAAACAATTAGAAGATCAAGATAGGCTCCTCCCTAAAACTGAAGTTGTAGCTGAAACATCCCAAGCCCTTAAAGAAGAAACTTCTGAAGACTCTAAAAGTACTGAAGACAATCCTTCAGTAGTTAATACTACTATCAACCCTTCAGCAGTTAACACTTCCAACATTCCAAGAGAACACCCTTCTATGGCAACTGAAGACATTCCAACTCCCATTCCAAGGCCTGCAACCACTCAAATGCCTGTATTAAACCCTGCTCCCATTTCAATGTCAAAAGAATTACTGGAGAAGAGTTTACTTTCAGCACAGAAGAAAGCCAAGGAAGATGAGATCTGGAACAACCTAGAAGCAAGGGATGATTTGAGCTACACTGAAAACTTGAAAAGTATGAAGAAGAGTTGAATAAGCAAGCCGCACTTGAAAGAGTTTCCGAGGAAGACAAAAGACAACAACTGATGTCTTACATAATCAAGAACAGCAAAACAAAGGCATATTCACTCAAAGGGCTCTCTATGGATGAGCTTACAAGAAGAGCTCAGATTGTAGCTGACAAAATTGCCACTGAAAAAGACAGAGAGGCAAAGAGAGCTGAAGTTATAGATGAATTGGTAGCCAATGGATTTGGTTCAAAATCCTCAATATCAAAATGGAGAGAAGACACATTATTTGACACCTACAAAAGATTCAAGGCCGATAAGGCTGCAAATCCAGAAAAGTACAAAACTTTTGAAGTGTCAACTTCAGTAGTTAGAACTTCTGGTGCTAAACAATCAACATCAAAGCCTGCTACCAAGAAGAAGCAAGAGGAGATCACAAAGACTGATTTAAAGATGGTATTGCTTGAAGGCAATACAGTGGTACAAGGAGACTTTGTGATTGAGGAAAAGCCTCTGCTGACACAATTCAGGGATCCTTCAACATTTGCTTACCAAATACAGAAGACAATAACAGATAAACTGCACACTAAAGTAATCACTGAACATCATTTGCCTACCTTTTATATACCTAATGAGGTGCAAACAGAAGAAGGAAGAGAATCCCACATGAGGGTCACTGAAGTAGAAAACATCCCTCACTCAGGACATCCCAGGGGACCAGCATGGTCCCTTACACTTTAGACTTTGACTAATCTAAAGTACTGATAATGAAATGGTCATTTACTGATTCCAATACAGTATTGGTCACAAGGAGAGATCGTTCAAGCAAGGCCTTCAAATCTATGGAAGAACTGAAAAAGCTATCTACACAAGACTTGCTCACAATCCAACATCTTGAACCTGAACAAGGATCTCTCACCAATGAACAACTAAACCAACTCAAGACTTCCATGTTCAGATCTGGAAGAAACATGATGGCAGGAAAAGACAATAAATGATTAGATAAGGTTTTGGCTTCATCAATCCAGGGGGAGATTGTAAGGACAAAAAGGATTGAAGAAACCTCTTTTGCTAACCTTAGTCTAATTCCTATTTCTGCCAATATGCTAAGTGACGAACTACTAAAGAAAGAAGAAGAAACTGCTGAAGAAGGATTCAATAAGTACTAAAGAAGGATTCAACAAATACTGAAGAGTAAGGATCAGAAGTTCTGAAGTCAAACCAGACAAGTCAACTGAGGAACTACTGAAGAAAAACTACTCATCAGTAGTTTGTCACTCATCAGCAGTTGAAACAAAATCTTTCCACCGCCCTTATGTTTCAGTAGTTTAGTATTATAACATTACTTTATCTTTTTGTACAAGTTCCAAGACTACAGCCTGTTGTAGGATTGTTTTTGTAACAAGGTTCATGTATTTGTTCCTCTATAAATAGATGGGTTAATCCCACTATTTTAGAGATCGATTTTATTAAAACTGAAATCCTTCAAAGGTTTTAGTTGAAAATACCATTTCATAATCTGAGAATCTCTTTGCATATTTATTATCATATACATTCAATTGCTTAGATTCTCATTAACTGTCTTTAGTTCATTACATCCAGAGGGAGTAATAACTCCTGTTGAAAGTGAAACTTTATAACTAAACACTTCATATATTCCGCTGTGCAAAGTGCTTTGATAAACTTACAAACACATAAGTGTTCATAATAAACAACTGTTAAAGAGCTAACTGATCCAACACGCTCAGACACTAGGTCGGACGGTCGTGATAGCGATCGTGACGTGTTGTCTCCGGAGTACACTCTAGAGGATTGAGATCGCATGTAGCAGTAGGTGTGTTTAAGTAATGTGTTAATCAATGTTTTAATTAGCTTTATGTTTAAGTAATGTTTTAATTTAGGTTTATGTAATGTTTTAATTTAAATTTGAGTGTGTAATATATAATTTAGGTTTATGTTGAATTTTTTTATTTTTATTATTTTTTAAATCCCTCCAACGGTTGTTTATTATTATTATTATTATTATTATTATTTTTGTTATTATTTACACTTCAACGCTTGTTTACCTTTTTTTTAATTTTTTTTTAACACTCCAACGGTTAGTAGAATTTTTTTTTAAACCGAACCAATAAAAAAGCCCCGGGTCGTTTTCCCCCTCCCCTGCTAGTGAGAAGTACCCCGCCCCTTGGGCTACGCTAATTTTAATGCCTGCGGGGGCTGTGTAGTTGGGCTTGAAAACAATCACTCTGGTTCCCATACACACGCTTAGACCATGTGTAGTGGGGGGCTTTATTTATAAAGCCCCTCTTTCTGATTGGTCCACGTGGCAGCTGAATCAACATGGAGAGATAAAGTGAAAAAGGGGTGTAGTGGTAGGGGTTTTATTTATAAAGCCCCTATTAATATTTTATTTTATCTTTTAAATTAAAAAAATAATAAAAAATAATAAAGACAGGGAGAGAGAGTATTAGGTGGCATGCAATGATTGGAGAGAGGCTAAACAAACCGGCGCTATAGTGGTCACGCCAAAACAAGTTTTGCAAAAATAAAGCCCCTATGTAATGGTGTTTTGAGCTCTATTTTACAAATAATGCCCAAACTCACTCCCCATTACATACACTCTTAGGATTGTAACTTAGTCAACTATTATGTGTGGGTCCCAACGAAAGTTCTGGACAACTTTGTGTTGTACGCTTTTTAACAACCATTATTGCCTTCCAAGTGTCCGGTGACCCCATCACTTCTACCCAACTTTGACTTTGGACGTTTAATTTATAGGTTCTTCAAAAGGGTGCGTGAGTATATTCTAAAACGAACTTTTAAGGGTTTCTCATAGATTAGAATTCGTTAGTTTCGATCCCAAACCAAAATTATGGGCTATGAGGTTGTTTAGTGTTAGGTTTTATGATACACTACGCGATACGTAGTGGCGAGCAACCATACGGAGACCAGTGTCGTCCGACACCATTGAGTTTTGCGTGTCGCATAACAGGAAAATTTCGAGCGGCACTATTGTTTTTTAATGACGGATACAATTGTCTTTTAACTAGCGACACCATCACCATCATCATCATCATCATCATTATTATTATTATTATTATTATTATTATTATTATTATTATTATTATTATTATTATTATTATTATTATTATTATTATTATTATTATTACATACTAAATAAATTCATAGTTTAAAAGTTAAGCCCAGTTAATTAATTTTTATTGGTGGACTTTGAATCATTAAAGAAATTAAAGAAATATAGGCGAATGTTTAAGTTTTAAATTTTTATTAACCTAATAACAATTATACCGTAGATTCGATTTTTTTTATTTTTTTTTAATTAGAACGAGTTTTTATTAAAACGAAATACGAAAGTTAATAGATTGTAGACGGGCAACAAGCTGCGCCGCCACCATTTCTGAATTGCGAACCTTAGTTTACTAAAGACCAAAATTAACCAAAATTAAGCAAACGCTGAAAAACTGTTGCTAAATGCTTACGATGGGAACTCGGGATCGGGAAGATCATAGGAACTCGACAGTTATGAAGAGGCCACGAGCGTTTAGGGAGTAGGGGCAAGTTCGATCATCTTTATCAACTTATCATCAACATTAGTATTTATCATTCAACAGACAAGATATCAGCATCAAACAAATCAATTAAACTAAACATAATTAAGTGAAGGATCGTTTACTTCTTATTTAGTCTTTATACTTGATATTTCGTTCAATATCAATCATTGTTATGAGGTTTTAAACTTAGATTTTGAATGCTTGATTTAAGTTGAAATTAGTTATTGAAATGTGTAATTTGTTTATTTGTTTGTTATTGGTTACTTTGTTAGATTATAGACTAACTGGACTTGGTCACATGGTTAATGATTTTAATGAAAGTATGATATCTTTTAGAGTAAAAAGATTATCAGTTTTAGATGTTTTCGGTTTGCTTAGAGGTTCTTGAATGATTTCTATAGAGAAAGTCAATACCTTTGATTCTTTATCACTACAAGAAATTTGGGCAATAGCGACGAAAACAGTAGCGGCGACGCGCCCTGGGTCGCCGCTATTGATCAAATCCGTGTGACAACTTAATCTCACCGTTGAATGACAATATGATCAAACGGTGGGGGTGTTATCGTACAAGAACAATAGCGGCGACACTTTTAGCGGCGACATGTCGCCGCTACTTCTCTAACCTTTAGCGGCGACCTTTGTCAAAAAACTGGGGAAAGATTGATTTGAATAATGTCTCATGGAATCCTTTTGTCAAGAAACCAAACTAAAAACATGAAAACAAGTTAGGGTAGTCGAATTCCACCAAGTTAGGGCAGGACCTTCCAAGGTACCTGAAGCAAAGTTCACGCGATCCTTCACTGGACAGTTACACATGGCAAACACATATTCAATCTACTCCAACCACCTAAATCAAGCTCCACTGAAAGTGTGTGGCTTACAATCCATAAACACCTTGAATGTGCACACAAGCTGCACAGGATGAGGTGGGTTGACAGCATTACCTGAACCAACAACACCTGATTAAACAAAACGAATATATCACCAAAGATATAGATAAGGATAACAGTAATCAAATTACCACCAAGGCCTTGCTGAGCGGCCTGGAAAGCAGTAAGGGCTACAGACACTTGTTACTGGATCAAATTATTCAGCTTTTCTTGTGTCATGTTGATATTACCACGATCCCCACTGTGACCACCATCGCCGCCACGAGCACCGTTGCGTCCACTACGACGACCTCCTTGAACTCCTGGCATCTTCTGGAATCCACAAGGAATAAAACATTCAGATTTGTCACTAGCATCAACCACTAGCAACTATGATATAAACCATCCCGATCCGACTGATCCGTATCAACCACGAACCATCCGATCAAGATGTCAAAGCTTATAAGAATCCCCGAATGAATAATCACTAAGAGGTGTACAAAACCCAGTACAAGTGTAAGATGGTGTGTGTAAACGAGTGTGTCCATTGGAGCATAAAAGGAAGATGTCTGAATCCTGGACAGATCTTAATAATACTCCGAAGCCACTCCAATGTACATCACCGTCGTGAAAGAGTCAACAAGCTGGCATCTTCGTCTTTAAATCCCGAAGAAGAAGATAAGATAGGAGGTAGAAACAGTCAAGGATAGAACAGATGATGCAACACATAAGAATGATGATGATATCGACACCGTGACAAAGTTAGTATGTTTCCCACTTATAATGATTCATAAGTGTGCGACCGTCTAGTGTGTGAAACTCGACTATAGACTAGAGTCTACATGTAGTCCTAGTTCACTATAACCATTGGCTCTGATACCAATCTGTCACACCCTCAAATTCCACTTGCGGGGTTTTTGTTGGGTCTGCTGACCTGAAGAAGAACAGATGATTGAAAAGCCAAAATATACTAACAGTTGATCCACATAAATAAACAGTCTTTACAACATACTCTTCCCAAAAGACTGTTGACCCTAACAACTGTTCCACCCAAACAACTGCTATGACAACTGCTGCTACAAAGGACTGTTGGATAACAACTGATAGAGAACAACTGCTGACCAAAGGTCTGATGAAGAACAACTGCTGATCAAGTACTGAAGACTAAAGGTCTGTTAGAGCCAACAACACTTAGGCTCCAACAGATGATACAAAACCATCAGAGTTTTCCTCAACAGTAGTTTACCTTACAGTGTTTTGTAATATAACAATAGTTTGTATAGGGCAGATGTTTTATGTTGTTATTCTGTTAGAGGTCACTATCTTAGGTGACGTCAGCCTAGGAAACCAGTGGTTTAGATTTGTCTATAAATAGAACAGTGCTTGTACTGTTCTATTTGTCACTCACAACATTCTCTCAGACAAATAATCACAGAGTGATCTGGCTGAGGGGGAGTACTTGTATTTGATTGTAATTTTCAATATAATGAAAGCTTTCGATTAAGAAAACATTTATTCCTTTTGTTTTGATTATAGTTTATCATTCCGCTGCACTTTCCATATATATTCACTTCATTCATTTCTCATTCTACTCTAAACAAATCAAAACAATCAAACTTAGATCCTAACAATTGGTATCAGAGCTTGGTCAATTAAATTCGATCTAATCAATCAATTTAATATAAACAGATCAGCTCACAATTATTGATATCGTTTGTTTATCGGATTGAAAATAGAGTAATAGTTTATTTTTGATTCAACCGGTTATAAACAGACTCTGTTTTTGAAAAATCAGAGAATGGCTTCAATCACTCACGATCCACACAACACTGGCACGAACAACAAGCCACCGATGCCTGTCAGATCTGAATACAATATCTGGCAATGTCGGATGAGCCATGTTCTAGCTCAACAGAACACTGGGTGTTGGAAGTCGGTTATCTTCGGACCATATGTTCCGATGGTGCCGAGTACTGAAGATCCCAAGGTTCAGGAGCCTAAGAAACTTGAAAACTACTCCGACCAGGATTTTCAGAAAATTGAGTTAGATGCTAAGGCCTTCAGTATTGTGGCCATGGCTCTACCCAACGATATATATGTTGGGCTGTTACACTGTAACAGTGCAAAGGAGTTGTGGGATGCACTGAAAGAACAATTTGGTGGGACTAAAGAGGTTATTGAAAACAATCGTGAAATACTTAACCAACAATATGAAACATTCAGTCATGTTAAGGGAGAGTCATTAACTCAACAATTTGAGAGGTTTAACTGTCTCATTAGTGAACTAAAACTGGTTGGTCTAACTTACCCTCATTCAACCTTGAACCATAGGTTTTTAAGATCATTACCAGATAAGTGGGACACTATTGCTATAGTTATGAGAAACTCAATTCTTGGGAAACTGTCTAGTGTCCTGGCAATCAAAGAAACAAACATCTGTTGCAACTTCAACTGCTGAAGCTGAATACATTGCAGCTGCAAGTTGTACATCATAGATACAATGGCTCCAATATCAACTTCTTGATTATGGAATCAAAGAGACCAAGACACCATTGCTAGTAGACAGCAAATCTGCCATTAGCATCATTCAAAATCCTGTTCAGTTCTCAAAAACTAAACATATTGAAATCAGGTATCATTTCATAAGGGATTGCTATGAAAAAGGCAAGATTGAAGGGAAACATGTAACAACAGCTAATCAAATAGTTGATATATTCACTAAACCCCTTGACACATCAACTTTTCAGAAGTTAGTATCCATGCTTAGGATGCTAAATTTGTAAGTGTTTCTTTTTTTACTTTTCTGCACATATTTCATTTTTCACTTACATCTGTTTTTAATCTAAAAACTTCTGAAAAACAAAAAGAGAGAAACTACTGATGAACAAACCATCAGTATGGGAATATTTTCTGAAAAATGATTAACTTCTGATAAAATAAACTTCAGAAGTTATCAATAAAGTGTTTATAAAACATTCTCCTCAGTTGTAAACAAACTACTAAAGAGAAAATGAGAACTACTGATGATAGTTGTTCTTCATCAACAGTTTGGTCAATAAGGGTAAATCAGACTTTTCCCACATCAGAAGTTTGATCTAAGGCGGTTATAAACTTCTGATAAACACCTTTTCCAACACTTATCCTTTCAAAAAGCAAAAATTCTCTCCTTCTCTCTCAAAAAGCTCTCAAACCCTTAACCTGCAAAAACACTGTTCGATCCACACACACACAAACCACATGGCTCTAATACTGAAACAGGGATACAATCAAAGAGGCTACTTCGAGAAACATGAAGCCTGGTCCCAATACGATGAAATCATTGATTTAGTCTTTAAATCCCAATACTTTACTGCCCTCACCATTGATCCTCCAATCCACACTGAAACTCTAAATGAGTTTTGGGCAAACGCAGAGACGGTGACGGTGAATGATAAGGTGATCTCCCTTAACTCAACCATCCAAGGGAGAAGAATGGCAATCACCCCAGCAACTTTGGGGATTAGACTGGGTCTAGATGATGTTGGTGCCCCAGATCAATTTCCAAACTCTGAAATTCATCTAACCATGACAGAGTGTGGTGCCCCAGATCAATTTCCAAACTCTGAAATTCATCTAACCATGAAGAATGGCAATCACACCAGTTGTATAGGTCTAACCATTTAATTTTAGCTCAGATATTAATGAGGAGAATATTTCAAATTGATGAGTTAAAGTTTCCCCATTAATGTGAGCAAAAGTTTCATACTGTTGAGCCAGGATTTCTCTAGTGTTGGCAATCACCTCTTCAGTTCCTCCAAACTGTTCTTTTAGGCAGTCCCAAAGCTCTTTGGCACTATCACAATGTAATAGTCCAGAGTAGATTTCATTTGGGAGTGCCATTGCCAACATAGAGAAAGCTTTAGCATCAAGCTCAAGTTTTAGGAAATCATCATCTGTATAGTCTTTTGGGTCTTTTGGTATTTCTTCTTTAGTTTCAAGATTGATATTTACTGGTTTGTGAGGACCATATATCACAGATTTCCAGCAACCAGTCTTGGTCTGTGATAATGTATGTGCCATTCTCCTTTTCCAGATGTTGTATTCATTTCTTACTAGCATAGCAGGTTTATTGGCAGAACCAGTATTATGAGGATCCATTTTAAAGAGTATTGATTTGTCAAATATCTCTTAAAGTGATGGATGTTTGATAAAGTGAACTTGTAATCCTTTATTGAATATCAATAAGAGCCTGTGTCTAATTCTCAATGTGTTAGATTGATATGTGATCGGATAAACCAGTGCTCTGATACCAATTGTTGGACCAGATATGCTCTTGATGTATTGCTTGCTAGTGAACACTTATGTGTTTAGCAAGTTCAATCAGATTTGCACAACGGAAATAAGTAAAGTTACACTATCAACAGGAGTTATTACTCCCCCTGGATGTTTGAAAACTAAAGACAAGTATTTAATGAGAATCTAAGTTATTGAATGAGAATGAATACTTAAACAGATTCTCAGTAAATGAAATGGAAAGAACAATAAGAACAATAATAAGCTTTGAAGGATTTCTGTATTAATCAAAATCAATGTCTAAAACAGAGGGCTGAACTCATCTATTTATAGACTTTACATATGCATGAACCTTGCCAAAAAGCAAGTCAGAAACAAGTTGCAACAAATTGCATTCTTAGAACATGTACAAAAAGATTAAGTAATACTAAACTAATAAACTACTGAAACATAAGTCGGTGAGAAAGATTCTTTACAAGAGCTGATGAATGACAAACTACTGATGAGTAGTTTGTCTTCAGTAGTTCTTCAGTGAACTGTCTGGTTAGACATCAGAACTTCTGATACTTCTTCTTCAGTACTTGTTGAATCCTTCTTCAGTACTTTTAGTCTTCTTTCTTCAGGTAGTTCTATACTTAGGATATTTTGACAGAAGTGAATTAGACTAAGGTTTACAAAAGTGGTTTCACCAATCCTTTTTGTCCTAACAGGTTGCGTCTTCTAAAACAGAATAACCAACGCGATCACATAGTCCCAACTACCGGTGAACTATCATAAAGTTTGTATAAGTATTTTGACTAATAACCCGTAGGTTAACTAATCCCCGATTGTCGAGATCATGACTATGTATGTTTGAAAATGTGTTTAAACGTTCACCCAAAACACCAGACAGACCCAATAGACCCGACATCCCGTAGGTAACCCGTTACACTGGTTGATAAAGTACATACAGTTTACACACAAGAATTTCACATAAAACACTTAGTTTGCATCAAAAACACATTTCTACTGTCGAAAAGTCGAATGAAAGTTTGTAAAGTTGGTTTGTGTTGATTTGGTGGGTCGAATGGGCATCAGAAATCTGGTTCGACCCTACTGAGGGTCGAATGAGACTTTCTGTGTTTGGTTCGACACTTAGTTATTTGATTCGACCTCCTGAAGGGTCAAACCAAAATTTGGTTCGACCCACCTGCTGCAAAAACTCAATAAACGAACAAAATCTCATCAAAACAGTCCGAAAACATCACAAAACATAATAAATCACAACAGTCGATATTATCTAATCTATTTATGCCCCGAAATCCATCCATTTCAAGTAGAAATCAAAACATACCCAAAATAGCAAATTATGGAAATGTCACAGCAATGCATGTAAACTTTACCTAAAATGGAAACTATCAGAACAACCTCATATACAGATCAATATCCACCGATTAGATGTCTAAAATGAATCCCCAATCATATTATTATCAACACTTAACAAAACAAAACCCTAGATCTAACACAAAACCCCCAAAATGGGTGAAAATCCACCGATCATCAATTACACCTCATAATAACCATAAATCATCATTTAAAACAGTTCTAGAACATTAACATAACATCTATTCATCATTTCATATCACATAACACATAAACACATCATTTAACACCATTAACACAAGGGTATTTGTAAGAAAACTCATTATTAATGAATAGATTTAGTATAGAAAGATGTTAGAAAGGTTTTTATCCATGAAAACTCAATTAAATCAGATCTAGATACTTAGGGTTTGATAAAAACGAATTAAATTTGATTAAAAAGGTTTTAGATGAAGAATACACCTTAAATCTTCCCTTGTTTATATTATGGAACATGTTTTTAGGTTAGGATCTGAAAAACGATATCAAAAACTCCTCCCTACAGGTTTGGGGTTGAGAGAGAGCACTTGGAGGCGAGTTAGGGTTTTGAAATGATGCAAAAGTTGCAAAGTATGGTATTTATAGTCAACATTGGTTCGCACCCTTGCAGGGTCGAACCAGACTTCATTCGACCCTTTTGAAGGTCGAATCAACATCAGGGACTTTGGTTCGACCCTCCCCTAGGTCGAACCAGTTTCCTGTTATGAAAATTTTTATGATTTTGCCATTTTAACCCATTTTAACACATGTCAACACATTCTAACACATGAACTTGCAATTCTAACATATGTTAATTATATCTAATCATATAGACACGTATTTACACATTGCACCTCATTTATCAGACATTCAATACTTGATACTTAATCCAACTATGTAATTTCACCAACAGCGGGACTCAAGACTCGTGTGTGTAAGTTACCCCCAATGATCCTCCGAATCATTGAACCTTGGACAATACGTGTGACAACCTGCACCCTTCACTTTTCATAAATGTGCATAATTAATGCCTCATCTATTTCAAAATTTTCATTTTTAACCATCGTATTTTAATAGGACCAAAAGTCAAAATTTAATAAAACTTATAATTTTTATAAGTAAAAGTATGCACGTTTTATACTCACATCTACACCCGAGCACGTATTTTTCAGACGTTGATACTCAAAACCCTTAAATTTCGGTCCTAAAACAACTTATAATTATTATCAGTAGAACAATAGCCCTTTACTTGTTATATCAATTATAGTCTTTAAGGGTCTGTTTGGTATGGGGTAATGGAATGGAAGAGGGAATGGAATGGATGAGGTAATGGAATGGACGAGGTAATGGAATGGACAAGGTAATGGAATGGATCATTACCATTCCATATCTTGTTTGATTGCCATGTGGGAATGAAACAAAACATTATTTTGTGTTGTTGGATATGCATGAAAAAACAAAGGAATAAAATCGGTGGTTAGTAGCGGTGGTGGGTGGTGGTCATTGGCGGTGATGGTGGTGGTGATAGCGGTGGCGGTGGGTGGCGGCCACGACGGTGGAAGGTGGAGGTGGATGGTCGTGATGGTGGGTGGGCTATGATGGTGAGTAGTGGCGGTGGTGGGTAGTGGTTGGTGGTGGTGTGTGGCGCTAGCGTGGTGGTGGGTAGAGGCAACAGTGGCGATGTGTGAGGGTGGATAGCGGTGATGGTGGGTAGGTGACGATGGTGAGTAGTGGAGGCGGTAGTGGTGGGTAAAGGAAATTGTGGTGAGTGACGGTGGCGGGTGGTAAATGTTGGATCAGTATTGCTCTTTGTATGAACTTGCTAGTGAACACTTAAATGTTTAGCAAGTTCTTAACCAGTGATAGCACAGCGGAATGATATGAGTTTAAAGCTACACTTATCAACAGGAGTTATTACTCCCCCTGGATGTTTGATAAAACTAAAGACAAGTATTTAATGAGAGTCTAAGCAATGAATGAGAATGAACACTTAAACAGATTCTCAGTAAATGAAATGGTAATAACAATGATAAGCTTTGAAGGATTTCTGTATTAAAATCAATGTCTAAAACAGAGGGATGAACCCATCTATTTATAGACTTTACAAATACATGAACCTTGCCAAAAAGCAAGTTTAGAGACAAGTTGCAACAAGTTGCAATCATGGAACTTGTACAAAAAGTAAAAGTAATAATAAACTAATAAACTACTGAAACATAAGACGGTGGAAAAGATTCTTGAACAAGTGCTGATGAATGACAAACTACTGATGAGTAGTTTGTCTTCAGTAGTTCTTCAGTGATATGTCTGGTTTGGACTTCAGAACTTCTGATGTATTTCTTCTTCAGTACTTGTAGAATCCTTCTTCAGCTGTTTGGTCTTCTTTCTTCAGTAGTTCTATACTTAGAATAATTTGACAGAAGTGAATTAGACATAGGTTTGCAAAAGTGGTTTCACCAATCCTTTTTGTCCTAACAATCTCCCCCTGGATTGATGAAGCCAAAACCTTTCTAATTCCTTATTGTTTTCTTCTGTCATTCACAATCTTCCATATTCCTTTGAACATGGAATTCTTCAACTGGTTCAGTTGTTCATCAGTGAGAGATCCTTTTTGTGGTTCTAGATGCTGGATTGTAAGCAGGTCTTGAGTTGATAGCTTCTTCAGATCATTCATCGACTTATAGGCTCTGCTTGTTTGGTCTCTTCTTGTCACTTATACTGAGTTGTTATTAGTAAAGGACAATCTGATGATAGGTACTTTAGACTTGTCAAAGTCTAAAGTGTAGGGAACCATGGTGGTACCCTGGGATGCTCCTGAGTGTTGGATGTTTTCAACTTCAGTGACTCTCAGGTGGGATTCTCTTCCTTGTTCTTGTTGCATCACATTAGGTAGTTGAAAGGTTGGCAAGTGATGCTCAGTAACCACCTTAGTGTGCAGTTTGTCTTTAATGGTCTTCTGAATTTGATAGGCAAAGGTGGAAGGATCCCTGAATTGGGTTAGCAGAGGTTTCTCTTCAATGTCGAAATCAGAATGGACTACTGTACTTCCTTCTAGTAGTACCATCCTGAAATCAGTCTTCACATTCTCCTCTGACTTTTTCCTTGTAGCAGGTTTTCTTGAAACACCAAAAGTTCTAACTACTGAAGTTGACACTTCAGCAGTTTCAAACTTCTCTGGATTTGCAGTCCTTGCAGCCTTGTATTTTCTATAAGTGTCCACTATTCTTTCTTCTTTCCATTTGGACACAGAGGCTTTTGAACCATAACCATTTGCTACTAGCTCTTCAATCATCTGGGCTCTCTTGGCTTTTGCATCTTTACTTGTTGCAAGTTTGTCTGCAATAAGTTGAGCTCTTCTTGTCAGCTCTTCCATGGAGAGTCCCTTTAATGTATGGGCTTTGGTCTTGCTGTTCTTGGTAATGTAAGACATCAGTTGTTGTCTTATGTCTTCCTCAGCAATTCTTTCTAGGTTAGCCTGCCTTTGAAGTTGTGCTTCATAAGCCTGTAGCTTTTCATTTAGGCTTAAGTCATCCCTTGTTTCCAGATCATTCCAGATCTTATCTTCCTTGGCCTTTCTTTCAGCTGCAATTAAACTCTTCTCTAGTAATTCTTTGGACATTGATAGAGGAGAAGGGTTTAGCACAATCATCGTGGTAATTGTAGTAGGATTTGGAATAGGAGTTGGTTGAGTAGGTTCAGTTGATTTGGAAGGCTGTTCAGTAGTTTCAGTGTTGGAAGTGTTGACTTCTGATGGGTTGACAACTACTGAAGGTTTGTCAACTACTGAAGGATTGTCTTCAGTATTTTCTGAGTCTTCATCAGAACTTTCACCATCAGAAGTTTCTTCAATGTGCCCTTGGATTTCATCAGGCTTTTCAGAATCTTCTATATCTTGAATAGAGACACCAAACTGTTAGGCCAGTTTTTCTTTTCTGTCTTGGTCTCTCTGATCTCTTTCTTGGATAGCCACTCTTGCCTTTTTCCTGGCTTCAAGTGACTCCATAGGTTCCTTACTTTTCTCCCCCTTTTTGGATTCATCAAGCTTTGAGGGTTTAGAGAAATGACCTGTAAGAGAAGCAATCTGTTGTGAGTTGAAGTCAATTTTGTTGGACAGATCGTTCATCCTAGTCTGTATCACTCCAAATTGGTTCTTCATGGACAACTCCAAGTTAGCTTTGTAGGTTTGGAAGTGATTTTTGATGAGGGTGTTCCTCATGTGATATAAGGGACCATCTGGGCTGCATAGCTGGTTCATGTCTATGCTGGATGGCCCAGGGAATTGGGTAGGCATTTGTAGTGAGGGGTGTGTTTTTGGTTGATCTTCTTGTTGTACAGAAGATGCCACTTTAGGGGAATTAGGGATTAAGTGGACTTTAACCTGATTTGGTGTGACTAGCTTCTTGAGCATAGATACACCAGGTGCAGGACCTTCACTTGTAGCCATCAATTCAGTAGTTTTGTGTTGTGAAACATCATCCAAGCTAATGGAATCATCTGTATCCCTTATTACATCCTCAATGAGGACTGTATCAGTTACATCATGAGCTGAGCCCAACTCAGTTGTCTCATGTACCTCTTTTTCTTGGTTCAGAGGATTTCCTACCTCAGGCATTAAGCCTTCATCAGTAGTTGCCACAGTTGAGGTCCGAGCTATGTTGCTTCTTTCCTCAGATCCACCACTGGGTGGTAAATGAGTAGTAGCAGCCTCAAAAGTACCAAAAGTTTCTAAGTTTGGGCTTAGAGACCCTGGTTCATCCTCATCTCTTTGGTTAGGGCTTTGAGTGTCCACATCCATGTCAAGTTCTGAGGCTATGTCCCCTGTTTGATGTGGTTGTTGGGGACTGACATGTTTAGATGGGACTTTCTCTTTTAGCCCAGAGAGAAGTTTGGCTATTTCAATATCAGGTTCAGAAATTTGGGGTGCTGGTTCAGTAGTTTGATCAATGGGTTCAGCAGTTTCAAAAGAAGAGTCAATAGGAATAGTTTTCTTTAGTCTTTTTCTTTTGAAAAGTATGGTGATTGGTTCTCGTGTTGGGGTTTGAGATGGATGAGACTGAGAGGATGTTTCAGTCACATCTTTATCAAGTGCAGATTGCACAGTAGTCAGTTCAGGCATCTCAACCTCCTGAACTGCTTTTCTTTTTGGGTTGGTGGGTTTTTGTTTTTGTTGCTTGGGTTTCTTGGCCTTTGGGGGTGTAGGTTTGGAAGATGAGGGTTCCATGGGGACTGGTTCTGGTTCCCCTTGGTCTTCTTCTGGCCAGGCAGCCGGTTTGTTGTGCCTTGAGTATGCTTGTGAGGATAAAGGATTTAAAATTGTTGTTTTACCCACAAGCACCTCTTCTCCAAGTTCTTTTATTATGCAGTGCATAATGAATCTTGGGTACAACAAAAACTTCTTTTTAGCATTGAGATGATGTAACAACAACTCATTAAAGAAAAGTGCTGATGCCCTGAATTTTGTTTCATTCACTATGGAATGAAAAATTGGTTGAAAAGTTGAGGGCATCTGATCATAAGATCCAGTTTTTGGACTCAAACAGATAATAATATAATGAAAAAGCAGTTTATACTTTGGTTCAAAATATTTCTTAAATATTGTAGCGTGTGAGAGAGTACCTTGGTAACCACACTCTGTCTAGTTTGTACACCCACTCAGGATGAGAAGGATCCTCAAACCCAGGTGGCTGACAGACATACACTTCCTCTTTTATTTTTCTATACAAAAAATGCACTTTTAACATCCATTTGGTAAACTTTTATTTTGTTGGAAATGGCATAGGCCAGAAATAACCTGATGGCTTCAAGCCTTGCAACTGGAGCAAAGGTTTCATCATAATCAATTCCTTCTTCTTGAGAGTAACCTTGTACTACCAGTCTTGCCTTGTTCTTTATAATCATACCAACCTCATCTTGTTTGTTCCTAAAAACCCATCTTGTGCCAATTGGTTGCTTGTTTGGTGGTAAGGGACAGATTTCCCAAACCTGTTGTTTTTTTAATTGAAGCAACTCATCTTGCATGGCTTGTACCCAGTTGTTGTCTTTGAGGTCTTCTTGGTACTTTTTAGGTTCCAACTGAGAAATAAATGCTGAGAAGAAGCAAAAGTTGAAAGTTGGTTTCTGGTAAGAACACCTGATGCAATATCACCCATGATTTGTTCAAGTGGATGATCTTTGTGTTCAATCAATTGTTGTAAACCATTGACAGGTGTAGGTGGCTCTTGTACTTCATCAAACAAACCACTGAGGTTTATAATGTCTGGTTCAGCAGTTTCAGTGTCTTCAGTAGTTTTAGGTGCTGAAGCAGATGTTTGAGTTTGTACATCAGCAGTTGTTGAATCAAAAGTTTGTGAAACTTCTGATGGTTTGGAAGTTGACTTAATGACTGTTTGAGGAGTCCATGGTGCTGGATCCTCATCATCAAACCTTTGATCACCATAATAAGTAGGTTTAGATGAAGTAACAGTCTTTTCAGGTCCAAAATGGAAGCTGTCAAGGTCAAAAAGTTCAGCAGGATGTGCTGGAATAAGAGTGTGTTTTGACTCCTTGAACTTGACATTCAGTGTTTCTTCTACTATCCTGGTTCTTGAGTTAAAAACCTTGTAGGCTTTTCTTGTGGAAGAGTAACCAAGAAAGTAACCTGAATCAACTTTGGCAGCAAACTTTGAAATAGAGTCTTTGATGTTTAGAATGAAACATTGACATCCAAAAGCCCTAAAAAAGGAGATAAGGGGCTTTATGCCATGAAGAACTTCATAGGCAGTTTTGGAGTGTCTCTTGTTGACAAGGACTCTATTTTGAACATAGCATGCAGTGTTAACTGCTTCAGCCCAGAAATACAATGGTAGGCCTGAATCAGCTAACATTGTTCTTACTCCTTGAATTAAGGTTGTGTTCTTCCGTTCTACTACACCATTTTGTTCAGGAGTTCTGGGAACACTGTATTGTCTAATAATCCCTTTAGACAAGCAGAATTCATCCAGAGTTTTGTTCCTGAACTCTGTCCCATTGTCACTTCGAATGGCTTTGACAGATAGAGAATATTGTTTCTCTACTTGTAGAATGAAGAACTTAATGATTTCAGCAGCCTCATCCTTGGAAAATAAGAAGAATACCCATGTAAATCTTGAATAGTCATCAATGATGACTAAGCAGTACTTCTTCTTACCAAGGCTCATGATTTTTACAGGCCCAAATAAGTCCATATGGAGTAGTTGAAGACATGCAGTTGTTTTTGACTCTTCAATAGACTTATAGGAGGACTTATGCTGTTTTCCCTTCAAACAGGATACACAGTGTTCTTGACACTGGTATACCTTTAAAGGTAGACCTCTGACCAAGCCCATTTTTGTGACTTTATTTATGGTTTTAAAGTTCACATGGCCAAGTCTCCTGTGCCAGAGATCAGTCTCTGAAGTTGATGCCTTTGAGAAGAAACAGGCAGTGTTGTTCAGAACTTTGTCTTTTTCAATGTCCACTGCATAGACATTGCCACATCTTTTGGCTATCAACAAAGTGTGATCTTCAATGATCTTCTCTATCAACTTATGGCCTTCTGGTGATATGATCTTGCATGTTGTCTTTGTGAAAAAGGAAGAATATCCTTTATCACACATTTGTGACACACTCAGCAAGTTGTACTCAAGGTTTTCAACCAGATTGACCTTGTCAAACTGTATTTTGCCAGAGGAGACATTGCCATGTCCTAGCACATATCCCTTAGCATTGTTCCCAAAGGATACAGATCCTTCTCTTTGACTGATAAAGTTGTTTATCAGGTATCTGCATCCTGTCATGTGCATTGAGCCTCCACTGTCTACATACCAAATGCTATTTAAGCCTCTGGAAACTCTCTGCACAAGATAGTAAATTAGTTAGATTTGGGAACCCAAGCCAGTTTGGCTTTGGGTTTGCTCTTGAGAACATTTACAGTTTGTTCTTGACCAAGTTGAGATTTCCATGTCTTTTTGGCAATGGATTTTTCTTTAAGAGCAATGGTGGTATCCTTTTGAGGACCACCATCAACTTTGGTCATCAGTAGTTGTACCATGTTCATGAGATCTTTAATCTCAGCAGTTTATGAAACTGCTGATGATTTAGGTCTAAGTACTGAAAGAGAATTTTGAGAAAAGATTTTGGTTGAGATTTTGTCTTTTTCTGAGAAAAGGTTTTTACTGGTTGTTGTTTCCTAGGAGAAAAAGTTTCTATAAAATCATTTCTGATTTGTTTTCCCTCAACCAGTTGTTTAATTTTCTTGTTGTACTGAATACCTTTTCTGTATCTGCAAAATTCTGTCTTGTGGTTGAACAGACCACAGATTTCACATTCTTTTGTCTTTTCTTTCAAAGACAAGTTTCTGACTGTATTGATTGGTTTTAGGTCATCAGTAGTTTTCAGGTTCTCAACTCCTGATGTAGTTGAAACTACTGATGGCTTAATGTCAGAATTAATCAGTACTTCTGAAGAACTTTCTTTATAAGTTTTTAGAAAGTTTTCATGGAAAGATGTGCATTCTTTCTCTTCAGAAGTTTCACCTGAAACAATTTTTCTCCCATCTTCAGTAGTTTTGGGGGAAAAATCTGTTGGTATTTCAGTGTGATTGTACCCTATGCCAAACCTAACATTTGAAGCACTTTGTTTGTTTAGCAATAGTTGGTTCCCCTTACAAGATTCAACCCATTTTTCACATGTGACCTTGGTGTCAGCAAGCTCTTGTCTGACATTTCCTAGGTCATTTATCATGATTTTAATTTGTGTTTGGGTTTCAATAGCAGTGTTAGTTAATTTAGAAACTTCTTTTGTTTTTGCAGAAAGTTTTCTTTCTAAATCACATTTCATCTGAGTGAATTTTCTCTCAGAGCCATTTGCTTTACCTTGTAAGTGCACATTAGTCTCTCTTATGAGAGCAAAAGATTCTTTGCAAGAGTTTGAACAAAGTTTTATCAAAGATTCTTTTGATACCTGTGACAAGGATGATTTTGAGGTGCATCCCTCAAATGCCATTAAGGCAAAGTCCTTTCTGCCATTGTCAGGCTCTCCCCAGTTGATGTCAAAAATCTTGTTGTCTGCATCAAGATTACACTCTGTAGTGTCAAAAGGAAGACTGCTCCAGTCAACATACCCTGATGTAAATAAACTTTGTTGTGAGGGTTGTTGAGTTTGTGGAGGTGGTTGAGCAGCTGGAAAGGGAGGGATTGATTGTTGGCTCTGCATCTATTGAGCAGGCATCTGTACATATTGTACTTGTGGCACATATTGGTGTTGTGGAGCTTGTGCCTGTACAAAATGTGCACTCCCTTGTGTTCCATTAATCCTGTTATAATTGGGGTTAAAATTATTTCCAGACTGAGATTGGTTAAAACTAGAGCTTCTACACTCTGTAGCAAAGTGTCCCAACTTTTGACACTTGTGACATCTAAGTTTAGATTTGTCAAAACCAATTTTTTTTGAACTGTTGAGTCCTGGAAACTTCCTTCCTGACCTTTTGTAAAATTTATTTGTTTTTAAACTTAACATGGCCAGTTGGTGTAGAATATCCATTTCTTCCAAGTCATCACTGCTGAAATTTTTTAAATCATCCATGATAAAACACATGTTATCAGCAGTTTGACTAAAATCATTATTGTCATAACCTGGGAATGATCTTTCAGATGAGATCCCAGCAGTTATGTCAATATGGTCAAAAGATCCAAAACTATTTGAACAAGTTGGTGAATCTTGTCCCAATAGTGTTGTACTACCTGGTAGATAGTAATCAGCAGTTTTGCCAGAACTTTGTAACCTTTTCTTTTGATCAATTTCTCTTTCAAAAGTAAGTAATCTCCCATGAAGTTTTGTAAGAGTGAGGGAGCTAACGTCTGGTGAAGATCTTAAGACTATAGAGTATGTTTCCCATTTTTCAGGTAAAGACCTTAAAAATCTATGAAGCATAGATACAGTTGTGTAGGTCTGACCATTTAATTTTAGCTCAGATATTAATGAGGAGAATCTTTCAAATTGTTGTGTTAAAGTTTCCCCATTAATGTGAGCAAAAGTTTCATATTGTTGAGCCAGGATTTCTCTGGTGTTGGCAATCACCTCTTCAGTTCCTCCAAACTGTTCTTTAAGGCAGTCCCAAAGCTCTTTGGCACTATCACAATGTAATAGGCCAGAGTAGATTTCATTTGGGAGTGCCATTGCCAACATAGAGAAAACTTTAGCATCAAGCTCAAGTTTTAGGAAATCATCATCTGTATAGTCTTTTGGGTCTTTTGGAATTTCTTCTTTAGTTTCAAGATTGATATTTACTGGTTTATGAGGACCATATATCATAGATTTCCAGCAACCTGTGTTGGTCTGTGATAAGGTATGTGCCATTCTCCTTTGCCAGATGTTATATTCATTTCTTACTAGCATAGCAGGTTTATTGGCAGAACCAGTATTATGAGGATCCATTTTAAAGAGTATTGATTTGTCAAATATCTCTTAAAGTGATGGATGTTGATAAAAGTGAGCTTATTATCCTTTATTGAATATCAATAAGAGCCTATGTCTGATTCTCAATGTGTTAGATTGATATGTGATCAGATAAACCAGAGCTCTGATACCAATTGTTGGATCAGTATTGCTCTTTGTATGAACTTGCTAGTGAACACTTAAATGTTTAGCAAGTTCTTAACCAGTGATAGCACAGCGGAATGATATGAGTTTAAAGCTACACTTATCAACAAGAGTTATTACTCCCCCTGGATGTTTGATAAAACTAAAGACAAGTATTTAATGAGAATCTAAGCAATGAATGAGAATTAACACTTAAACAGATTCTCAGTAAATGAAATGGTAATAACAATGATAAGCTTTGAAGGATTTCTATATTAAAATCAATGTCTAAAACAGAGGGATGAACCCATCTATTTATAGACTTTACAAATACATGAACTTTGCCAAAAAGCAAGTTCAGAGACAAGTTGCAACAAGTTGCAATCTTGGAACTTGTACAAAAAGTAAAAGTAATAATAAACTAATAAACTACTGAAACATAAGACGGTGGAAAAGATTCTTGAACAAGTGCTGATGAATGACAAACTACTGATGAGTAGTTTGTCTTCAGTAGTTCTTTAGTGATATGTCTGGTTTGGATTTCAGAACTTCTGATGTATTTCTTCTTCAGTACTTGTAGAATCCTTCTTCAGCTGTTTGCTCTTCTTTCTTCAGTAGTTCTATACGTAGAATAATTTGACAGAAGTGAATTAGACATAGGTTTGCAAAAGTGGTTTCACCAATCCTTTTTGTCCTAACAGTAAAGGCGGCGGTAGGTGGGTGATGGTGGTGGGGGCGGTGGGTGGTGTTGGATGGTAGCGATGGGTAGGTGACAGTGGTGGATAGGTGGGTGAAGGTAGCGGGTGGCGGCGACAACGGTGGTGGGTGGTGGCGGCAGCGGTGGTGGGTGGTGACGGCGGTGGTTGGTGGTTGCGACAGCAGTGGTGGGTGGTTACGATGTTGGTGAGTGGTGGGTGGTAGTGGTGGTGGGTTATGGTGTTGTTAATAAAGGGTGAATAAGGGATGGAATGAAAAAAACATGGGTGGTGGATGGAATAGTTTTGAGGGAATGGAATGCCTTGTGGAATGGGTGATTCCATTCCTTTAACCAACCAAACAGACTATTTTTCATTACCTCGTAATGGTCCATTCCATTCCACCATACTAAACGCTACCTAAGGGTTTCAATAGCAAATTTATGGCTTAGGGTGTTCTAGGTAATTTGGGGATTGTGATTTAAAAATTATAGATTTTTATAAATTCATAACTCGCTTCTTTCTTATCTAAAAATTATGAAATCTGGTATCATGGTTTATATGATCGATTATGAGTTTTAGAATCAATTTCGGGATTTTTAGACACTGTTTAATGTTTTTAATAACTTTATGATGCTTTAATCTTATTTAATTCATAATAAATCAAATGTAGCATATTTGGGCATGAAAATTTATAGAGAAATGTTTCATTATTCTAAGATAATTATCATATCATTTTTCATCAGTTTTGACATGTTTTCATATGCTATCTTATTTTTTATTTGTTAAATAAACTTTAAACATATAATATTCATAATAAACCTCCTTTAATTCCAAAAATTCTATAAAAATTATTTTGGTGACCTTTTATGTTAGAGTAACAAGTTTTTATGGAAACTTTTATTTTTCAAAGCGTTTTGCATTTATTTATGATTTTGTGTTAACTTTATTAATACAAATTAGAAATTACATGTGTTCGAAAATCTAAATTCATTGTATTATTTTCATAGCTCGTGAAAACAAAATAAATAGCTCATATTATTCTCGTCGCCTTTTACAAACTTAAAACCCCAAATGTAGACTAGACATCCTAGATGCCTTAGAATAAAAACCCTAGACTTAACTAAACTTAAATACTTATTTTGGGACACATTAAACTTTAGGTTGAATCTTTGGATTTGCCCGCTTACACTCGCTCGCGTAGTCAACTTATTATTTGACGAATGTGAGTATATCTTTCCCCCTTTTCGTCATTTACTCTTTTGGGCTACTCATGTACACTATGTCTAAATGAAATACTTTTACTAAATGCAATTCTCATGTGTGTTTGCTCTATGTTAGTTGTGTGTATCTATGACTTGTCAAAATCATTAACCGTTTGGGTCTGTCATATCAATGAATAGTACTATGGTATATACCCCTTGTTGATTCTATTGAGAGACCATGGTCTTGTTATGTATGTCATTATTACTGTCAATAGCGCATACTATATATAAATTTCATGTCACACTGTCTTAGGTTGGTTTTGACCCTGATACTGCTTATTACATAATTGCAAATGGCACCGCACAACAATTGCTAAACACGTTTTCTATTATATGTATTCAAAACAGGTATGCTCACCAATACATTTTTGTATTGACATATGCTATTTTCGTACATGTTTTCAGGTTGTTTTGAGACACTTCTTTTTAGCTTTTGGATTTATATTTAAGTTTTGACTTCCTTATATTTTAGCTAGACTTGTCACTTTAGAACTATTGTATCATGTAATTTCCTTTCAATGTAATAAATTATTCAATTCAATGTATTCAAATTACACTTTTAGTACATGAGCTATTGAACAATCATCACTACGTGACACTTCGATGATTCCGCTATTGGTCGGGTGTTACAATATGTTAGTGTAAACCGACTCAACTGTCCCAGTCAAGTACGTTAAATAAATGGTTTCGCCAAGGTAGACTTATATATTTGTAAAAGTATTAAACTGAATTTGCATGGTGTCACACCTTTCAATTTCGGCCTTAAACTGGGCCTCCCTCTTGGCCTGGGTGGCCTTCTCAGAATTGAACTGGGCGATGCTGCGCTGGATAGCAGCATCGCGTCTCCTTAACGAGTCTATGGCCGCCAGTTGTAACGCCTGGCTGACGCATATGTCTGAGATTAGAGAGGGACGGTCCAAGCTGTCCTAGTAGGCCCTCTTGTGGGGAGGGACCACCTCCGCCACAAAATCCTCCGCCGCCAAAGGGTTGGCGAAGAGAGTATTTTCTCTTAGGGCCTAGCGAGGGTGCCAGATTGCATCACCCTTGGCCTAACTCGAGGTAGCTCCCTAGCCAGTTGTCCTCGCCAAACCCTGCGAGGAGTCCTTCACTATTGTAGACCCAGAGGTCCCCTACCCTGTGGCCTACCCTGTGTGCTGGGCGGCGCACTTCCCGGCCGGCCAAATACACCCTTACCATCCCTAGTGCCTCCCGCTGGGGTGGTCTTCAACACTTCTTTATTTCGGGCGGCATCATCAGCTCGCTTCTTGGCCTCCGCCTCTGCCCTCTCCTTCTCAAGACCGAGCTTCTCCGCCTGGATTTTTTGGTCTTCCAGGCGGATCCGCTCTACTTCCTCCTTCTCCTCTTACCCCTTCTTTAAGGCTTCATCGGGCCTTGCCCTGGCCTCAACCTCAACATTCTCCTTCCAAATCCTTTCCTCCTCCTTCTTCTTGCTCCGGCTCAACAATTTCCTCCTCAGTATGCGTTTGCGGAGTGAAAGAAGGGGCAATCTAGGGCGCCACAACTGCGTGGAAAAAAGGAAAATTAAAAAGACAAGTATAAAAAGTAAAGAAATTGAAAACAGAAGGCGCTACTTACGAGGAGTCTTTTCAACGTCTTCTGAAAAATGGGCACGCGCGTCGGAGGGGCGGTAATAGTGAAGGAGAACTGGGGAAAGTCTCCTTATCTTTCGAATCAACCTTGGTGGGGCTAGGCTCCTCAGTTGCCTTGCTGTTTTCCTCGCTCGTTTTCGGGCCCCCTTCGCTCCGCGAGGATGTCTCTTCACGGCGCCATTTGCGGTGCACCAGTTTATCATCTGATGCCTCATCACCGGAAGAGGGGGCCTCATTCCTCTTCTCCTTGCCCTTCACACATTCACCCCCTGCACTCGTAGACTCAGAATCAGATACGTCTAACTTAGACTTAGAAGCCCAAGTAGGGGTCCGTAATTTGGTTTTCCAGCGCCCGCGACCCCTGTAAGTCTGCGAACAATATTGCAGCCCTCCAGATGAGCCAATGGACTCTGAGTCAGAGATATTGACGCACGGGATACCGCCCGACGCCACATAACTAAGGGGATCAAGGTTAGGGTACTCACGTGTAAGGTTAAAGTACGGAGGTGCATCATCCAGCTGCGGATAGTAAAATATCCCCGTGAACTCATCATGAATAGAAGTCTCACCCTCTGGCACCGGCCTCCACTTCAGCTTCGCATTTTCGCGCGCCACAAAGGCATCCAACTTGGATACACCTGTAAACAAAAAAAAATCAATGAGATGACAGACTTGATAAGACTTTTATACTAAGCGCAAGAAGCTGACCTTACCCTCCCCGTGGATGTAAGGCTATTGACCTGGCCACAAACTTATGCGGCTCATCCCTATGAGCTCGAACAATGCCTCCTTGCAAAGTTTCAACCTCAAGGGGAGATGCATTCGCGGTAGGCGCGATAAACCACGGCTCCTCCTTGTAACCGGCCATCATCACGCAGTCCGTCACTCTCTCGCGCCTACCCAACACTTTCCAGGGCATCGCCACTGGAATAACACCCCTCTTCACGTAAAAAACATTCCTTCCCATCATGAAGGGATTTAGGGATAGGGGAGATGAGCAGCGTCACCTTGGGCCACGGCTTGAAGGTGAACCAGGTTTCATCCTTCGCCATGTAGTAGAAAACATTGAACCGGTCAACAGTCGGTTCAATATTCATGGTGCGGCAGCATGCCTCAAAATGTACCAATCTCAGCATCCTGAAGGCGCTGAGTTGGGTGACAGCCACACCGTACGTCACCAGAGAGTCATTCTAGAAACGGGTGGCTGGAAGACGGAAGCCACACTTAACAAAGTGGGATTCGTATAAGGCAATCTTGCCTTTTGTGGGGGTCAGAACAGTTTGACCTGCACCGGAAAGTTTCGGTTCCCACTCAGGCAAGATCTCCAAGCCAGCACAAAACTCATTGAAGTTTTGCTTTTTCCACTTGACGGGAGTGTTAAACATAAGCTTCCTGTGCTGGTCAAAGAGGATTGACAAAGCTAGTTTTGATCCTTAGTCTTAATCATATTCTGAAATATTTTGCTAAGTATAGAATCTGCTGAAGAAGAAGAAGAAGATAACAAGTCCTGAAGAAGCTGATAACAAGTGCTGAAAAGTAAAGATCAGAAGTTCTGAAGATGAACCAGACAAACATCTGAAGAACAACTACTGAAGATCAAACTTCTGAAGAATACTTATCAGAAGTTTGTCACTCATCAGCAGTTCTTTAGAAGCTTCCCACCGCCCTTATACTTCAGTAGTTTAGTATTATATTAGTTTTTATAAAGTCTTTGTACAAGTTCCAATGCTACAGCCTGTTGTAGTATTATTATAATCTTTGGATACTTCACTTGCACGTATTAATCTTTCTATAAATAAATGGGTCTTTCCCTTTATTTTAGACAAGCTTTTTGTAGTATCATTTCTAATATATTTTGAGAATCATTTGAAGCATTTACTGATATATTCATTAACTGTTTGATTCTCTCATTTACTGCTTTAGTTCATTAACTGAGGGGGAGTAATAACTCCTATTAAAAGTGAAGCTTTAACTTAGAACACTTATACTTATTCCGCTGTGCAAATTACTTTGAAAATCTAAACAAGTGTTCAAGATAAGAATCTGTTAAAGGAAACTGATCCAACAATTGGTATCAGAGCACTGGTTCATCTGATCAAATATCAATCTAACAAACTAAGAATCAGACACAGGCTCTTATTGATATTCAATAAAGGATAAAAGTTCACTTTTTAAAACATCCATCACTTTAAGAAACTATTGACAAATCAAATTTCTTAAAAATGGATCCTCATAATACTGGATCTGTCATGTATGGACCCCATAAACCACTTTATCTTAACAAAGTGGGACACTTTGCTAGAGAGTGTAGAAGCTATAGCTATAACCAACCTCAGTCTGGAAATCAAGCTAACCCTAGTTATAATAAGAATATAGGAACACAAGGAAGTGCTCACTTTGTACAGGCACAAGCTCCACAAATCCAATATGTGCCTCAAATACAATATGTTCAGATGCGTGCTCAACAATAGGGCCAACAACAGATGCCTTCCATTCCTGCTGCTCAACCTCCACAAGCTCCACAACCCACTCAACAAAGTTTATTCACTTCTGGGTATGTTGAATGGAGCAGTCTTCCATATGTGTAACACCCCAACTGATGGCGGAAACATCGAGGTGTCACGCAGTGACGATTGTTCAAAAGTTCATGGTACTAAAGTGTAAATATTTAATTCAATGCTTCAAGTTACAATTACAGATATCATCAAGTAAAAATACTATTCCACATGTTGTCTTGATTAAGTCTTTACTAAGTCCACATGTCCCACATGACATATCTCAACAATTAACCTGAAACATGGACGAAAATATTTTGTCAAAATAAATAATGTTGGTGAGCATACTCAGTTTGTATACGCATAATATAAGTTTAAAGAAAAATGATTTACAATTCATGTGTCATGATTTATTCAAGGCAAATATGGAAAACACATACGTACATAATGCGCGTCAAAATCAAACCTCATATGTGACAAAGATTAAAGCATTAACAATGACCTAGGACTTCCCACACACATAGGTACTTTCCACTAGGCGGGTTGTCAATCCAAATAGCGCTATCCATTGTTAAAGACAGCTAGCTAAGTTAATGATTTTGTAATGATTGCAAGTATACTACGTTTATGTTTAAGCACAAAGCACAAGAATTCAAAGCACAACACGTATATGAATTGTATGTAAAATGTTTATGAATAAATGCACGTGTATGTTTTATATGTGTACATGAATCGCCCCCATAGTGTATAAATGAAAAGGGGATAAGTATACTCACGTTGGTCGAGACAATGAACTTGCAAGAACTAGAGAAGAATCATAGACTTATGCTTGCACCTAAGTGGATTAACAAAAATGATTTAATATCCACTAATATTATTTTATAGTTATGGTGTTCGTGCGAAATTTGTTACTTTTGATTTATCTATTTTATTACTTTAACAACATTAATTTACTATATGAGGAGTTTGCTCATTCATCAAGTGTCCTAAAATAATCAAAATCAATCTAGTGAACCGATTTCATGATGTGGTTGTTTGATATGTCGTTTTCCAAGATCTCATGAGTTTGTTTCAAAGAATGGCTAATAAAAATTATTAGTTTTGTTCATAAAATTGAAAAGAAGTGCATGTCAAAATCAATATTGTACGTTCATATAACAAATCAAGTGTAAAACTCATTTAGATTACAAAATCAATTCGTGAAAAAGAATATATATGTACGCCATATTGGCTTTATAGTTTTAAATAACCCACAAGTGCTCATCTTCTTCACTTATAATTAATTGCCTATTTGTGAAAAAATTGGTGAACACCATTTGGTTACAAAAATCATGTAGCTGATGAATAAGAAAATTTACCATGGATTATTTTGTTGTAGAAGTTACAAATCTTTCGACATAATCCCATATTGAAGTTTTGTTGACCTTTTGAGATCATCTAAAGTGTTGCCCATCAACGGAGATACCGAAGAGATTAGTATGGAGATATGAGGTTGACCAAATTATTTTAGTTTCAAGAATATAATTTGATATTTATAACATTCAAATTTTTGGGCCATTACTATCATAATGAGCCTTGGGTTGAATGAAACCGATAGTATTAATATCCTATTTATGTTACCATTAAAATTCTCCTTAAAATAATTTAATACTATTTTTACGAAACCACAAATACTATTTAATTTCATTTGTTTCCAATGATTTTCTAGATGTTATATTTGGACATTTTATGTACATTGAAAGTTTAGATTTTTTTTTAACGTTCTTTAAAGTATTGACATAAAAAAAATTAAATAAATTCATAGGATTTTTAATAATAATAATAATAATAATAATAATAATAATAATAATAAAAACATCAACATCCAGGGTGATACGCAGGTATGACCGGTCGGAAGTCTCATATTCCGGTCACTATTCTCTCACTGATTACAAAGGTTTTTATCACAAACTTGCCGGATAAATGTAGCTGAAATGATATATCGGATTTCATTCGAGATTTTGGAGATATATATGATATCTACATCGCTCGCAAAAGGGATAAATTTGGAAATCGATTTGGCTTTGTTTCGTTTCTCGACGTCAAGGATTCTAAGGATTTAATCAGGAAGATTTGTAACACTTGTATTGGAGATTGTTGGTTAAAAGCAAACGTAGCCAGATTTACTCTCGAGGAAGGAGAGATTCGTACAGAAACGGAGAACACTAAGAAGAACAACCATCATGAAGAGGCTAGCCGGAAGACGGAGAAACCTCCAACCTCGTTTTACAACGGGAATCGGTCTTATACAGATACACTTCTGGGTCGTCAAGGGGTGTTAAAGGTTGGCAAAACAGTGGCGGTCGAGGATAATACAGCTGCGTTTAGGGATGCTTATGGAAAGGCTATAGTCGCAAGAATGATTGAACTCGATGCTCTTAAAAACATTTACGTCATACTTAATGATCTATGTCCGGGCAAAGGAAAGGTACAATATATTGGAGGGCTATCGGTTTTGATAACTTTTGAAGATAACAAGACGGCAATCATGGTTCGGGATGCAGCCAGAGAAGTTTTGGGTCGGTTTTCGTCGGTGGATCTCTGGGAAGGGCAGATTTTTGCATTCCAACGACTCGCATGGGTGAAGATTGTGGGGGTCCCTTTGCATATACTATCGTTCCAGGTTGGCAAGGTAGTTTATAATCCTACTAGAACGGATGAAGATGCGGACCTTTCATATGATTATATGGGCATTCTAGTGGGCGATGGTAAACGAATTGAAGAAGAGATTATGGTTTCATGGCGTGATAAGAAGTTTAGGGTGTGGATTAATGAAGAAGCAGGAATATGGGTCCCGGAATTTTATAAAGTTCCGACGTTGGATTCATCCATGCACGAAGATCAGGTGGCGTCTGAAGATGAACGGATGAATGATCAGCACACCGGAGGGGATGAATCACCAGGCTTTCAGTGAAACTCCGGCAGGGCGGCATCGGTTCCTATTGTGACAGAAAAGGAAATTAATAATGACCATTATGATGGCAATGAATGCCCAATCATTGGCAATAATGGTAGTCAAAATACTCCTCCTGTTTCGGAATTTGTTACGGAAAGTCAAGATTTTATTCCTGGCAACGAGTTTGACTTTGATAAGGATTGTCTTGCGAATGGGGTTATAAACGATAATGGGCCGAATTTTAATAAAAGAAAAAAGAAAGGTTATATGGGCTCGGCAGGCCAGATTAACCCAGCTTACTCTAGCAGTTTAGAATAGTCTAAGGTGGGCAAAAAATATAGAGTTGAAGATGACATGTTTGGGCTAGATTCGTTATTGGGCCTGAATAAACATGCTAAAGAAGGAACTAAGGCCTTTGTTGATCCACAGGACTTGGACTTAAACTCGCAGCCAGTGGTGGACATTGGGCCGGGTGATAGGGCCGATGTCTCAGATACAGTCCAACTTCATGAAGTGGATGCAACAATTATTATGGGAGATTTATTGGGTGCAGACTTATCTAAATCACATGGTATGATTCAAGATTCTATTGTTACAGAAGGGTTACAAGGGGTGAAGAAATGAATTGCCTTTCAGTTAATATTAGAGGGGTTGGGGGTGTTGGTAAACCGGGTTGGATAAAAAAGATAAAGTTTGATTGTGGTATTTCTTTTTGGGTTTGCAAGAAACAATGAGTAATGATATTCTCCCAGGTTTAGTGTCCGCTTACTGGGGAGGTACGGGGTTCGAGTTTGATTATGTTTCGGCCGTTGGTAATTCGGGAGGATTGTTGAGTATTTGGGACCCGAAGGTTTTTGTGAAAGATAAGGTTTCTAAAGATAATAATTTCCTTCATGTTGCGGGTATGATCATGGCAGGGTCGATTAGGCTCAATATTTTAAACGTTTATGGCCCTCATAATAAGGGTGATAAAAGGTGTTTATGGTCGAAAATTCAAAATCTTATGAGTTCAAATGATGGGTGGTGGATTTTATTTGGAGACTTTAATGCGGTTCGGGAGAAACAAGATAGAAAAAATTCCAAGTTTGTTCCCGGTTGCGCTAACGAATTCAATGATTTCATTGAACAGACGGGGTTATGTGAGTATAATCAAAAAGGGTACAAGTATACTTATATGTCATGTAGGCGTGGTGTATATACTTGGAGTCGTATCGACAGATTTCTTGTTTTGAAAACGTCTTCAACAAATGGCCTAACGCGTATGTTCGAGTTTTGAAGAAGAATCTATCAGATCACTCGCCCTTGGTTTTTTCGATGGTGGACACAAACTTTGGGCCTAAACCGTTCAGGATTTTTGACTCTTGGATTGATCGGCCAGGATGTGTTGAGGTTATAAATGGTGTTTTTGAAGCATGGCAGAAGTCGGGCCCAGCGGACATCAATTTGCTTAAAAAACTTTGCATGCTTCGTAGTCGTCTTCGTATGTGGTATAGTAGTGTACAAGCCTCTGAGCATTTAGAAGAATACATGCTACGTGCTGAGAAGGAACAATTGGAGATTGAAATGGAATATAAAAATCTTGAAGAAGCTGATGTTTGGGTGTGGTCCGAATGCAAGGTCGCGCTAGAGTATATTGACCGTAATAAGGCTCGAGATCTTCGACAAAAGTCTCGAGTTAAGTAGGCTTCGTTGGGTGACGAAAACTCTAGCTTTTTTCACTGCATCGTGAATGGTAGAAAAGCACAAAATTCAATTCCGGGAGTTTCTATTGATGGCGAGTGGGTTACTAGGCCGACTATTGTCAAGCGAGAGGTTTTGCGATTCTTCCGTAATCATTTTCACGAGCAGCACAAGATTCGGCCAAATCTGGTTTGTTCAGGTTTGAAGACTCTTCATCTTGCGGACCGAGATTTATTGGTTGCGGATTTTTCTAGACAAGAGATTAAAGACGCGGTGTTTGATTGTGGTTCTAATAAGGCTCCGGGGCCCGATGGTTTCAACTTTCGCTTTGTTAAACGATTTTGGGGGCTTTTTGAGGAAGATTTCACGAATATATTGAAGGAATTTCATACTACCCGCGTTATTCACCAAGGATGTGGGTCTTCGTTCATTACTCTTATTCCTAAGGTGAAAACTCCGATGGGGCTTAAAGACTATAGGCCTATAACCCTTATTGGCATGATTAGTAAAGTTATTTCTAAAATACTAGCTAATCGTATCAAAAAGGTAATGGGTCATGTTATCTCGGAGACGCAATCGACTTTCTTATCGGACCGGTTAATTCTTGATGGCCCTCTTATGGTTAATGAAGTCGTGGCTTGGTTAAAGAAGAGACATAAGAAAGCTTTTTTATTAAAAATTGACTTTGAAAAGGCCTACGATAATGTCAATTTGAATTTTTTTAATTTCTATTATGTCTCAAATGGGGTTTCCTTCGAAGTGGTGTGATTGGATAATGGGTATTTGTTCGTCTTCTAGAGCCGCGGTCCTTGTCAACGGGTCTCCTATGTTTGAATTTCAATGTCAAAAGGGCCTTCGGCAAGGTGACCCGCTTTCGCCTTTTCTTTTCTTGATTGTGATGGAAGCATTATCTTGGATGCTCGATAAAGCTAAGACCTTGACGTTTTTAAAGGTATTAATTTTTCTAGCAACGAAATCAATTTGAATCATCTTTTCTATGCGGATGATGCTTTAATTATGGGAGAATGGTCGTATGATAATATCAAGAATATCGCTAGGATTCTCCGCATTTTTTATTTATGCTCGGGTCTTCGGATTAATCTCCATAAATCTAATATTTATGGTATTGGTATCGAGGATGCCGAGTTGGATAATATGTTGGAATATCTAGGATGCAAGAAAGGTCTTATTCCTTTTACATACCTTGGTATCCAAGTGGGAGCAAAAATGACGCGTATTAAGAGTTGGGATCCGGTAGTTTAGACTATCCGGAATTGTTTGGCATCATGGAAAGTTAGACATTTGTCTATAGGCGGCCGTTTAATATTGATAAAATCGGTTCTTGAAAGTCTTCCGGTTTATTATCTTTCTTTATACAAAGCCCCTAAAGCCGTGGTGGATTCTATTGAGGCGATTATGCGTCGGTTTCTTTGGGCCGGACCTAATATTGAGAATAAAACCAAAGAACAAAGGTGGGTTGGGTATTTCCAGGATACAAGATGTCAACAACGCCCTCTTGTTAAAGTGGACTTGGAGATTCAAAAATGAAGGTGGTAATCATTGGAAGAAAATTATTATGGGATGTCACGGTTCGAGTAGAACTTGGTCTTTATTGCCTTGTAGTTCCTCTTCTAGCGGGAAATATATTGTTAAAGTAGGTGACTACAAGCTCTCCAATGGTAGAGCGTTAAATTCGTATTTCAGTGGAGTTCTTGGTGATGGAAGGCTTATTAATTTTTGGAGCGATCCATGGTTATTACCTGCTCCACTACGCGCTTTATATCCTAATCTTTTTCAGTTAGAGAAGAACAAGTGGGTTAAAGCTTGTGAGAGGTTGCATTGTGTGAATAACATAAAACAATTGTCGTGGGATGGGATCTCTAACCCGGCCACCGAAGTTCACGTAGGGAGCTGTTTGACCTTATAAATCATATTCATAACTTTGTGTGGCATGGCGGGGCTGATCGGTGGATTTGGAATGCGGAAAAAGACGGCCGTTTTACAGTCGCGTCGGCAAAAAAACTTTTGTCTTCAAACGATTCGGACGATGGTAATCAATTGATTAGGTGGAAATGTTGGGTGCCATTGAAGTGTAGAATTTTGATTTGGAGAATTCTTAGGAATCGGATACCTACCGTTGGCGAATTGAGGAAACGTGGAGTTAATATTACCATCACCGATTGCAGCCTATGTGGATTGGATTCTGAGACGACATTACATCTTTTTACCGGATGTAGCTTTTCGAATGAAGTTTGGTATCGTATTGAAAATTGGTGTAAGCTTCCTCACAATTTTTGGTTTGATATCCCGGATATTCTTCATATGGTGGAGTCGCAACCTCATTCTAAGAAGTCGAAATACATTTTAAGAGGTATTGTTTACACGTCTATGTGGATTATTTGGAGCGAAAGAAATGAACGGATTTTCAATAATAAGATGCGGCAACCAACTTAAATTGTGGAGAACATTAAAGAGACGGCCTATTTTTGGATTCGTAATAGGTCTAGGTGGAAATCTATTGATTGGAAATCTTGGTGTATTTTTCCTTTGGATTGATGTATTGGCTTTGCTTCGCTAAGTCCTTGCTTTGAGGTCTTGCGAGCTTTTGTTTAATGAAGTTTTCTTTTCAAAAAAAAAAAATAATAATAAAAACAAAGTTTGTTAACTCATGCTGTTACAATATTACATCAAAAGTTACGTCAAATTATGGTTTATGCGATTTTGAAATATTGCCACTTTAGGTCCTTAAAATTGTAAATAAATCATTGAAAAGCTTGTGAATTTTACAGTCTCCCATACTTTAGGAAATTTCGTCTTTAATTTTTTTTTTACAGGAAAACTATTAAATTTGGTTTGAAGGTACGGTTAAAATATTGATACACTTTTATGATTGTTTAGGAAAACGCAAAGTTTGAGAAATTTAAGAATGGTTTGTCAAACGTTTTAAGTTAAGATTGAGAAAAAAGTAAAGGTTTTAATTATTCTTGATTAAACACATCAGTAAAACTATTAAATGACTTTGATGGCATATGATAAAATGAAACTATTGTTACATATTATAAAGCAAGGTTTAGGAAAAACAAAAATCTTGAACTATGAAAGTATCATGTGTTCTAAGATGGATTTGAAAGTTGATAGATGGTTGTTTTTTTAAAGTCTACCAGAACGATCGAGGTCCAAGGAAAACTGCGAACTTCTCAAGATTGTAGTAGCACTAACTCCTACTAGTAATGGTTAACGGGAGCACGATACAAGCTTGGACCATGGAGAGAATGACCGCGATTGAGTCACTGACTAAGATTACTCAGGATTTAGATGAATGGTAAGAACTTCATAGAGACTATCACTTTCACCAAAGAATAGAGGTTGAAGTCAAACACATTGTTTAAGTTTAGGTTTGAAAGGAATATTCTAGACAAGGACATACTAGGGTTTGTTTTTGGTTTGATTCCCAATTTCATTCCTAATGTACCATCAATGCTTATATATAGGGTGTACCGCAGCTAACCCACCACACCTTTGATACGTCGAAAATATATTGAGAATCTCTCCTAAACCCTAATAGAATTTCACACCACCTTAATGTACCTGTAAATTCGTGATTACGTTCCGGGCCGCAATCGCCAATTTACCTTACATTGGGGTGCTATGTCCTTCTATTACGCTAACTCAACACACTAAAATGACTAAAAGATTGAAGACTATGCAAAAAGAGGGGTGTCATGTTTTACGCACAACTAGGGTATGATGAGGTCCTTCCCTTCGCCAGGTTCACCTCCTAAGCTAACCCATCCCCTGCGTTAGACTACAAGACACTAGACACACATTGTGACAGAGTAAGTAAATGTTTAGTTTCCCTCAAGTCGAAAACACATTCCAAATGTAAGAGAAACTTACACATGTTTAGTTCAAGGATATGAATAACCTATCTTACTAACAAATTTTGAATCCAAGAATATGTAGGTATTAAGATTGCTTATAAGTAAATCATATAATTAATGTCCACATATCACGTATTTTGGAAATAAGGTATCAACAAGGCATATGTAATCATGTAGCACAATATTGTATCAAACTAATTATAACATTCACACACACATATATATATACATATATATATATATATGAAGATCGTAACACAAATAAACATGTTGGTTGTTTTTGTGTAATTAAGATTCACGTAAATTCTAGCTATAACATGAAGACTAAGGCATACAGAATCTATGCAAGATGATAAACAACTTGCAATTTAGATCAACATTTATGTAACATCCTGATGAAACGATAGCATGTTAAGAATTTCCATTTTTTAAACATAAAGTACAAATTGATCTTGTCTAATGATTTTGAGTTTAAGGAAATATGTGAGTGTGGAAAGTGTAATGATCAAAGATCGAATTTAAGGTGAAGTTCCAATTTCCAAGTCTACATGAGAATCAGAAGATAAATCAGAGTTGTAGGTTTTAAGAAAATTCCTTGATTTTAAACATCACAAAGGACCATGTTAATCACTTTGAATAAGAAAATTGAATCTCGCGTTTTGAGAAATGTTAGAAAATTTTTGTGTTACAAGAGACTCATGCATTACATGTTATAGGGCTATAACTTCCATCAATTATAAGAAAACACATGATTAACACATATTATTGAAATTAAAGTTGAAACTCAAACATGTCAAATACCTAATTAAAATCCATACAAAAGAAGGATTTTTTTTTTTTGTAAAAATAAAACGAATGTGTTAAATGAAATCTCTCCGCGTTGATATCAAGGTGATGAAGCTGCTCCCTAATTGACCAATAAGGCTCACGTCTTTTGGTTCGCTTGCAGACTTTTACTTGGCACGTGTTGAAAGGTGGTTGTTTGGATAAAATTAAGGATGATCCCAGGTGCCCTGATAAATTTTTAAGAAAATTCTTGTATATCTAAATTTTTTGTCAGTTTTGTACACCCCAAACTACAAGTTAGACGTGAGTAATTTCAAAATACTTATTACCACCAACCGTTAATGGTAGGTAGTTTGAAGAAACCATGAGTGAATAAAGTATTTGATAAGACTAATATGGAAATTGTCAAGGCATCCTGTTTGAGTTTAGACTGTGTCCCGACACAAGGTAGTAGGTCAGCTATAGTGTACTATGGTTTGCATAAAATTTTACTAGATGAACGAGAGTATCCTTCCAATATTAGATGGTGAGGTATTGTGCCATTGGGATATAATAATGGGATATGGAGGGTTGTTTGTATAAAGGATTGTTGTAGTGGTCTAATGTACTGAATATGAGAAGTAAGTGTATATAAGTTTTGGTTAAATAGATGAGTTTTTCCTTTCAATGGTTGATCAGGACATCCTAAAACTTTGTGTCAGACACTAGGTTGAGGATGTTGATAGAAATCTGTTTAGCATAGTAATGGTGATGGGTTAACTTCTTCAGGGTATGAACTAAGCCTCCCACGAATAAGTCAATGAAAAGAATTTGAAAGTACAAGAAAAGCAAAAATGATTATAAACTTGTGGGGTATTAGCACATTCACTAGACCAAATGAGTTTACTTTTGTGTTGTCATGGAAAAACATCACAAAAACCATTCATAAAGAATCACGAAATTTGAGTTCACAATCGATTTGACTAAGTATAGTGACAAAAATCACTAAACAACCATGAATGATCATGGAAGGGAAATTGTAGCAAAGAGTAATAACGACAAAGGTTATGAGACGCCAGTATGATATTTTTCAAAAATCCAACGCAAGGAATCATATGTTTATAAAAATATTTGGAATAAGAAATTTATATATTCTATTATTATGAAAACCGAAACTTAAATATAATTATAAAATGCAACATGAAACTCATGGGGTATAATGTATAAAGCAGTTCATTATGAAAACTAGAGATCAACGATGGAACATAAAACATTGGATTGTTCCTGTCTAGTAATAAGACCCAACAAAAACTTTAACTGTTCAAGGAATCAAACTCAATTGGGGATTAATGAATACGTGCTTTAGCCTATGAGTGGACACTCACACCAGGAATCTCCAGGTAAGCACAACAGGTCCGTCGGTTGATTTGGATTTATGCGCTATACTTTGCCTATGCCAGAAAATCTAGTGTACATGCACGCTTTCACCCTTTCAGATTGCATGTGTTCTCTCACGTAGAGTTCAACACTTTGAAGGGATAAAATCAATGAAAAACGAGGTTAGACAATTAAGCCAATAATATAGAACATGCTCCAAAATCTAGACCTTTTCCAAAGTGAAATCATCCTCAAAGTCCATGATGAAGAAAAAAAGAAATGGAGAGAGGGAGGGGAAAGAATGAAAGGTTACACACGAGAAAGGTTAGCGGAGCAAATAAGCATAAGTAAGGTCAAGTATAGGTTCTTAGTTATAGTCTAGGTCATTTACTAATAACCTAATTCCCTATAACCACGGCTCTGATACCAATCTGTAACACCCGAACCGATGGCGGAAACATCGAGGTGTCACGTAGTGACGATTGTTCAAAAGCTCATGGTACTAAAGTGTAAATATTTTATTCAATGCTTCAAGTTACAATTACAGATATCATCAAGCACAAATACTGATCCACATGTTGTCTTGATTAAGTCTTTACTAAGTCCACATGTCCTACATGACATATCTCAACAATCAACCTGAAACATGTACGAAAATATTTTGTTAACATAAGTAATGTTGGTAAGCATACTCAGTTTGTATACGTATAATATAAGTTAAAAGAAAATGATTTACAATTCATGTGTCATGACTTATTCAAGGCAAATATGGAAAACACCTAAGTACATAATGCGGGTCAAAATCAAACCTCATACGTGACAAAGATTAAAGCATTAACAATGACTTAGGACTTCCCACACACATAGGTATATTCCACTAGGCGGGTTGTCAATCCAAATAGTGCCATCCATTGTTAAAGACGGCTAGCTAAGTTAATGATTTTGTAATGATTTCAAGTATACTACGTTTATGTTTAAGCACAACGCACAAGAAATCAAAGCATAACACGTATATGAATTGTATGTAAAACGTTTATTAATAAGTGCACGTGTATGTTTAATATGTGTACATGAATCACCCCCAAAGTGTAAAAATGAAAAAAAGGGGATAAGTATACTCACGTTGGTCGAGACAATGAACTTGCAAGAACTAGAGAAGAATCATAGACTTATGCTTGCACCTAAGTGGATTAACAAAATGATTTAATATCCACTAATATTATTTAATAGTTATGGTGTTCGTGCGAAATTTGTTACTTTTGATTTATCTATTTTATTACTTTAACAACATTAATTAACTATATGAGGTGTTGGCTCATTCATCAAGTGTCCTAAAAGAATCAAAATCAATCTAGTGAACCGATTTCATGATGTGGGTGTTTGATATGTCGTTTTCCAAGATCTCATGAGTTTGTTTCAGAGAATGGCTAATAAAATTATTAGTTTTGTTCGTAAAATTTAAAAGAAGTTCATGTCAAAATCAATATTGTACGTTCATATAACAAATCAAGTGTAAAACTCATTTAGAATACAAAATCAATTCGTGAAAAATAATATATATGTACGCCATATTGGCTTTATGGTTTTAAATAACCCATAAGTACTCATCTTCTTCACTTATAATTAATTGCCTATTTGTGAAAAAATTGGTGAACACCATTTGGTTACAAAAATCATGTAGCTGATGAATAAGAAAATTTACCATGGATTATTTTGTTGTAGAAGTTACAAATCTTTCGACATAATCCCATATTGAAGTTTTGGTGAGCTTTTGAGATCATCTAAAGTGTTGCCCATCAACGGAGATACCGAAGATATTAGTATGGAGATATGAGGTTGACCAAATTATTTTAGTTTCAAGAATATAATTTGATATTTATAACATTCAAATTTTTGGGCCATTACTACCATAATGAGCCTTGGGTTGAATGAAACCGATAGTATTAATATCCTGTTTATGTTACCATTAAAATTCTCCTTAAAATAATTTAATTCATTAATCAAGACAATTTTTATGAAACCACAAATACTATTTAATTTTATTTGTTTCCAAGGATTTTCTAGATATTGTATTTGGACATTTAATGTACATCAAAAGTTTTGATTTTTTTTAACGTTCTTTAAAGTATTGACATAAAAAAAATTAAATAAATTCATAGGATTTTTAATAATAATAATAATAATAATAATAATAATAATAATAATAAAAACAAAGTTTGTTAACTCATGTTGTTACAATATTACACCAAAAGTTACCTTAAATTATGGTTTATGCGATTTTGAAATATTGCCACTTTAGGCCTTAAAATGGTAAATAAATCATAGAAAAGATTGTGAATGTTACAATATGACACCACTGAATGCAGTCCTGATGCAGACAACAAAATGTTTAACATCAATTGGGGAGAACCTGATAATGGTAGAAAGAATTTTGCCTTAATGGCTTTTGAGGGATGCTCCTCTAATTATGTCTTATCACAGGTATCAAAAGAATCTCTTTTAAAGCCTTGCTCAAAATCATGTAAACAATCTTTTGCTTTAATAATCTTTTGCTTTAATAAGAGAAACAAATGTGCACCTACAAGGAAAAGCCAATGACTCAGGGAGAAAATACACTCAAATGAAATGTGATTTAGAAAGAAAACGTGCTTCAAAAACAAAATAAATTTCTAAATTAACAAATAATGCTATTGAAACCCAAGCACAAATAAAAAGCATGATTGAAAACCTAAGAAATGTCAGAAAAGAGCTTGCTAACACCAAGGTTGACTATGAAAATTGGGTTGAGTCATGTAGGGATTACCAAATGTTGCTTAACAAACAAACTGCATCAAATGTTAAGTTTGGCATAGGGTATAACCACACAGAATCACCAACTGGTTTTACTCCCAAACTACTGACGATGGGAGTAAAATAGTTTAAAATAAAATTTCTGATATGAAAGAATGCATATCTTTTCATCAGAACTTTCTCAAAAATACAAGTGAAAGTTCTGTAGAAGTTGAATCTACTGACATTAGGACATCAGTAGTTTCATCTACATCAGGAGTTGAGACCCTGAAAACTGCTGATGACCTAATTCAAGACACTGAAAATGTTAGTACTCTGCCTTCCAAAACTCCTGAAAATATAAAATTGAAAGGAAAGGCAAAACCATGTGAAGTATGTGGTCTGTTTAACCACATAACAGAATTTTGTAGATACAGAAAAGAAAATCAGTACAATAAGAAGATTTTACAATTGGTTGTGGGAAAACAAATCAAACAAGATTTTGAAAATACTTTCTATCCCAACAAACAACAACCAAGTAACACATTTTCTCAGAAAAAAGACTAAATCTAAACCAAATCCTTTTTCTCAAAATTCTTCCTCAGTAGTTAGACCCAAACCATCAGCAGTTTCACAAACTGCTGAGGTTAAAGATCTTATGAATATGGTCAAACTACTGATGACCAAAGTTGATGGTAGACTTCAAAAAGACTCCACCATTGAGCTCAAAAGCAAGTCCATGGCTAAAATGACATGGATTTCTAAAAATGGTCCACAACAAACTGCTACTCTTCTTGTTCTCAAGAGTAAACCCAAAGCCAAAATGGCTTGCGTTCCTAAAACTGACTAATCTACTCTTTTGTGCAGAGGGTCTCCAAAGGTCTAAACAGCATTTGGTATGTAGATAGTGGAGGCTCAATGAACATGACAGGATGCAGGTACCTGATCAGCAATTTTTTAAGCCAAAGAGAAGGATTTGTGTCCTTTAGGAATAATGCCAAATGGATATGTGCTAGGCTATGGCAATATATCCTCTGGTCAAGTGCAATTTGATAAGGTCAATCTAATTAAAAACTTGGAATACAACTTGCTTAGTGTCTCTCAAATGTGTGACAAAGGATATTCTTCCTTTTTCACCAAAACAACATGCAAGATTATATCACCAGAAGGCCAGAAGTTGATAGAGAATATTATAGAAGAGCATACCTTGTTAGTTGCCAAAAGATGTGGCAATGTCTATGCAGTGGACATTGAAAAGGACAATGTATTGAACAACACGGCCTGTTTCTTCTCAAAGGCATCAACTTCAGAAACAGACCTTTGGCATAGGAGACTTGGCCATGTGAACTTTAAAACCATAAATAAAGTCACTAAAATGGGCTTGGTCAAAGGTCTACCCTTAAAGGAATACCAGTGTAAAGAACACTGTGTTTCTTTTCTTAAGGGAAAGCAGCATAAGTCCTCATATAAGTCTATTGAAGAATTAAAAACAACTGCATGTCTTCAACTACTCCATATGGACTTATTTGAGCCAGTCAAAATCATTTGCCTTGGTAAGAAGTAGTACTGCTTGGTCATCATTGATGACTACTCAAGATTCACATGGGTCTTCTTATTTTTCAAGGATGAGGCAGCTGATATTATTAAATTCTTCATTCTACAAGTAGAGAAATAGTATTCTCTCTCTATCAAAGTCATCAGGAGTGACAATGGGACAGAGTTCAGGAACAAAAAATCTGGATGAATTCTGCCTGTCTAAAGGGATTGTTAAACAGTTCAGTGTTCCCAGAACTCCTAAACAAAATGGTGTGGTAGAAAGGAAGAATAGACCATCGATTGATGCAGGAAGAACAATGTTAGCAGATCCAGGCCTACCTCTTTATTTCTGGGCTGAAGCTGTCAACACAGCTTGTTATGTTCAAAATAGAGTCCTTGTAAACAAAAGACATTCCAAGACTGCTTATGAAATTCTTCATAGAATCAAGCCTTTAATCTCCCTTTTCAGGGCCTTTGGATGTTAATGTTGTATCCTGAATATCAAAGACTCTATTTCAAAATCTGCTGCAAAAGTTGATTCAGGTTACTTTCTTGGTTATTCTTCCACAAGAAAAGCCTACAAGGTTTTCAATTCCAGAACCAAGGTAGTTGAAGAAACACTAAATGTCAAGTTCAATGAGTCAAAACACACACTCATTCCAGAACATCCTGCTGAACTCTTTAATCGTGACAGTTTTAAGTTCGGACCTGAGAAGACTGCCATCACTTCATCTAAACCCACTTATTATGGTGATCAAGGGTTTGATGATGGTCCTCCATCATGGACTCCAAATGCAGTAAAATCAACTCCCAAACCATCAGAAGTTTCACAAACATCTGATTCAACAAACCAAACAACTGCTAATTTACCACAAACTTATGATTTAGTTCCCAAAACTGCTAAAGTTGTACAAACAGCTGAACCAGACATCATTGACCTCAATAGTTTGTTTGAAGATGTTCAAGAGCCCATTCCCACAACACAAGATCTACAATTGATTGAACACAGAGATCATCCATTAGACCAAATCATGGGTGACATTGTTGCAAGGGTACTTACAAGAAACCAGCTCTCCAACTTCTATTTTTTCTCAGCATTCATTTCACAGTTGGAACCGAAGAAGTACCAGGAAGCCCTCAAAGATAACAATTGGGTTGAAGCTATGCAGGATGAGTTGCTGCAATTTAAGAAGCAACAGGTTTGGTAAATTTGTCACTTGCCTCCTAACAAGCTACCAATTGGCACAAGATGGGTTTTCAGGAATAAACAACAGGAGTCTGGTTTAATCATCAAGAACAAGGAAAGACTGGTGGTCCAAGGTTTCTCACAAGAAGAAGGAATCGATTATGATGAAACTTTTGCTCCGGTTGCAAGGCTTGAAGCCATCAAGTTATTCTTGGCTTATGTTATTTCCAACAAAATTAAAGTTTTTCAAATGGATGTAAAGAGTGCATTTTTATATGGAAAAATAAAAGAGGAAGTGTATGTTTGTCAGCCACCTGGGGTTGAGGTTCCTGCTCATCCCAATTGGGTGTACAAACTTGACAAAGCTCTATATAAGCTAAAACAAGTTCCCATAGCTTGGTATGACATGCTTTCAACATTTTTACTCAAAAATCACTTCACAAGAGGCTCCATTGATAAAACTCTTCTCATTAAACATGTTGGAAATCACATCCTCCGTTTTCAAATTTATGTTGATGATATCATTTTTTGTTCAACCAATACAAAACTGTGTGAAGAATTTAAGAAACTCATGCAATCTAAATTTAAGATGTGTACCATGAGAGAACTGCAGTACTTTCTAGGACTGCAGATAAAAAAACAAGCAAATGGCACTTTTATACATTAATCTAAATATGTTAAAAAATTATTGAATAAATTTTCTTTATAAGACAGTAAATCATGTTCCACTCCCATGAGTCTAACCACACAAGTTGAACTAGATGATCAAGGAAAACAGGTTGATCAAGCCACCTATAGATGTATGATAGGTTCCCTTCTTTACCTAACTGCTTCTAAAGCAGATATTATGTTTTCAACATGTGTTTGTGCTAGATATCAATCAGCTCCTAGGGAATCACACCTTATGGCAGTCAAAAGAATTTTCAGATATATGAAAGGAACTCCTAATCTAGGAATTTGGTATCCTGCTATCAGCAGTACCAGATTGATAGCATTTTTAGATTGTGACTATGTAGGGTGTAAAATGTCAAGAAAATCAACATCTGGTGGATGTCAATTCAATGAAAACTGTATGCTGTCATGGCAATCACATAAGCAAACATCTGTGGCAACATCAACTGCTGAAGCAGAGTATATTGCAGCTACAAGTTGTACTTCACAAATACAATGGCTTCAAAATCAATTACTTTATTATCGAATCAAAGAGACCAAGACACCATTGCCCTTAGACAGTACCTCAACCATTAGCATCATTCAAAACCCTATTCAGTTTTCAAAGACAAAACATATTGAAATCATGTATCATTTCATCAGGGATTGCTATGAAAAAGGCAAGATTGAGGTCAAATATGTGTCAACAACAAATCAAATTGCTGACATTTTTACAAAACATCTTGACACAACAACCTTTTAGAGGTTAGTATCTATGCTTGGGATGCTAAATTTGGAGTAATTTTTGTTAGTGTTTTCATTTTTCTACACATATTCACTTTCACTTATTTTTGTTACTCATCTCTCACAAAACCTCTAATGACCAAAAGAGAGAGAAAGTACTGATGTACAAAACATCAGTACGGGAATATTTTCTGAAAAGAGAAACTGCTGATGATAATAAAATCATCATAAGTTAAATTGGATGTTTTCAAAACAAAAACTCATCAGTTTTTCAAAACTACTGAAGAGTAACTAGGAAACTACATTTGTTCATCAGAACTTTTAAACAAAAGGGCAAATCAGTCTTTTCCTATTTCAGAAGTTTGATCTAGGGCGGTTATAAACTTCTGAAAACCAGTCATTTCATACTTATCGTCACAAAAATTCCCTCTCTCAAACTCTCTTTGAAACCTGCAACTATTCTATCAAACAACCATGGCTCTAGTTCTTAAACAGGGACACAATCAAATAGGCTACTTCAAAAAAGATGCAATCTGGTCCCAATACGACGAAATCATCGATTTAGTTGTAAAATCACAATTTTACACGGTGTTCACCATTGACCCACTAATCCCCACTGAAACTCTAAATGAGTTCTGGGCAAACGCTAAGACTGTTACCGTGAATGGTAAAGTCATTTCCCTGAAGACATCGATCAAAGGGAAAGTGATGGCAATCACACCACAAACCCTGAGAATCAGACTAGGTCTGAATGATTCTGAAGCCCCTGAAGAAATTCCCAGTGGAACCATTCAATTAACCATGACTGAGTGTGGTTACCAAGGTACTTTGTCACATGCTACAATTTATAAGAATTTTTTTGATCCAAAATACAAACTTTTGTTTCATTACATAATCATGTGTTTGAATCCAAAAACTGGATCATATGATCAGATGCCCTCAACTTTACAACCCATTTTCCATTCCATTGTGAATAAAACTACTTACAGGGCATCATCATATTTCTTTAATGAGTTGGTGTTACATCACCAAAATGATAAAAAGAAATTTTTGTTGTATCCAAGGTTCATTATGCAATGTATTATTAAAGAACTTGGAAGAGAGGCACTTGTGGGTAATACAACTGTTTTAAACCCTTTAACCTCACAAATATTCTCTAGGCATAACAAACCGGCTAGCCTGCCAGAAGATGACCAAGGGGAACAAGCCACAGTCCCCAAGGAACCCACATCATCCAAACCCACTCCTAAAAATCCTAAACAGCCAAAACAACAAAAATCCAAACCCACCAACCCTAATAGAAAGGTAGTTCAGGAGGTTGAGATGCCTGAAACTGCTGATGTGCAATATGCACTTCCAAAAGATGTGACTGAAACTTCCTCTCAGTCTCATCCATCTCCAACCCCCAAAAGAGCAAAAATTTCTATTCAGTTTTCAAGAAAGAAACACAAAAAGACCATAACTACTAACCCTGCTTTTGAAACTACTGAAACCTTTCCTTCTACTAAACAAGAAGTTTCACATCAAACAGTAGAAATTGCTCAATTTCTCTCTGGGCTGAAACAAAACATCCCATCAGGCAATGTCAATCACCAATCACCACATAAAAAGGGATAAAACCACAGAAATGGACATTGATGAGGATGTTATCAGCTCTATCCTAAGAGATGAGGAGGAACCAAGGATTCTAAGCCCAAACATAGAGTCTTTAAGTACATTTGAGGCGGCTACTACTCCTATACCACCAAGTGGTGAATTTGAGGACATTAGTAACATATATAAGACCTCACTTGTGGAAACTGCTGATGAAGGCCTTGTGCCTGAGGCAGGAAATCCCCAGAACCAAGACAAAGGGGTTCATGAGACTACTAGGTTGGGCCTAGCTCATGGTTTAACTGATGAAGTCATCATTGATGATGTAGTCAGTGATTCAGATGATTACATTAATTTGGATGATGTTTTAAACATTCCACAACAAGAATTGACGGCTGAATGTGAAGGTCCTGAATCCAATTTCTCTGTACTCAAGGAGTCAGTCACAAAGGATCAGGTTAAAGACCACTTAAACCCTAATTCCCTTAAAGTGGCATCCCCATTTCATACTGAGGATCACCCAAAAACACACCCTCCACACTCACAAAAGCCTACCCAATTCTCTCGGCCATCAAGCATAGAGTTGAACCAACTATGCAGCCCAGAATGTCCCTTATACCAGATGATTCACCAGCTACTCTCTTCACATCTCCAAACTTTTACAACTGCTATAGAGTTGAAGAACCAGACACAAATGGAGATGATCAACAATGCCATAGATCTGAAGATGAGAGACTTTTCCAGAAGGGTTGAAGACAATAGAAGGAAGCTTGAACACTTATCTGGTGTTGCACCTCCTGCTCCTTGGTTTCCAAAAGTGGATGAAGCTAAAAAGGGGGAGATGACAGCCAAGAGCAAGGAACCTACAAAGTTGAATCTTGAAGCCTATAAAAAGGCTAGAGAAGCACAACAACTCAAGGAGGCAATGAAAGAAACAGTCAAGATAAGACAAGGAATTGCTTTGAAAGAAAGACAAGACTGGTAAGAGAAACATGAAAGGCTCCTTAGAGAGAAAGCTCTAAAAAATTCCCACGGCACTAAAGAAACTGCTAAAGACATTCCCAGAAGTACTGAAGACAATCCTTTAGTAGTTGATACTCAGATCAACACTTCAGTAGTTGATACTTCCTATACTGAACTTGAACAACCTTCTAAAGCATTAGAACCAATTCAAGCTGATATTCCAAAGCCTATTCCAACTCCTACAACTGTTTTGAACCCTTCTCCCATATCATTCTCATCAGAACAAATGGAGAAGAGTTTAAAGGCAGCAAAGAAGAAGGCTATAGAAGATGAGATCTTGAACAGCTTAGTAGCAAGGGAAGATATGAGCTTTGATGAAAAACTACAAGCTAATGAAGAAAGGCTAAGTGAGTTAGAAGAAGAAGAAGAAAGGGTTGTTGAGCAACAACTCCTTATTGCTGAAGAAGAAAAAAGGCAACAGCTGATGACTTATATTAGCAAAAACAACAAAACAAAGAAATACTCACTTAGGGGACTCTCAACTAAAGAGCTTACACATAGGGCACAGATTGTATCTGACAAACTTGCCACAGAGAAAGATAGAAAGTTGAAGAGGGCCCAGATCATACAAGAACTGGCAAACAATGAATATGGTTCAAAAACACAATTATTAAATTGGAAAGAAGCTGATCTTCTGGGCACTTACAAGAAATTTAAGGCCTTAAAAATGTCTAATCCAGAGTAGTTCAAAACTTCATAAGTTTCACAAACTTTGGTAGTTCAAACTTCTGGTGTTCATTCAAAGAAACCCTAACAAGGCCTGCTGCCAAGAAGAAGCCAGAGGAACAAGTAAAGACCGGCTTCAAAATGGTTTTGCTTGAAGGCAACACTATTGTTGAAGATGATTTCATTATTGAAGAAAAGCCTCAGCTCGCACAATACAGGGATCCTTCTACTTATGCATATCAACTTATACAAACCATAACAGACAAAAAACAAACCAAGGTAATCACTGAACACCACATTCCAACTTCTAGTGATACACCTAGTGTTGTAAACATTGAACAAAGAAGGAGATTCCATCTAATGGTCACTGAAATAGAAGATTCTCAAAAATCAGGTACAAACCAAGAAAAGGGCTTGGTCCCTTATACTCTAGATTTTGACATGTCTAAAGTAAATATTTTGAAATGATCCTTCACAACATCAAACTCAGTAGTGATCACAAGAAGAGATCGTTCTTTCAAGATCTTCAAAAACATAGATGAACTGAAGAATCTTTTAACAAAAGACCTTCTTACAATTCAACATCTTGAACCAGAACAAGGACCTCTCACAGAACAACAAGCTCACCAGCTCAAGATCTCCATGGTCAGAGAAATATGGAGAATAATTGATTGCAGAAAGAAAGATAATAAAGATTAGATAAGGTTTTGGCTTCATCAATCCAGGGGGAGATTGTAAGGTCAAAGAGGATTGACAAAGCCAATTTTGATCCTTAGTCTTAATCATATTTTGCTAAGTATAGAATCTGCCGAAGAAGAAGATAACAAGTACTGAAGAAGCTGATAACAAGTGCTAAAGAGTAAAGATCAGAAGTTCTGAAGATGAACTAGACAAACATCTGAAGAACAACTACTGAAGATCAAACTTCTGAAGAATACACATAAGAAGTTTGTCACTCATTAGTAGTTCTTTAGAAGCTTTCCACCGCACTTATACTTCAGTAGTTTAGTGACTCCTTTCTTGGACCAAAATGCTTCTCCCTATAAAAAGGAGACTTTACCTCCTTTACAAGGTTCGATCATTCCATGCAAGAATTAGCTTAGAGAGAGATAATACGTGTAATCTTCTTATAATATTTCTGAGCAATAGTAAACATCTCTCTTTACAATGGACGTAGGTCATTCACAACCGAACCACTTATATTCTTATGTTCTTACTTTCACCAAACACGACACACTCTTTCTCGTCTTCTAGGGTTTCGGTTTCGTCATTAGTATGAGCGAAGGATTATACCCTGAGCAAACACAAGTATCAAATCAAATCTATCCGACTTTTCGGTTAGATTATACCCGTTGTCTCTTTAGCTTTCATTCTTTTAGGCTTAGAGGGATACGTTGACCGATGAGGATCATGTTGTCTACAAATTCGACAAATGCCTTTTGTATCTTGATTTAGCTCCAAATTGGTACGCGTATTTGTTTTAAGTTTTTATTCGACAAAAACTTTTGTTAATTAAGACAGTTTGTATTTTACTTTCACTTGAAAGATAAAAATGGTATTTTGAAAAGTGGAATTGTTTTGGAGAATTAGATAAGTTACAAAAACAAATATCGATGAGTACGTTGTTTACAATTCATATTTTTGTAGATAGAAAACCAAAACATAACTTTTACACTTTTCTTAAGGGAAGCTTTAATATTAACTTTACATGAACACAGATACCGTTAATTCGATTATAAACTTTTTTTTGTCATGATATATATGGCGAGGCTAAGCGGACAAATGTTTATGGGAATTGGTGCAGTTTCATAGGGGTGGGAGGGAGCGGCCGCCCCCTGAAATTTTCGCTCAAAATTTCTGATTATATATTATCCGTATAGAATTTTTTTGAATATACGGTTTTGACCCTGCGTAACCGGTGACTTCCAACCCCCTGAGATTTTCACTCAGCATTCGCCACTGTTTATGGGTTTCCAAACATTCAACCTTGAAACCGAAAATGAATCTAGTGGAACGCAACTGATGATTTGGCTTTGTTCGTGCATGGTATGACAATGGGATTACTCCGGTTTTAGGTTAGTGGGTGTGTAGACACCAAAGAGTTGATGTCTCCATGCCAACTAAGATGCCACATCATCAAGCTCTATTTTTCTCTTCCTTGAGACAAGAGTGAGGGTGTGGAGACACCACAAGATTCATGTCTCTTGCATTATTTAATTAATTTTTTTTTCTTTTTAAACAATTTTTTTTCTACTTCTTTCATATCCATCATCATCATCAAAAATATGAAACCCACCCTCCTCACCCGAAAACCACCACCTCCGATAGCCACCACCTCACCAGAAAACCACCACCTCCGATAGCCACCACCTCACCGGAAACTCACCTCCTCACCGGAAACCCACGTCCTCTTCACTGAAACCACCACCTCCGATAGCCACCTCCTCCTCATCTGAAACCCACCCACCCTCTACAAATCTAAAACTTTTTTTACCCAAACGGTCGAATTTAAAGAGGGTGTTTGTGATTGGCTCGTCTCTGGCGTTAAGGGGGAGACAGGGGGATGGAAACGGAGGTGGAGGCGGTGTTGGGACGGGGACGGGGGCAAAACGGTGGGACGGGAGGTTGGGGCGTCTCCATACGAGGTAGCTTTACGAGACACACACGACTACAAAAACAACTATTTGCGATTAGTTTTGGTTACATTGAAAGTTGAAGAAATATTTAGCCCTTGACAACGATTTGGTGCATTTGGAAACATAGAAATGAAGCGGTGTTCAACAACAAACAAGTCCAATTTTCAAATGTTCTCGGTGACATTAAATGTCTTAGCTTTTTCTGGTTAAAATAAAGGGCGAAACTTTCTTCGTTGGATTGGGATATATGTCTCTCTAGAATTGGGTGGTGATTTGTCTTATTTTGATGGCGTTGTATTTGATGTAACTTGGTGTATTTGTTAAAAATGTGGTCACAATATGTAATTCATATGTTTATTTATTATTATTGGACTGGATATGTTTTGATCATTGGGTTAAATAAGGTTGGCCCATTAGTCTTGGCGTATGGGCTTATGAAGTCTGGCCTATTCTATGGCCCATGAGCATTTCACTTGTGGTTAAACTGACTTGGGTTATTATTGTTTAACTTGAGTTAAGTTTAAAAGAGTTTGTTGAGATATTATTTGCAGGGGTTAATCTCAGCCATTGGATGGTTTCTAATCGTGTGGTTTTGGATCATTGCACATGGATCAAGGGAGCTGGTATATAAAGGGGTCTTTGTTATTCGTGCAGATTATTCACTCAACGATTAAGGTTTCTAGGGTTTCATCTTCATCTTATCTTTGGTCTGTATTGTTCTTATTCTTCTAAAGAAGAATAGTGTCTTGTATTCTGGAGCTTGTATCCAGTGTGTGTAGGTTATCAGCTTGTGATAACCTGTATTGATCTCCTGATCGTCTGTTCGTCTGAGTCTGTAAGTCTCTTGTCTTGTTTGTACTTTAAAAGGTCTATAGTATCAACTGATCTGAACAATCAGTTGATATCTATAGCTATTATTTTAGAGTCTCTCTATTTTGAGAGATTCAGGGTATTGGGGGGTGTTTTCTTGGTTTGGGTTAATAAGATTTTAGTCACCGTTTTGTCGCCTAAACCTTGTGTTCTTGAGATCTTGTGTTCTGAGTTTATGTAGGCTCAGTTTGTTATTGTTTGTATGGTTAGATTTATAAAATTTTACATGGTATCAGAGCCATAGGCTCTCTTATCATTGAGTATTTGATTCTGATGTCTTCCGATGTGTATATTGTTGTCTGGATTCTATTGTCTTCTTGTTTTGTATTGCAGGATACCTGAATTCAACTATTGTTGGCAAGGATCTGTATGGTGACTGAAGTGGATTGAATTTTATTTGCTTCAATTGCTCTCACAACTCTATACCCTAAGTGAAGGTATAGGTTGTGAGTTTGGCGAAACCCTAACTTGGGTTCCCCTCATTGTGAGATTGTTCCTGTCTTGTGTCTTTATATTGTTGTGTCTAGGGCAACTGACCGGGTTAGGTGGACCGGTATTGTGCCAACTTCTTGGTGTCTTGTTTGGTATTACTTGGTTGTGTCTTGTTATTTCTTCTAGTATTATACTAAGGATTGTATAGTTAATAAGGGGCTCCTGTGTTAAAATCTGGGTGGGCACCTATGAGTGATGAACCCACTATCTGAACACTGACACAGCTTCGTCCTATTAGGAATTCTGTTCTCTGTTATTTTGTTTGGTTATTGGTTACTTGTTCTGGTTTGTACTGTATTGTTTCTCCTCTTGTTGTTATTTGATTGTTTGCTATGTCTGGACAAGGAACAGAAGGACAAGGACCTCAAGGTCCTCAGGGTCCCCAAGACTCTGGTCCTAATGATCTTGTCAATTTGACTAGTACACTCATAAGTAGACTAGATATAAGTGATCCACTTTACTTACATCCTAGTGATACCAGTGGTCTGTCAATTATCAGTATCAAGTTGAAGGGTACTGATAATTACTCTGTTTGGTCCAGTTCTATGAAACTGCCTTAGAAGCTAAGAACAAGTATGGGTTCATAGATGGTTCATGTATTAAACCTAATGATAATGAAGTTCTAGCTAAACAATGGGATAGATGTAATTCTGTGGTCTTATCTTGGTTGTTAAACTCTGTTAGTGAAGAACTGTACCTAGGTCAAGTTTTCTCAAAACTTGCTAGTGAAGTTTGGTATGACTTAAAAGAAACTGATGATAAAGTTGATGGATCTGTGGTGTTTAATTTGTATCAAAAGATAAATAGTGTTAAACAAAATGGGAGTACTGTGTCTGAATACTACCACAGGTTAAACACTATGTGGAAGCAATTAGATGCTATCCTGCAAATGCCTACTTGCACTTGCAAAGCATCTAAGAATTTCAATGATTTCAGTGCTCTCACAAAGGTAATGCAGTTCTTAATGGGTCTTGATGATGTATACCAACCAGTTAGGACCACCTTGCAGACCAGAGAACCATTACCTAGTATTAAAGTTGCCTTTTCTGTTGTGTCTAGAGAGGAGTCTCACAGGGGTTCCAGTGGGACTTCCAAAGGACAAAATGTTGCTTTTGTGTCTAAAACTAATCAGATCTTTGATAACAAAAGGAAAAATATTAGGGGACCTAATCCTAACCTGAAGTGCACCCACTGTAACATGTTGGGGTTCACTGTTGACAGGTGTTATGAACTGGTTGGTTATCCACCAGGTTTCAAGAAGAAACCTAGTGGACAAAATGTTAAGAGTAATATGTCTAGTGGTGCTTGTATGTCTAATGACAGACAGGGGGTGTTCCCTGTGGCTGCTGCTAGTAGTTCTTCTTTACCTTTTTCAGCAGAACAAGTGTCTAAACTGCTTAGTTTGATAAGTGAGAAGAATGGGAATGATGCTCAGCACTCCAATGTTGGAGGTAAGAGTGTTGTTCTAAATGGGTTCTCTAATATGTCTTGTTTGTCTAAGAGTGTTGTTCTAAATGGTTTTTCTAACATGTCTTGTTTGTCAAAACTTGAAAAAAAATTTAAGAATTTTTCAAGTTGTTCTAGTTTTGTTAAAACAATGATAAGTCAAAGCTGGATTTCTGATTCTGGTGCAAACCAACACATGACCAGTGAGGACAAAGATATGTACAATTGTGTTGATGTATCTAGCTATGACTTAAAAGTTAAACATCCAAATGGGACTAGTGCTAAAGTGTCTAAAATTGGTGACATTAGTCTTGCTAATGGTGTTGTCCTATATGATGTGTTTTATGTTCCTGACTATTGTGTTAGTCTTATGTCTGTTCATAAACTTGCTAAAGATAGTAAGTTGTCTGTATTATTTGATGAACATAGTTGTTATATCTAGGATTATAAGTGCAAGAGAATCCTGGTGACTGGTAGACAAAGTGAAGGTCTATATTTTGTTGGTGAAAGTGTAAGTTCATCAAATGTTTGTTTTAATAGCACCTGTGACACTGAATTGTGGCACAGTAGACTTGGTCACCCCTCTGACCAAGTCCTAGCTATTTTAAGAGATAGCCTTGGTATTAATGGAAAAGAAACTAAACCATGTGAAGTGTGCCATAAGGCAAAACAGACTAGATTACCCTTTCCACTTAGTGACCATAAAACTAAAGACTTAGGAGATATAATTCATTTTGATGTATGGGGTCCTTATAGGGTGACTAGTAAGGAAGGGTATAAGTATTTCTTAACTGTTGTTGATGACTATTCCAGAACTGTGTGGTGTTTTATGTTAAAAAATAAGAGTGAGGTGTTTGAAAGCATAACTGAGTTTTATGAACTTCTTAAAACACAATTTAAAAGGTGTGTTAAGATGTTTAGGAGTGATAATGGCACTGAGTTTATAAATACTCAAATGAATTTGTTTTGTAAATCAAAAGGCATTATACATCAAACTACCTGTGTATATACACCACAGCAGAATGGAATAGTTGAGAGAAAATATAGGCATCTCTTAAATATGGCTAGGGCATTGTTGTTTCAGAGTGGGTTACCACTTAGGTTTTGGTCTGAATGTGTGTTAACTTCTACTTATTTGATAAACAGGCTTCCCTCCTCTGTATTGTCAGGAAAGAGTCCTTTTCAGGTTGTATATGGGTTCCCCCCCACCCTCAGTCACTTGAAAGCTTTTGGTTGTCTATGCTTTAGTACTGTATTAAATGAATCAGATAAGTTGTCTAGTTGTGCAGAAAAATGTGTCTTAATAGGATATTCAAGTGTTAAAAAAGATTACAAATTATGGAATTTAGAAAGTAAACAAGTTGAATATTCTAGAGATGTTAGGTTCTATGAAGAAATTTTTCCATTTAAAAACAATATTGAAAACATTGAACCTAACATAGTCTTTGAAAATCTAAATCATATTAACTTTTTTGATAGTATTGAAGATAGAAATACTGAGAGTAATAAAGTGACTGAGGGGTCTAAACTTCCCAATGATGAAGGGGGAAACAAAAGTTCTAAGGCCAAGTCTACTAGTCAGCAACCAGGTATCATTCCCAGGGCTGACAAAAACTTAGACCATGGTCAACAGTCTGACCAGGATGTGGATATGGCCAATGAAGAGACAATTCCACCTGAGGGAAGTAGTCTTAGGAAGTCTATTAGAGTCACTAATTTCCCTAGAAGGTTTGATGAATTTGTGGTTGAAGGGAAAGTTAAGTATGGAGTTGAAAAGGTAGTTAATTATGCAAATTTGTCTTTTGAAAATATGAGTTTTATTTCTGTGCTAAACAAAACTGTTGAGCCTTCATCTTACTATGAGGCTGCCAAGGATCCCAAATGGGTTGAGGCTATGAATAGTGAGATGGAAGCTTTGCATAGAAATAACACTTGGGTTATGTCTGATTTACCTACTGGTAGAAAACCTATAGGGTGTAAATGGGTATATAAAGTTAAGTATAAGTCTAATGGTGAGGTTGAGAGGTACAAGGCCAGATTGGTTGCCAAAGGATACAACCAGAGAAAAGGTCTTGATTTTGGAGAAACCTTCTCTCCAGTTGTAAAGATGGTAACAATCAGAACTGTCATTAGTTTGGCAGTTCAAAATAGTTGGAACCTGTACCAGTTAGACATCAATAATGCTTTTCTGTATGGAACCATAACAGAAGATGTGTATATGGTGCCACCAGAAGGGTATTATTCCAAGGATGAAACCAAAGTTTGCAAATTGGTTAAATCCTTGTATGGCCTTAAGCAGGCTCCTAGAAAGTGGAATGAAAAGTTAACTATAGTCTTGGCTGATATAGGTTTTAGTCAAAGTGTCTGTGATCATTCTATGTTTGTCTTGTCTAAGGAAAATGTTTTCCTTGTATTACTTGTCTATGTGGATGATATAATCATTACTAGGAATGATGTTACTGAGATTGAAAGAGTGAAACAATTTCTGAGTACTAATTTTCTTATTAAAGATTTAGGAAAATTAAACTACTTCTTAGGTATTGAAGTCTTGTATAGTGATCAGTCTTTGTGTTTGACCCAAAGGAAGTATTGTCTTGAACTCCTTAGTGAGTTTGGGTACCTTGCGTGTAAGCCTGTTCAAAATCCAATTGAACAAAGCTATGTGATGAACACAAGGAATGATAAAAATAATATTGTTCTTAATAATATAACAGGTTTCCAAAAATTGATAGGAAAACTGATATATTTATCTTTGACTCGTCCTGATATTAGCTATAGTGTTCAATACTTGAGTCAGTTCATGCATCAACCAACCAAAGGACATCTTCAGGTTGCATTAAGATTGTTGAGATACCTGAAGGAGTCTCCTGGTAAGGGAATCTCATTTTCAAAAACTGAGAATTTTCATTTAATGGGTTTTGTTGATGCTGACTGGGCTAAGTGTCTAGTGACTAGAAGATCAGTCACCGGATATTGCATTTTCCTGGGGAACTCTTTGGTTTCCTGGAAGAGTAAGAAACAAAACACAGTCTCTAGATCCTCAGCTGAGGCTGAGTATAGAGCTACGTGTTCTGCTTCGTGTGAATTAATGTGGCTTAAAAATCTGTTGAGTGAACTAAAAGTTGAGGTTAAGTATTGTTCAACATAGAAAATTGTGTGATAGTAAAGCTGCTATTTACATTGCAGCTAATCCTGTATTTCATGAAAGAGTGAAGCATTTTGAGTTAGATTTTCATTTCCTTAGGGAAAAAATATCTAATGGTATTATTGAAACAGTTAAAGTTAGCTCTGAGAATCAAGTAGCTGATGGATTTACCAAAGGTCTTAGTATTGTTCAACATGGAAAATTTTGTTCAGATTTGAAAATGTTGGATATGTTCAAACATATGAATTAAGGGGGCGTGTTAAAAATGTGGTCACAATATGTAATTCATATGTTTATTTATTATTGTTGGACTGGATATGTTTTGATCATTGGGTTAAATAAGGTTGGCCCATTAGTCTTGGCGTATGGACTTATGAAGTCTGGCCTATTCTATGGCCCATGAGCATTTCACTTGTCGTTAAACTGACTTGGGTTATTATTGTTTAACTTGAGTTAAGTTTAAAAGAGTTTGTTAAGATATTATTTGCAGGGGTTAATCTCAGCCATTGGATGGTTTCTAATCGTGTGGTTTTGGATCATTGCACTTGGATCAAGGGAGCTGGTATATAAAGGGGTCTTTGTTATTCGTGCAGATTATTCACTCAACGATTAGGGTTTCTAGGGTTTCATCTTCGTCTTATCTTTGGTCTGTATGGTTCTTATTCTTCTAAAGAAGAATAGTGTCTTGTATTCTGGAGCTTGTATCCAGTGTGTGTAGGTTATCAGCTTGTGATAACCTGTATTGATCTCCTGATCGTCTGTTCGTCTGAGTCTGTAAGTCTCTTGTCTTGTTTGTACTTTAAAAGGTCTATAGTATCAACTGATCTGAACAATCAGTTGTTATCTATAGCTATTATTTTAGAGTCTCTCTATTTTGAGAGATTCAGGGTATTGGGGGGTGTTTTCTTGGTTTGGGTTAATAAGATTTTAGTCACCGTTTTGTCGCCTAAACCTTGTGTTCTTGAGATCCTGTGTTCTAAGTTTATGTAGGCTCAGTTTGTTATTGTTTGTATGGTTAGATCTATAAAATTTTACAGTATTGTATTGCTAGTTTCCCGTTAGCATTTTGTGAAATAAAAATTTCGTTGATCCTTAAAAAAAAAAAAAGGAAACGCCAAATAGGATACGGCGGCTAAGTTAGATTGCACAGGGAGGTACAAAGGGTACCCAATCACGTTGAAACACACATAAAGGTGTAGGCTACTTTTAGTCAACGGCTATTAGCACCCCGTTTTTAGCTGGCATCCATTAGCCCCATTTTTAGCTTCTTGTTTTTTTAACGGTCAACATAAATCCGAGCATTTTCACGGCATCATTTCAACAAATTTAAGTATTCTAAAAGTATCTAAGTTGTTAAACACTAATTTCGGAGAAAACCCGGTAACCCACTCGTCTGTAGACACGACGATAAAATTACCGGTAAAACTTGTCTAACTCAATAATCAAACTTAGGATGCCCTAGGTTTTCTATCATTGCCCATAAAAAATATCTACCACTAAACTGTCTGCTACTTTGCCCATGCTTTTTCATCTATTCCTTCAATTATCAACGTCAACTTGTCTATTTTTCTGGTTTTCCTTTTAGCAATCAATATAGTAACTAAAATTTTCCGTCTAAACTAGTGACGATGATCTAAGGCCCTTGGGTGTGGTTGAGCTCCGGCAACCTCCACGTCTACCGCCACGTCAAGGCCGGGCCTCTCTCGCCGGGCCCATTTAGAGACGATGATCTAAGGGGGTTTTTCTTTTTTTTAATAAATCTGAGGCCTCCACGTTCGAATCTTGGCCCGGCACCAAAGTCACGAGCATGCCGCCCTTGCCGTTGCCGGCATAGGGGGCGGTGTTTGCCGGGGCGGCATCACCTTGCCAACCCTATGCCGGTGCCCACACCGAATGGCCTAAAACAGTGACCATAGTCTTGCGACTGAAATAGTGACCGGAGTCTTTTTCCCTAGCTATTTTGTGATCATATATTTATGGGTCGCTAATTTTGTCGCAGGTTGAGTGACAATTTGGACTAGCAAAATTTAAGTCCTTTTTTGTTTCTCTATTTTTTTATATTATTATTCCAATGAAACAAGCAAATAACCAAGTTTGAATTAGCACCCACAAAGTTTGAAACCGGTTCACCATTTAGAGACCACGACACTAGCTACGGTTTCTGTGATCCATCATTTTTCAGCTTCTTTTCGGCCTTTGTTTTAGTTTGTTTCGGTCTAGTTTTAGACCGTTTTACACCCCTAGAAATGTAGTTTACTTATTATTACTCTAATGATAAATAAAGTGTTTCCTATATAATGGCTATATATATATATATATATATATATATATATATATAGGGGAAGGATAAATTGAAAACCCTCTTGAGTTGAGAAAACCTCGGAAACCCATGTAAAAAATCATTTTTTTTTTTTTTGAAAAAAATAACCAATGTAAAATACATGTTTTTAAGCATTTTGGACCAAAAAAATATAAAAAGTGCCGAAGGGATTTTTTTAAAAAAATAAACAAAGTTGCTAAAAAAACATATGTTTTCAGCTATTTGCTGTTTTTTATCAGGTGTAAACATGTGTTTTCGCAGCTTTGTTTATTCTTTTAAAAAAATCCCTTCGGCGCTTTTTTTATTTTTTTGGCCCAAAACACTTAAAAACATGTATTTTACATTGGTTATTTTTTCAAAAAAAAAATAATGATTTTTTACATGGGTTTCCAAGGTTTTCTCAACTCAAGAGGGTTTTCATTTTATAATTGCCCTATATATATATATATATAAGGGAGGGTTTAAATGAGAACACCCATCTTTTGTGAGAACCATGAGAACAAATCTCCTCCACTCATTTATGTACCCTTGTGTTTTAATAAAAAGGTTAAATTAGTAATTTTAATTACCAATTTCTTTTTCATCTAACATCAGACAACATGGAATTAAGTTTTATATCTTTAAAGAATATGATCTTATTATCCAATTGCATCGATTCCTTCTCTTAGAGTTTTAATTCTTCAATTGTTTCTAAATCAGCTTCATTGATTCGCTCTGTGATCTGTGTCCAAATCAGTTGCAGGTATCTTCACTCGATTTTTTGAATCAACCATAAATATTTTGCTAATTCTTCATTCTGTATCAATTGAAGGTATCAGCCTAAAATGGATAATAATGGTGATGTAATTCTGAATTTGGGTATTGTGTTGGATGGGTTGTGAGCAACAATTTGATGATGATTCATTCTTTGTTTGGTAAAATAGGTGATGCACTCTATGTGTTCGATGAAATGCATAGGCATTGTGTTGTGTTATGTCGTGGACGATTTGATTTTTATGTAAGCTAAAATTATAGGTATCGATCGCCTTGTTCTATTGCTAGTTTATTTTTAGTACAATTTTATGATGTGGTCATGTTTTTGGATTGTTAATCTATCTTTGTTTATGTGCTTAGTGCAACAATAAAGTCTAAGTAACAATCCAACATTAAAGTTTTGAGTAGTGTAATTAGCCATTGTGAAATGTTAATGCCCACAAGCCAAATCACTTAGCTATCATTTAGTGTATTACTTGATATTTTCCATCGATTACCTAACTCACTCGATTATAATATTTATTTATGATAGGGTGGTGCGGGGCTCCTAAGAACGTTTGATATTGCAAAGGATGCAATAGGTGCTTACGATGTAGCAGCAAAGCGACTAAGAGGGTCAAAAACCAACAACAACAACTTTGAGATATCAACGGTGTTCCCATTGTATACATCACCAATAACAGAAGAAAATAAGAAAGTCCGGCTATTGTAGTAGTAGCACTAGCAACAACATGAAAGTTAGCAATACTACCAATCAAACAGTTACTTTTAACAATGTAGAATGCAATTTGAGCCTTGGTGGTTCATTAAAACAAGAGCAAAGATTGTTTGTACGCCGTATTTATTCAATGTATGCTTTTATGTATGCCAATGTTACAATATTATTATATGTATGGGTTTGCTTTCTTTTTCATATATGCTTATTTAATTTGCTGTTATGATTTACACATGTGTAAACCCTCATATCTATGCATGTTTTACACATATGTAAATTGCTTCAATGACTTATTTGTTTCTGGATTACACATTTGCAGATGATTTACACATGTGTAACAGTTCACTACTTTTGTTTCTATGTTACTTAAGTCCGGTGGTATTACACATGTGTAAATGTATGTTTTACACATGTGTAAATCGCTCACTGTCACTCATTTGTTTATGGAGTACACATTTGTAGATGATCCACACAAGTGTAAATTGTTCACTATATTTTATTTCTATTTTATTTTTTTGCTAACTTTAGTTGTATTACATATGTTTAGGTGCATGTTTTATACATGTGTAGATTGTTCATTATCACTTATTTATTTCTTGCTTATACCTTTGCAACTGATTTATACATGTGTAAACTGTTCACTGTCTTCTATTTCTATTTTACCTATATTAAGTTGTATTACACTTGTTTAAGTGCATGTTTTACACATGTGTAAGGGTCTATTTTACACATGTGTAAATTGCTCACTGTCAATTAATTGTTTATAGATTACACATTTGCAGTTGATTTACACATGTGTAAGACATTCACTATCTTTTATTTATATTTTACTATGTTATGTTGTGTTACACATGTTTAAGTGCTCGTTTAAATTGTTCATTGTCACTTATATGTTTCTGGATTACATATTTACAGCTGATTTACACATGTGTAAACTATGAATTAAACCAAGATAGAATTTATGTATAAATATTAAGGATTTAAACCAAAATAGTATCACACATATATCAAAAGGATTCAATTTCCCAACATGTCATATAATCCTTGAGGCACAATATCCAAGATTACGTAAAAACAAAAGTCATAATCCTTGACACGCGATATGCGTGACAACATAAAAACAAGTCATCACTCAAAATATCAACTCGTCTCTTTTTTTGCCTTAGTCTCTCTCAAACTCCAATGTTTTCTTGATAACATCTCCTCAATGAATATTAGCTTTTGGGATTACAATCTTTGTAGCATTTTCTAGGCTTCCACAATTGAACTCTCATAGTTCTCCTTGTCCTTTTCCTACCAACTATAGAATGCACCAAAGTTTCTGAAATGGGCCTGACCAACATGACGAAAGCGGAAAATCATTAGGTCATTTGTTTTTGGTGTTATCTTAAACAAATACAACTAGTGAAGTACACATGTGTAAATACAGGATATATTATGCTTACAAGTTATATTTTGATAAGTATACACTTTGATATTTCATCAAACACCTCATTTATAACTACCTAAACAAAAATAGTCCAACAAAATAACACCAATCGACACTTAGACCTTAAACCTTTCATCAAACACGTCATATACAACTACTCAAACATAAGTAATTCAACAAAATCAATGCAACAACCACTTAGACCTTTAATCAAGCATTTTGAATTTAACTCTTTGAACAAAAGTAACCCAACAATATCAAGACAACACACACTTAGACATTTCATCAAACACCTTATGTGTAACTACTCAAAACCTAATATCCATATAACATCCTTCTAAAAAATGAACAAATTGAAACAAGGTTAACTTGAAATAATAATCACCAATCATATAATTTTCGAACATATCTATACAATCTATAAACATGAACTTACACAGATCTTTTAGTGTTTTAGGAGATGATGATATATACAATCTACACATACAATCTACACTAAAAGAACCAATACATTAAATGAGTAGACAAGAATAAACAACCAAATATATATATATATATATATATATATATATATATAATCCACACAGAATGAACACAATCTGTAAACACGAAAATTTAACATATTCAATTTACATAGAACGATCGAATCAAAGTTAACCTAAAGAGTGAAATAGGTACCTGAGTTGAATCATTGAAATAGCATTCATAGGATACGATTAAACAGTTGATGATCGATTGCGATTGCGTTGACTAAGGTTTGGAAGCACTATGTCTAATTATTGTTCTTGATAGTCGATCATGGAGATTGTGGGGTTTGTTGGGAAGAAGATCGACATACAGGAAGGTTTTTGTTCAATGGAGTTGGGTTTTTGAGTTGCTATGTTTACAATTTTGCCCTTTAACATCTTATTTTGTTTTTTCATACTCATTTACCCCCCCCCCCATTTAATCTTAGCCCTTGATTGATTATGATCAAGGGATGAAAATGGTTCTTAGTGTTCTTACAAATTTCCTTGTTCTCAAGATAACCCTCCCCTATATATATATATATATATATATATGAAGTTGGGGGAGGGGTGGGGGTTGCATGTATGCTTGGAGTGCTCGGATTGATAAGCTATCTACTTAAATCATTGCTGACCGTGAGGGATTGACATGCATTCACCTTTATGTCTTAATTTGGTTTGGTTTGGTTTTTGGTTTGAGGTACAAAATTTTGAAAACCGAATAAACCGAATCGAATAAACCAAATAAACCGTAAACCGAACCGATGAACACCCCTACTTATATGTACTAGTAGAAAGAGGGGCCAAAACGATGTTTATTCAGTTATATATCCAATTTAAAAGGATACGTCTCGCTTGCGGTGTACGCATCTAATGTATATATTTGTGAGAGGTTGTGGGAAGGGGTGCACTTTCGCTTGGAGTGCTTGGATTTATAAACTACCTACTCAAATCATTGCTGACCATGAAGGATTGAAGGATTGATATACATGCACCTTTATGTGTCATATGTTAGAAAGAGGGGCCATAACGATGTTTATTTAGTTATATATCCAATCTTAAAAGATAAGTCTTATTACGATGTGCACATATATAATATATATGTGTGTGAGCGGGGGGGGGGGGGGGGGGGGGTTGTGGTTGGCAAAAAATAAACTGCATTAATTTTAATGTTATTATACTAGTTTCATGAAGATAACGTTAAAAGCGGTGGACGGTTAATCATACATCATGTGATGACATTGATAGCCGAACTAAAGACACAGCTACATCCACCAATCAACCTCTGTCACGGGTGCCGAGTGTTTCGTCCCTTATGTCCAACGCTTAATGCAAAACTATTATCGACCTATGGGTCTCACTGGAAGCAGTCTTTCTATTCAGTATTTCTATGCGGTAAATGTAAAGTTCTCTACATTTTACCCTCCTCAGACTGCAGGGCCGGCTCAATTGTGTATCAAACCTAAGCTAAGGCTTTGGGCCTCCAAATTTTAAGTGCCTCTGTTATAAAGATATTTTATATCTATAACTTATAATAAAAGAATTGAATTTCTATGAGGTGGCATTCAATGGAGGCCTCAACCCCTCATAACCTCTCATTGAATGTGGCATGTGACACTTTGAGGTGATAGTATTGAATTTATTATTTTAAATAAAAGATAAATTTTTAAATTTTTTATTTTTTTTAAATAAAATTCATATCTATATTATCTTAAAATTTCAAATATGTTAATTAATATATTTTCCTTATTTTCATCTCACATTTTAAATGCTAATTATTATTTTAAAATTTTAAATATTTTAATTAATATTTTTATCTTTATTTTTTCCTTATTTTTCACTCACAATTTTTAAACGTTAGTAATTTTTATGTATGACAATTTTTTTTGAAAAAAAAAATTACACCAAATTAACGATCACTTTATTATCTTTCCAACGAGCACCATAGTGCTATACAAAAAACGAAAAAAATGTTTTTAGTGAGTTTTTGTTCATGCAGAAAAAAACACATGTGTTTATGTGATTTATTAATCATATATAGGCAAGTACTAATCGTGTTATGATAATATATATGTTTTTAAAACCTACTATTACATATATGAATTGCCCATGTTCATGTGCTATAACGATATGCTTAGCATTAAAAGAGGTTGAGATTTTTTTAATCTGCTGGGAACGCAGCATGAGAGCCCCTTTTCGTAGTATAAACATTAGAACAACTTTCTTTAGCATTAAAAGTGGTTGAGACTGTTTATTTCTTTTATCCTTTTTTATTAAGTCATATTAGATTTTTTACCCTGAGACACTCCCAGAGTAATCAGCTAGTGTATTATATAATAACATCATATTCTATTAGCTAGGAACATGATTGTTGCAGCCTGGTTGCAAGCGCTACTTCTTGTGAATCTGCAAATCCCAATTTTTTTTGTTGGGGTACACATCCTATGTTCGAATTCTATCCTCAACAATTTTATTTATTTTATTTATTTATTTTATTTTTTTTTTGTAACTTTGATTTTCTTTTATTTTGAAGAGGCATTATTGGGGTAAGCCCATATATTTCAATGTTCGGCCTCTTTATGTTATGGTTTTCGAGTAGTTTGTAGGTTTTAGTAATAATGTTTGAGGGTTTATGGTTTAGCAATAATATTTTTGTTAAAAAAGGGCCCGTATTTTAAAATTCGCTTCAGGCCTTCAAAAAGGTTAGGCCGGCCCTGTCAGACTGTATTTAGCTTTGCTGTTGTTAGGATTTACCAAGTATAATGATGATCCAATCTCAAAAGTATGATGGTATCAAATCATCAAACAGTTGATCGAGTCTTTAGGTTAGATTGTGACACCCGGCAACTTCCGATCTACACCGACGTGATTTTTATTATTAAAATTAAATATTTATTCTAAATATTGTTAATTATTAAGTTTCGGGAGTTTACTGGCCGTTTTTACAATCGAAACTGCGACCGATTTGATTAACGCGATTTAAACGCGCGAACTGAAAGCACGCATCGGGTAACGAAAATATTTATATTTTCACTCGGTTTATTATTATTTTTAATTACGAACAAAACCGACTAGTTTTTGTAGCGAGTTATCAAGCCTAAAATAAAACCGAAGCTCGAAACATTAAAACGGGTTCGATACGCGGTACACAACCCACCAACCCTAACCCTAGGTATATAAAGACAACTTCTTCTTCTTCTTCCCTTCATTTTTCAGCAGCCACAACCTATCTCTCTCTCTCTAACCCATCTCTCTCGCAGCTCTCTCTCTCTCTACCATCTCTCTCACTCACTCGTCTCATTCCCTCTCTCTGGAAGTCACGAACGGCCGACCACCACCATTGTTTGGTGGTGGCGGCGTTGTAAAAAGGGGACATGGGCGGTGGTTCGGGGTTCAGAGGATGGCGGCCGGTAGTGTGGTGATTCGTTTGGTTCTTGTTGGTTCGGTCTCAACAGGTAGTAACAGGGTGTCGGGTTGGGAGTTGGAGGGTTGCTTGGTTAGGTTTATGACCGGGAGCCATGGTGGTGATTGGCTTCGGATGGGGTCGGGTTTTGGTGGGTGTGCAGGCGTCAGCAACTGGGTGGTCCGGTCTTGGGTCACTCGGGCCAGTTTGGTTGATCCCGCGTCAGATCTGGTTAGAGTTGTGGTGTGTTTGGTCGGGTTTTGGGGTGGAGGTGGCCGATGGTAGCTGTGGTGGTTGTTTTGGGTGGCCACAGAAGACGGTGATGATGGGGTCGGGTTCAGATTGTGGTTCTTGGTGGAGATGGAGGTTCGTGGTTAGGTGGCGGTTTGATGTTGGTGATTTTCCGGTTGACATGGTGGTTTCCGGTTCGGGTTTGGAGATGGTGGTTAGCATCGAGCCGAGTCTGGTTGGTTTCGGGTCTGATTGGATGCTCGAGTCAGGCTCGGGTCTCGATGTTAGTTCGGGTCAGATTTGGTTATGGGTTCGAGTTTTGGTCCGGTCAACACATGGTCAACTGGTCAAGCTTCGGTCAAACTTGGTCAACGGGTCAGATCTGGTTCGGTTCGAGTTGGCTCCGGTTTACGCGCGTACGAATCGGTATACTTTAATTCATGTTTGTTATTATTATTGTGGATATTATATATATTTATAAATATATTGATTCGAACGAAATAGTTTTGACTCGCGAACGAACCAGATAAAATAAATGGTAACTACATATAGTATCGGACGTCCGGTAATAGTGACTAAAATGCGTGACTTATAATATCGATATCAGACTAAATTGGTTGGACTATAACATATATATATATATTATATATTGTTTGGTGTATTAATATAAATAAGTATATTTATTATAAAAGCGTCGAAACGTATAAGTCTCGTTTGATTTGGAATTGTGGATAAACAAATGTGGACTTGTGTTTGATATTGATTTTTGGGAAAATTGTAGGCGACTTGTGTTGCCTGGTTTGTACAAAAACAGAGGAAACTCTGCCGAAATTTTATAAAATCTATAAGCGTAAACGAAGGCGATATTCCTTGTATATTTCATTATAAACAACCTTCAAGTATTTTGACAAATGTAGTTTTCTACAATATCGCAAAAAGGTTCTCGACAAGTGATTTCTTGCAACATTTAAAGACAAACGTCGAACAATATTTCCAAAACAAATACATATTATTTACTAAGCGTCAATTGTGTCGATCTTCAAAGATTTTAGTAACTAAAACATTGCCATTTAAATGATTTTGAATTACAAAACGCTCGGCTTATTTGAGAAAGAATTATACAAAAATTTATGTTCGAAACCTTTAAAGACATGGATTTGGAAGAGAAGCGACACTTGTTATGGATCAGTTTTAGATAACTATACTTATATTTTTATCAAAGAGTATTTTCCTAAAATATAATTGTAAGACGAGCTACGGCTCGGATAAGTTATACGTTTCATAATATAGTCCAACGTGGTGTGCACACGAATAGTGACGAGTGCGCAACTTGGGTACTATGTCGCGTGTTAACGCATAAGTAAGATAAGTCACGATCGGTTTGTCGAGTTAAAGCATATTAGTACTCGAGTTACACACGAGTCTAGATAGTTGGATAAACTATCTTTTAGCCGGATAATAGGCTAGGTTTATATGTGTTAGACTTTAAGGTGTCCTTTGTGTAATAGGGCACGAGGAAGCCGGTCGAGGCTTGGACTTTATTTGCTAGCTTAGCATGGAAATTGAGGTGAGTTCATGACCCCACTTTTTACTGTTTTATAAATGTTTTCGGGGTGGAAGACATGCTTCTTTTATGAAAACCTGAGGAATTCCAAATGAACAAGTTTTTGAAAAATGAAATGGGCGCGTGAGTGTCACGACCCTACTTTTACTGGTTTTGCTTTCAGTGAAGAAACAGGCTACTTACGAACTTATTAAAGGACATGTTATACTATGGGCACTTTATGTACTATACGGTCTTTATGGAAAGTCCCAGGGGGAAACCATGAATGTGCGGGAATGCACAACGAGGGAAATGTGGATAGATCTATTGTGGCCTCACATGCCCCACCCGACGGCCGGGGGCCGGGCGGGTGCATATTGTCTCTACCTATCGGGTTACCGAGGCATCGGTAGCCCAGTCATCTGGGCTGGTCTCGTCTTTTGGTTCATGTTCAGTAATGGGTTCCCAACCGTAGTAGTGAGATCACTTAACGTCTAGCTAACGTTCTTATGACATAGTATAACGGGAATGATCTTTTCAGACTTATGGAAACTCTCTTATAAAAACTTGTGGAACTATTGTTTCAAACTTATGAACTCACCAGCTTTATGTTGACTTTTTAAGTATGTCTTTCAGGTTTAAACTTTGGTAACGGCACGGTTGGAGTAGTCGGCATATTGGGATCGGGGATCCTAGAGGTTTAGAATTGGCGTTCAGGGAACCAGAGTCTTAGATGCATCTTTCCGCTGCGCTGGCAAAGGCACCAAACGTCGCATCCGACAAGGGAAAAGTCGGGGTGTGACAGTTTGGTATCAGAGCCATAGGTTTTAGCGAATTAGGTGTCTGGGTAGATATCTAGGCTTTAACCTGAGTTTGTTTTGAAGCAGGGACCGAATTTTCTAAGACAAAGTATTTAGCACGAACGCCTAGGAACTTAAATTCCAACCGTTGCCAAGTGTGTTACATGACTATTAGTGTGTTAAATCACACTAAACTTAGCGTACATTCCTTCGGCGCAAGGAACATTTATTTTTCTTATGTGAATAGGAAGTCGGTATTTTCTATAGTGGTATATAGAAAGGACATTGGCATGTAGTGGTTAGGCATACCTCACTGGTGACTGGCGAGTCATCGTTTTAGACTTCAGAGCGGTTATTCACATAGAGTTAGCTGAGTCATTGTTTCTTGGTATGAGGAACAATCTACTTGTTTGTATACAACGTGTATTTATGTAAAGTATATATAATATGTATCGCCAATGGTTGTCGACCCAAGCTTGGACGTATTTACAACGCTCACACGTGTCATGTTAGTTGGACGAGTTGGCAAAAGGATTATTGTAGCATCTGCGGTCTCGCATCTCGGGTTCGGAGTATGCTATGTCGTCAAGGTCGATTTGGGTCGAAGGCGTCTTGATGGGGCACCTCGTGTGCCGATGATGCTGTGAAGCTGGAATGCGGACGGGAAGAGCACTCGGAAAGGTGGCGCACACGACGAACATTATATTATGTTGTATATATATACGTGTTATTATATGAATGTGACGAGTGCTCGTGATACAACTTATGATGGAGGTTAATAGGATGATCTGGTGAGGTAAATTTTTGATAACGTAGACGTCACGTTATTGCAAATTTACAGGCACCTGATAGTTCTAAGAAATTCTATCATGAGGGTATCCTATGTGTTGTTGTATATATATTTATATATATAAATAATGGATAAGGGTTTTTCATTATTTTGTCGTTACGGACGTGATTGCCAATTCTCCCCTGTTCGTGTCATTTGTGACCTTGCTTTTCTTAAAACCAGTTTAAGTTCTTGATGATCTTGTTTCTTGAGCTTCTAAGGTTCATATTGTAGAACCTAGTTATATCTGTAGAGTATGATTTGCATCTCTCTTCTTTTGTATTTGTGGCCTTCGACATTCAATCATAAAGGAATTTAATTTTTGTTGATTCCTTATTCTTTTCACCAAATTAGACACGTATTTTTGTACACGTGTCAATTGTCATATGTTTGAATTCTTTAAACCTGTGAAGGTCCATTGTAGGGCTTCGCATCAAACAATTGTTTCATTAGTGACTTGTTTTATCATTACGTTGCTCGTAATGCTTGTTTCTAATCTTGATGTGTCAGGCCATTGTGGGCAATGAATCCTTTGATACTTCGTCGATGAGTTTCTTTAAAGTCGACATTTCAGTTGAATCGAATTGTTGGAATTTAATACAGCACTTGCGGTGAATATTCAATCGACTTGGAATAACGAATGATTTTATTGACATGTCTCACTTTCATCAACTTGTTTGTTATTGCCTTAAATGCAGACACACCTTGTGGTGTGTAATGAAAAGTTGGTGCACTAGTTGCTTCGTTTGAGGTGCGCCAATAGTATTTGTTGACAAAGTTATTGTTTACACTTTGCATCCAGTTGGTTCTGAAACTTTATTTCGTGCCATTTGTACCGGCAAGTTCGTTGACTGTTTTGTTGTATTACCGTTGGTTCTTGGATGATATCCTACCTCAAATTTTGAGGACAAAATTTCTGTAACATGGGGAGGATGTGACACCCGGCAACTTCCGATCTACACCGACGTGATTTTTATTATTAAAATTAAATATTTATTCTAAATATTATTAATTATTAAGTTTCGGGAGTTTACTGGCCGTTTTTACAATCGAAACTGCGACCGATTTGATTAACGCGATTTAAACGCGCGAACTGAAAGCACGCATCGGGTAACGAAAATATTTATATTTTCACTCGGTTTATTATTATTTTTAATTACGAACAAAACCGACTAGTTTTTGTAGCGAGTTATCAAGCCTAAAATAAAACCGAAGCTCGAAACATTAAAACGGGTTCGATACGCGGTACACAACCCACCAACCCTAACCCTAGGTATATAAAGACAACTTCTTCTTCTTCCCTTCATTTTTCAGCAGCCATAACCTATCTCTCTCTCTCTCTAACCCATCTCTCTCGCAGCTCTCTCTCTCTCTACCATCTCTCTCACTCTCTCGTCTCATTCCCTCTCTCTAGAAGTCACGAACGGCCGACCACCACCATTGTTGGTGGTGGCGGCGTTGTAAAAAAGGGGACAGGGGCGGTGTTTCGGGGTTCAGAGGATGGCGGCGGTAGTGTGGTGATTCGTTTGGTTCTTGTTGGTTCGGTCTCAACAGGTAGTAACAGGGTGTCGGGTTGGGAGTTGGAGGGTTGCTTGGTTAGGTTTATGACCGGGAGCCATGGTGGTGATTGGCTTCGGATGGGGTCGGGTTTTGGTGGGTGTGCAGGCGTCAGCAACCGGGTGGTCCGGTCTTGGGTCACTCGGGCCAGTTTGGTTGATCCCGCGTCAGATCTGGTTAGAGTTGTGGTGTGTTTGGTCGGGTTTTGGGGTGGAGGTGGCCGATGGTAGCTGTGGTGGTTGTTTTGGGTGGCTACAGAAGACGGTGGTGATGGGGTCGGGTTCAGATTGTGGTTCTTGGTGGAGATGGAGGTTCGTGGTTAGGTGGCGGTTTGATGTTGGTGATTTTCCGGTTGACATGGTGGTTTCCGGTTCGGGTTTGGAGATGGTGGTTAGCATCGAGCCGAGTCTGGTTGGTTTCGGGTCTGATTGGATGCTCGAGTCAGGCTCGGGTCTCGATGTTAGTTCGGGTCAGATTTGGTTATGGGTTCGAGTTTTGGTCCGGTCAACACATGGTCAACTGGTCAAGCTTCGGTCAAACTTGGTCAACGGGTCAGATCTGGTTCGGTTCGAGTTGGCTCCGGTTTACGCGCGTACGAATCGGTATACTTTAATTCATGTTTGTTATTATTATTGTGGATATTATATATATTTATAAATATATTGATTCGAACGAAATAGTTTTGACTCGCGAACGAACCGGATAAAATAAATGGTAACTACATATAGTATCGGACGACCGGTAATAGTGACTAAAATGCGTGACTTATAATATCGATATCGGACTAAATTGGTTGGACTATAACATATATATATATTGTTTGGTGTATTAATATAAATAAGTATATTTATTATAAAAGCGTCGAAACGTATAAGTCTCGTTTGATTTGGAATTGTGGATAAACAAATGTGGACTTGTGTTTGATATTGATTTTGGGAAAATTGTAGGCGACTTGTGTTGCCTGGTTTGTACAAAAACAGAGGAAACTCTGCCGAAATTTTATAAAATTTATAAGCGTAAACGAAGGCGATATTCCTTGTATATTTCATTATAAACAACCTTCAAGTATTTTGACAAATGTAGTTTTCTACAATATCGCAAAAAGGTTCTCGACAAGTGATTTCTTGCAACATTTAAAGACAAACGTCGAACAATATTTCCAAAACAAATACATATTATTTACTAAGCGTCAATTGTGTCGATCTTCAAAGATTTTAGTAACTAAAACATTGCCATTTAAATGATTTTGAATTACAAAACGCTCGGCTTATTTGAGAAAGAATTATACAAAAATTTATGTTCGAAACCTTTAAAGACATGGATTTGGAAGAGAAGCGACACTTGTTATGGATCAGTTTTAGATAACTATACTTATATTTTTATCAAAGAGTATTTTCCTAAAATATAATTGTAAGACGAGCTACGGCTCGGGATAAGTTATACGTTTCATAATATAGTCCAACGTGGTGTGCACACGAATAGTGACGAGTGCGCAACTTGGGTACTATGTCGCGTGTTAACGCATAAGTAAGATAAGTCACGATCGGTTCGTCGAGTTAAAGCATATTAGTACTCGAGTTACACACGAGTCTAGATAGTTGGATAAACTATATTTTAGCCGGATAATAGGCTAGGTTTATATGTGTTAGACTTTAAGGTGTCCTTTGTGTAATAGGGCACGAGGAAGCCGGTCGAGGCTTGGACTTTATTTGCTAGCTTAGCATGGAAATTGAGGTGAGTTCATGACCCCACTTTTTACTGTTTTATAAATGTTTTCGGGTGGAAGACATGCTTCTTTTATGAAAACCTGAGGAATTCCAAATGAACAAGTTTTTGAAAAATGAAATGGGCGCGTGAGTGTCACGACCCTACTTTTACTGGTTTTGCTTTCAGTGAAGAAACAGGCTACTTACGAACTTATTAAAGGACATGTTATACTATGGCACTTTATGTACTATACGGTCTTTATGGAAAGTCCCAAGGGGAAACCATGAATGTGCGGGAATGCACAACGAGGGAAATGTGGATAGATCTATTGTGGCCTCACAAGCCCCACCCGACGGCCGGGGGCCGGCGGGTGCATATTGTCTCTACCTATCGGGTTACCGAGGCATCGGTAGCCCAGTCATCTGGGCTGGTCTCGTCTTTTGGTTCATGTTCAGTAATGGGTTCCCAACCGTAGTAGTGAGATCACTTAACGTCTAGCTAACGTTCTTATGACATAGTATAACGGGAATGATCTTTTCAGACTTATGGAAACTCTCTTATAAAAACTTGTGGAACTATTGTTTCAAACTTATGAACTCACCAGCTTTATGTTGACTTTTAAGTATGTCTTTCAGGTTTAAACTTTGGTAACGGCACGGTTGGAGTAGTCGGCATATTGGGATCGGGGATCCTAGAGGTTTAGAATTGGCGTTCAGGGAACCAGAGTCTTAGATGCATCTTTCCGCTGCGCTGGCAAAGGCACCAAACGTCGCATCCGACAAGGGAAAAGTCGGGGTGTGACATAGATCATTGTTAATCAAGTTGTGTTTCAGATGAAAATGCAAGTTTCATGCGATAAATAAACAAAAGAAATTACTCTTAGATAATTTTTCGATAAAGTAATCACGTAATGTTTCGTAAGTGAGAAGGTTAACATACGTTATCGAATTGTCCATGAAACCATCTAAGTATATTATGTGAAGAAATCAATCATATTTATTTACTGAAATGATGACTATATATTAGAAACAATTTATTTTTTGGTTTCTTATTTTTTAGAACGGCTATCTACCTCAAACATTTGAAAAGATTTGTTATCAACAAAATTGTGTTAATATGGTTTTGTAGACAGGGGCCGATCCAGCTTTGCTTCTGTGGGTTCTCAGGAACCCACTCAGTTTGGAAAGAATAAAAAAAAATAGTGAGAACTTTGTTTTGTATGAATTGAAAAAAATAGTGATGATTTAACAAAAGGATCTAACTGGAAAAAAATTTTCTGAATCCTTCACTCTTTGTAAACACGGTTGTTACATTTTGAATGTTTCATTTTTTAATTTTACACATACTACGTATCAGGGACGGCTCAACGTTTTAGAAGGCATGAAGCAAAATAAAATTCAGGTCCTTCAAACCATTTATTTTATTTAAATTTTCAGTTTTTATTTGGATGGAAATTAATACATAGGTACATTTATTTATTAGTTTTGTGTAGTATTTTTTAATTATGTTTGTATAATATTTGATTTAGATTGGTGTAATAGTTTTAATTTAGGTTTGTGTAACACTTACTTAGGTTTTTGTATTTTTTTAATTGAAAAAATAACAAAAAAAAAGTTTTTTTTTTTAAATTAATTGAAATAAATTGGATGGGACCTACTATAACAAATCGGACCCGTCTGGTTAAGCAAACCAACCACTCACTCACTCACTCAGTCACCGGACCACAACTACTATTGGGGGGGGGGGGGGTTTCTGGTTTGCACCCGTCCGAAATTCCGGACCTCACGATTGTGGGTCACTAGAGAAAAGGGTTTTTGTTACCGCATTTTCGGTAGCAAAACGATGACAATTGTAATTTTGACACCATTTTGCTACCAAAAAACTTGGCAACAAAATCACACATGGCAATTGCCCTATAGCAACCGATTTGCTACAGTTTTGTGTTTTGAGACCGTTTAGCTACCGCTAGTTTGCCATCGTTTTGCTACCGCTAATCTGCCACCGTTTTTCTACCGCTAATTTGCCACCATTTTGCAACCGTTAGTTTGTCACGGTATTGCTACCGCTTTTTGCCACGGTTTTACTAATGCTTTTTGTCACTGCTTTGTTACGGTGTTTGCTATATTTTTGCTACCGTTTTGCTACCATTTTTGGCGTATTTTTCTACCATATTGCCATTCTATTTCTTCTATCTACTTGCTGCCATTCCATTTCTTTGCAAAATGTATCCATTTATGAAAATTGTAAATCATAACAAACATCCAAATCAATACATCAAAAAATCCAAACTAAAACATCCAAATCCAAAATAAAAGTGTTTACACGTAGCGTATGTTGTTAACATAGCCCTCAATTCTGCAATGATTCCATTGAATCTTTCTTTATCTTCTTCCTTTTCCTCGTTTAACTTCTGAATCTACAAAACAACCAATGCATAAGCCTTATCGATATTACAAAACTTACAAAAAAATATTACACTTGAACGCAAACCTAAAGCTCAAACAGACCCACAAACCACATGGATCAAAAGACGCTAATAATCAGACCAAATTTTAGAAAAGACTACACTAATCGACCATTTTGACCCAATCAACCCATTATCTACACTATAAGTTGACTTTAGGCAACTTCCACCCATTTCATGTACGCACCTCTTCTTCCATAGCCTCCAAAAACTTTTAATAGGCCACCAAGATCAATGCATCTATAAGCATCAACCTAGATCGACACATAAGCAGAAAATTCATCTGATTATAAGATTAAAGATCGGGTTACCTTGCTTGAGCATCACTGTAGATTGGTTCATATAACATAGTAGTTTTGTCCTGAAATGAATGTTTCTTATTGCATGTTTTCCAGTAAAGCCTCACCCACCAACGTAAGTATGAAACAAACCTTGAGGTATTTAAACGTAGTAGCATCGGCTGGAACAATACCATTCTTACCCCGGCTTCGATAGCCATATTGCATTATGTCATTCTTTCTTCCATCTACATATAACAAAGTAGAAGATAATTAAAACATTTTGCAAATTAGTTTCATGCTTGGATTAAAGCAAAACAAAACTCACGGATAGACTTTCAATAGTTGTACCAACAAACTATTGCTTTATATGTTGCACCAGATACAGATATTTCACTGATTATCTACAAATGCAAAGTTAGTGAACCAAGATTAGGGGTGTAAACAAATCAACTGGAGCCCAAGGTTGACTAGACATGTGAGCATAAAGTTCATTATTTATATAAATAGGATAATTTTTCTTAATATTATGAATATATATTACATAAAAGGATACTGTTATATCTAATTATTATTGTTGTTTAGGGTTAGGATTGGATAAATGATGATATTATGGGTATTTGGGGGTTTTTAACGAATCTAGACTTAATGCATGATATTTATGATCAATAGAACTGATAAGAAAAGATCGAACACTCGACAAACTGAGCATTTCAAGTTGAATATGAATCGATTTCAAAAGTTTCCAAATTGGGTAAATTATTCATGCATGAAAGTGATGTTTCCATAATCTTTACCATTTTAGGAAAGGGCTGAAACAGACGTATTATTGGGGGAAATCGGTGGGGTTTTGTAGGGATAAGTTATTCATGCTTGACTGCTGTGTTTGATGATGTTTCTAGTCGTTTTGAATGTGTTTGAAGCGTTTTCAGGAAAATTTGCACAACAGGGGCGAACGTAGTAAAACGGGCGAAGGAGGCATCAAAGGGTCGAACGAAATGTAAAACGGGCGAAGGAGACTGAAAACGGGCGAAGGAGACTTAAAACTGACTGGTTCGACCGTTCTGATGCAGAAATGAGATTTTTGATACAAACTAAGTGTTTTATGATTGAACCTTGTGTGTAATCCATGTGTACTTGATTAGTTAGGGTAATGGGTCACCAACAGGATGTCGGGTCGGTCTAGTGTGTCGGTTAAACATTTAAACGCGTTTTAAAACATACTTAGTTACGATCTGGACAATCGGGGACTAGATAACCTTATGGTTATTAGTCGGAACACTTATGTGAACATTTTGATAGATCTCCGGTAGAGGGATTATCATATGGTTATTAGTCGGAAAATTATGTGAACATTTTGATAGATCTCCGGTAGAGGGATTATCAAGGGCTTAACATCTTTACTTATAACCGAAGAACGCTATCTAAGGTGAGTTCACGGCCCCACTTTTACTGCTTTAACTTTTGGGGGAGAAAACATGCACTAAACTATTTTGGTAACATATGTCATACTATGGTTTTAAACATGTGTACTATACGATCTTTTAAAGTCCCGGGGAAACCATGAATGTGCGGGGATGCACAACGGGGGAAATGTGGATAGATCTATTGGGCTTGACAAACCCCACTCGACGGCTTGGAGGGCCGGGCGGGTGCATATTGTCTCAAACTGGTAACACTCGTAGCATGGCTACAACACATCGGGCTGAACACATGGTAACAGTCTAGTAATGGTTTTCCAATCGTAGTAGTAACAAAACATACGCCTAGCTAGCGTACTTGGTGACATGGATATAGTATGGACATGGTAACATTCTGGTAACGTTTTGATGACATATTGAACAAACCTGTGAACTCACCAGCATTATATGTTGACGTCTTTTTGGCATGTTTTTCTCAGGTCGCTAAGGTAGCAACAAATGGAACTATGCGCACGGGTCTGCATTGGCGTCTATGTAACGATCCCACATCGGTTGGGAAGGAAAACTAACACTTCTTTATAAGAGGTGGGATACCTTCCCTATCGTGACGCGTTTTGGCGTGGGAATTGCCTACGACCAATGCAAAATCGGGACATGCCCGGACAATATCGCGGTACGGGAGTGGGCTGTTACAAATGGTATCAGAGACAGGCCCGGGCCGTTGTGCCAGCGAGGACGCTGGGCTCCTTAAGGGGGGTGGATTGTAACGATCCCACATCGGTTGGGAAGGAAAACTAACACTTCTTTATAAGAGGTGGGATACCTTCCCTATCGTGACGCGTTTTGGCGTGGGAATTGCCTACGACCAATGCAAAATCGGGACATGCCCGGACAATATCGCGGTACGGGAGTGGGCTGTTACAGTCTAGGCTTAGTTGCACGTTTTGAAATAAAGTGTTTTGAATACTTTGGGATTCTATTGTAACTGATTAAATTCTTCTTTAAATGCTTCCGCTTATAAAAATCGTTGTTTATGGTTTTACGTTTTCCATATAGAGTTGTTTATTGTGATCGTTGACTTGGATCCTGGTTTGTCATGCGCCTCGCGGTAAAACCCGCAAGTGGTAATTTGAGGGTGTGACAGATTGGTATCAGAGCCAATGGTTATAGTGAACTAGGACTGCATGTAGAGTCTGGTCTATAGCCAAGTCGCACACACTAGACGGTCACATACTTGAGTCTATTAGTGGGATACGTACTAACGTTGTCGGGGTGTCCTTACATCATCATCATGTTTCTCCGTTACATCATCCGCTTTTATTTGGGTTCTTACATACTTTTGTCTTCTTCTTCTGGATTGAAGAAGGAGGGGTTGATTTGTTGGTTCTAGCACACACATGCCTTCCTACACTTGCACCTATCGTTACACGTTACTAGGCGACGATATTCGGTGACTGGGGTCTGGATTAGGGGTATATCTGGAGGACCATGTAGAGCTTTTTATCATCTCGGGTGCACACGAAATAATAAACTGGAATGCATGAAAATCCCGATGGACTTCGAGTTTGGATGTATATTCCTGGATTTGTCCCTAGGTCAACTCTTGTAAATTTCTAGTGGTTGACACTGGAAGTGAATCTGAATCCCTCGATTTCTTGATTTATTAGATCATGTCTGGTGCTCGCGGTGGTGGACGTCGTGGTGGCGGCGGTGGCCGTGCTGGCGGCGGTGGTCGTGCTGGAAGCGGTGGTCGTGGTAACATCAACATGACCCAAGCTGAACTGAACACCTTGCTACAGCAGCAAGTGAACATCTCTATGGCTAATTTCCAGGCTGGGATTAATGCCATGGGTGGTGAGTTGATTTCTGTCGACCTTGCCTCATTTTTGGGTTTCGTGTCCTTTCGTTTGTGTTTTACTCGTGTACCGTGTTTCAGGTGTTGGTGCCAATCCACCCCCACCTCAGTGCTCTTATAAGAAGTTTCGGGACTGTCAGCCCCATAACTTCGCTGGAACTGAGGGAGCGGTGGGACTGTTCCGATGGCTGGAGAAGGTTGAGTCTGTGTTCGTCATGTGTAACTGTCCTGCTGGGGACCGGGTGAAGTATGCTACTGCAACATTTGAGGGGCCTGCGCTGTCGTGGTGGAATGCTACCACTCAGAACATGGGATTGGGAGAGGCTATCGCTATGCCTTGGGCGGAGTTTGTGCAGCTGTTGAGAGGTGAGTATTGTCCGAGAGAGGAGATACAGAAGTTGGAACATGAAGTCTGGAGCTACAAGATGGTTGGGTCGGAGATTGAAGAGTACACTGTGAGAAGAAACGAGCTGCCGGTGTTGTGCCCTGATTTGCACACACCCGAGTACAGGAGGATTGAGCACTATGTGTCTGGACTGGTGCCGGAGATTGCTGGATTGGTGGCTGCTGGGAATCTTCCACTATTGCTGAAGTTGTCCGATCAGCTCATCGGATGACTAACCTGAAGGTGGCAGAAGGCGTTTTGCCACCCAAGGGTGCTGCTGTGAAGGTTACTGAAGGGAACAAGAGGAAGTGAGATGGTATGGTATGGGGAAGAGTGTTGTACCGGCGCCGTCTCAGCCGGCAAAGAAGTTTGAGTCGTCTGGATCGTCTTCGGGGCAGAAGACAGGTGGGTATATCGGGAAGCATCCCAGGTGTAACCGGTGTGGTTACCATCACTCGGGGAACTGTGATAAGGCACGCTGTCATCGGTGCAACCAGCTTGGACACTTGGCCAAGAATTGCAGGGCAACACTTCCGTCGGCCTAAGCTCGTACCCCTACTCTGCTCCTGCTCCTGCTGCTCAGGGAACTCAGGGGAGGCAGGGGTGTTATAACTGTGGTGACGCGGGACATTTCAAGCGTGATTGTCCAAGCTGAAACAGGGCGACAATGGGAAGAACGGGAACGGTAACGGGAACAATGGCGGCGGAGGCAGGACTGGGCGTGCTTTCGTCATTGGATCTGCAGAGGCTAGGCAGGATCTAGACACAGTTACCGGTACGTTCCTTCTTAACGATCGCTATGTTTCTGTCTTATTTGATTCTGGTGCGATAAGAGTTTCGTGTCTTTGGATATTAGTCGATTGCTAGATATAGTACCCACACCTTTAGAGGCTAAGTACTTAATAGAATTGGCTGATGGTAAGAAAATCGAAGCGACACACACCCTTAAGGAATGGCGCTTGGAACTGTCGGGTTTGTCCTTCCCCATTGACCTTATGCCGGTACCCCTGGGTAGTTTTGATGTCGTGGTCGGCATGGATTGGTTATCGTTGTATCGCGCGGAGATCGTTTGTTTCGACAAGGTTATTCGGATCCCTCTCCCTGATGGAGAGATTCTTTCGGTTCGTGACGAGAAAAGCGGTGCTCCGCTGAGTATCATTTCTAGCATGAAAGCCCGTAAGTATCTTCGGAAGGGTTGTTCAGCCATTCTGGCACTTGTTAACGTTTCTACTGACGATGAGAAGAAGATCGAGGATATTCCGGTGGTTCGTGACTTTCCTGATGTGTTTCCTGATGATTTACCTGGTCTTCCTCCCCATCGTCAGGTTGAGTTTGGTATCGATCTTACTCCGGGCGCAGCTCCTATTGCCCGAGCTCCGTATCGTCTTGCACCTCCCGAGATGCAAGAGTTGTCCAGCCAATTGCAGGAACTCTTGGAAAAGGGTTTCATCCGACCGAGTTCTTCCCCGTGGGGAGCTCTATTTTGTTTGTGAAGAAGAAGGATGGAAGCCTTCGCATGTGTATTGATTATCGTGAGCTGAACAAAGTGACCATCAAGAATCGTTATCCTCTCCCTCGCATTGATGATCTCTTTGACCAGCTTCAGGGCTCTAGCTACTATTCGAAGATTGATTTACGGTCCGGTTATCACCAGTTGCGCGTCAGGGAAGCTGACATTCAGAAGACTGCTTTTCGCACTCGCTATGGCCATTTTGAGGGAAGCGAACGTAGTAAAACGGGTGAAGGAGGCATCAAACGGTCGAACGAAATGTAAAACGGGCGAAGGAGACTTAAACTGACTGGTTCGACCGTTCTGATGCAGAAATGAGATTTTTGATACAAACTAAGTGTTTTATGATTGAACCTTGTGTGTAATCCATGTGTACTTGATTAGTTAGGGTAATGGGTCACCAACGGGATGTCGGGTCGGTCTTAGTGTGTTGGTTAAACATTTAAACGCGTTTTAAAACATACTTAGTTACGATCTGGACAATCGGGGACTAGATAACCTTATGGTTATTAGTCGGAACACTTATGTGAACATTTTGATAGATCTCCGGTAGAGGGATTATCAAGGGATTAACATCTTTACTTATAACCGAAGAACGCTATCTAAGGTGAGTTCACGGCCCCACTTTTACTGCTTTAACTTTTGGGGGAGAAAAACATGCACTAAACTATTTTGGTAACATATGTCATACTATGGTTTTAAACTTGTGTACTATACGATCTTTTAAAGTCCTGGGGAAACCATGAATGTGCGGGGATGCACAACGGGGGAAATGTGGATAGATCTATTGGGCTTGACAAACCCCACTCGACTTGGCTTGGAGGGCCGGGCGGGTGCATATTGTCTCAAACTGGTAACACTCGTAGCATGGCTACAACACATCGGGCTGAACACATGGTAACAGTCTAGTAATGGTTTTCCAATCGTAGTAGTAACAAAACATACGCCTAGCTAGCGTACTTGGTGACATGGATATAGTATGGACATGGTAACATTCTGGTAACGTTTTGATGACATATTGAACAAACCTGTGAACTCACCAGCATTATATGTTGACGTCTTTTGGCATGTTTTTCTCAGGTCGCTAAGGTAGCAACAAATGGAACTAGGCGCACGGGTCTGCATTGGCGTCTAGGCTTAGTTGCACGTTATGAAATAAAGTGTTTTGAATACTTTGGGATACTATTGTAACTGATTAAATTCTTTTTTAAATGCTTCCGCTTATAAAAATCGTTGTTTATGGTTTTACGTTTTTCATATAGAGTTGTTTATTGTGATCGTTGGATCCTGGTTTGTCACGCACCTCGCGGTAAAACCCCGCAAGTGGTAATTTGAGGGTGTGACAAAAAAGTTGGAAATTAACCAACTGCAATAGAGGCGACATTTGTCGTATCTAGTGGGATAATGGTATTAGCTACGAATTACCTTTAGAGGTGACAAGCAATAGCGAAGAAAATATAGCCTTTTGCGACGAACAATTAGCGGCGATGACATGTCGTCGCTATTGTCTTAAGAGGCCACTTTGCAGGGTAATAGCGACGACATTTGTCGTCTCTATTGCCCCTGTTTCCTTGTAGTGTAACGTGGTTTTCTCTAAGAATATAACGCGGTTTTCTCTAACAACATAACGTGGTTTTGACAAAGTTGAGTAACAAAGTAGCCAAAAACTTTTTTTAAAAATAGCAATCGACTTTTTAAAACGCTCCAAAAGTCCTCAAATTTATACAAGTTCTTGCACAATTTGTTTTCAGGTGGTTTAATAAAAGATTGGAAAATTGTTTGGATAGCATGGAACTAAAAACTGATGGCTAGGGTTTTGCTCGTCTTACAGCTAGAAAATATGATAATTTTCATATTAATTCATTACTATTACTAATACTAATAGACTATTTAACTTTTAATAGAATGTTGATATATAGATTTAATAATCAAAGTAAGCAATTAAAAGATAGTTAGAAGTTACATAATTGAATGTAGCGTAAAACATAATAAGTTCAGTTAAAAACAAATTAAAATCTAAAGTGCAATATCTTTGGTGGAAGGCAGAGATGGATAGGATACCTACGCTAGTGGTACTTGAGAGGAGGAACATGGTATTTGTCCAATTGGATTGTGTGTTATCTGACTGGAATGAGGAAACAACAACTCACATTTTTACTGCGTGTGAAATAACTACTAGAGTTTGGAGTGAGATTGAAAAATGCGTGTGAAATAGCTACTAGAGTTCGAAGTGAGATTAAAAAATGATGTAGATTGGAGCCTATTTTTGCTTTTGAATTCGGAGACTTGTTAAAGATTTACAAGAAAGCAAGTGGGGAAAAAGGGAGGAAAGTCACCCAGGATATCATTTTGGTGACCTGTTGGGCGTTATGGAAGGCTAGGAATGATAAAGTATCCAAGAGTATAGAGGTTAAGGCGACGATATTATGTCCCATATATGTTAAGTCGTTATTTTTGGTTAAAACATAGGTCTGCATTCAAAACTTTAGTTTGAGAGGATTGGTTGTAAATACCTGTTGTACATGATTTAAGGATGCAGTTTGGGCGGTCCTTGTTTTGAGGACGCGTCGGTTTTTTAATGAAAGTTGATGTTAAAAAAACAAATTAATGGTTAAATTGAATTGTTATAATAAAACTTAATAATAGACAAACTTTATAAATTGTAATATAAACTAGACATTAGAACCCAAAATTTATAAATTGTAATATAAACTAGACATTAGAACCTAAAAAGGGTGGACCCATTGTCTATCAACATCATTCACTAATCACTATATTCCAATTTTCCCGTCCTTGACATGTGCTATGTATTGTTTTGGTTATTGAATGGTTTAACTTTACAATTATGCAAAGATTATTCTAATTTTTTTTCAATCAATTGTTTTGTTGTGTGTGGCAACAATACATAGGACAACGTCGAAGTTTCATTTATTCAATTCTATTTGCAATTTGATTGATATGACTTTGAGCTACAAAAAGTCCAAAACAAAGACTTTGCCCATCACTTTTGAGTATATTTTTATACATAAATCGCAGAAAAGTAAGATTGATATTATATAAGGGGAAAGTGAATATGGTGCTGTTGTGTACCTAACCTTACATGCGAAACCATCAAAAGTACGTAGTTTTGATCATGATTTTGGAAATAAATGTTTTTTATTCTTTTTGTTTCCCCGATTCCTCCCCATTTATTTAGGAAACTTTGAATTCCATATCACCACTGCCGATCATTGGAACCACATCCAAGACAACTTGTTTTCAAGAAATTCTTACTAAATTTGCGAAACCATCAAAACTTGCTTTCAAGAGATTCTTGACCAGATAATTCATAATGGGCTACTGACCTTGTTGCAAAAACACTATTCAAGTTGTAGCCTACCAATATATGGTCACCATACAACATTAAATAAGAATTTCTTGAAAGCAAATTGTGTTACATGTGGTTTCGATAATCATCATGGGGAGATGGAAAATTAGAAATAGAAAGTTTCCTAAATAAATGGGGAGGAATCAGGGAAACAAATAAATAAAAATCATTTATTTCTAAATCATGATCAAAACTATGTAGTTTTGATGATTTCGCATGTAAGGTTAGGTACACAACATCACCATATTTACTTTCCCCATTATATAAATCAATGTGTATACATGCTATTAATTAATCTATATTATGTACCTAAATTCAATTAATTGCATTAACCATAAACTTATGTAGAAATAAGATATTATTTCTCTTTACAATTATTAAGGTAAGGTTATTTAATTTATTTTGTTAGGATTAACAAAAAGCTAAATTATCTACATGATCGTGATATCAAAAAGTTGTGAAGTGAATAGAAAAATGGAGCGACAAAATGGAGACACAACCAGGGGCAACGATGGGTTCCAAAAGGCTTTTCCGATCAACAAAGGCTAGCAGACCAACAGAGGTTGGATGATCTAATAAGACAACGGGATGAAGAAAGAAGGAAGATTATGGAAGGAAGAAGCCATCGGACGAATGGTGCAGCAATGCCAAAAGAGAATGTTTGGGAGACGAGATTCAAGAAAGCCACTACTTTTTTTCATCAATAATCTCCCATAAGATATTTCTAACAACATACTCTGGCGAGAGTTCAAAGACTTTGGAAAAATATTGGATGCCTTCAGCCCTTCGAGAGCTGATGCTCATGGGAGTAGATTCGGATATGTCCGATATGATAACACGGTGAATACAGAAAATTTTTTAGAAGAACTTAGCATCAAGATTATTGGCAGGGCTAAGGTTGGAGTCAACTTAGCAAGATTTGCAAGAGTGGAAATCCTGCAAATGTTCTACCGCCACCGGTGACAAATACAGTATTCCTTGAACCGGAACAGGAAGCCACTCTAAAGAGACAGATGGTGGCAATATCTCCTATGCCAATGTTTTGGTTGGGGCAAAAAACATAGAGCATGTTATCTTGCATCTTGATGACAATTTTAATTTTCATAACGGGCCTACTGTTGATTTACAGAATGGAACACTTATAGGGGAGGTTTTGTGCTTAAAAACTTTGGAAAACCTCTGGAGTTCGATGACTAAGGAGTGTCGTGATGTTAGCAATTAATAGCACACATGTATTTAGAGTATAATTGTATTTGAATTAATTAGATAATCTCTATCCATAAATAGAGATCTCAATGTATCATTATAAATAATGGTAAATCAATAGAAAGGAGGCAAGGATCCTAATTCTATCATGGTATCAGAACTCGGTTGGTCTGTGATGGTCGGTTACAACAGGTTGGTGTGGATTGTGGTGAAACTTTTAGCCCGGTAGTGAAACCGGCTACCATTCGTACCGTCCTTGCGATTGCATTGTCAAAACATTGGTCTGTCCATCAATTAGATGTCACCAACGCTTTTCTCCATGGGAATCTCCATGAGACAATATACATGTATTAGCCCATGGGCTTTAGGGACAAACGGTTCCCGGATTATGTTTGCTCCCTCAAGAAATCTCTTTATGGCCTTAAGTAGGCCCCCAGGGCATGGTACCAGCGGTTTACCGATTTTGTCCTCACTCTTGGATTTCTTCATAGCCGCAGCGATGCGTCTCTCTTCACACTTCACCGAGGTGAACACACGGCTTACCTTTTATTATATGTGGATGATATTCTTCTTGTTACATCATCAGACATGAAGGACCTCGGTCCCCTAAGCTATTTTCTGGGCATATCAGTGTCTCGCATTAAGGACACTATGTTTCTCTCCCAACAATCTTACACCAAAGATATTATTGCTCACGCAGGTATGCAGTCATGCAATGCAGTTGCCACACCCGTAGACACAAACGGCAAATTAAGTGCCACAGTCAGCGACTTGTTTCACGATCCCACACTATACCGCAATCTTGCTGGCGCTCTACAGTACCTTACTTTCACCCGCCCAGACATCTCATATGCTGTCCAGCAGGTATGCATGCACATGCACTCCCCTCGTATCGACCATTGGAACACACTTAAACGTATCATTCGTTACCTAAAGGGGACCACTACTTTGGGCTTAACCATCCACGGCTCTTCGTCTCAGTCATTAGTCTCGTACACTGATGCAGATTGGGCTGGGTGCCCGGACACACGTCGTTCCACTAGCGGCTATTGTATTTATTTCGGTGATAACCTCATTTCATGGTCGTCCAAACGACAGAGTACTATCTCTCGTTCCAGTGCTGAAGCAGAATATCGGGGAGTTGCAAACGTTGTTGCAGAGATTTGTTGGCTACGCAATCTGTTACTAGAACTTCACCATCCCCTGACACGCGCAACATTGGAATACTGTGAGAATGTTAGCGCCATTTATCTGTCTGGAACCTGGTGCAACATCAGCGCACCAAACATATTGAGCTTGATATTCATTTTGTTCGAGAGCAGGTCCAACGAGGTCACGTTCGTGTTCTTCACGTTCCCTCCAGATTTCAAGTTGCGGAAATTTTTACCAAGGGTTTTCCACGGGTTCTATTTGAAGACTTCAGAGATAGTCTCAGCATCCGGCCTCCTCCCGCTTCGACTGCGGGGGTGTAATAGCACACATGTATTTAGAGTATAATTGTATTTGAATTAATTAGATAATCTCTATCTATAAATAGAGATCTCAATGTATCATTTATAAATAATGGTAAATCAATAGAAAGGAGGCAAGGATCCTAATTCTTTTTTTTTTGAACGATAAACTAAAGTATTGCCAGGAACTCTGTACGTGGCCCCCAATGGCCGAAAGGGGCCCCAGACGGCCTCTAGTCCGTACGGACAGAGCCCTTCGGCCCACCCGTCTCCTGTTTCAGGGAAAACCCGGCCCACAAACCCGCCCGAAGGCACGACGATAGTGAACCGGTAAAACCTGGAGGGATCAGGAGTCGAACCCATGACCACAAGGGTCAAGGGTCTCTCCATCACTTCCCAACCACCTACCCACCACAAGGGTGGGGGTATCCATCACATGCCTCCTGTGGGAATCGAACCCGGCACCCCCAAAGAAAGAACCGGCCCTTTTACCACTAGGCCACATGATCAGGATGCAAGGAACCTAATTCTATCAACAATAAACTGAAATACATAGGGGTTTGAATGTTTTAATTTGTTTTATTGATCCAAACAGGGCTAAAGTGTTTTAGATTTGTTAGGACAAAAAGGATTGGTGAAACCACTTTTGCAAACCTTAGTCTAATTCACTTCTGTCAAAATATTCTAAGTATAGAACTGCTGAAGAAGAAAAGTCATCAGAAGTTCTGAAGTTCAAACCAGACACTTCTACTGAAGAACTACTAAAGACAAACTACTCATCAGTAGTTTGTCATTCATCAGCACTTACATGAAGATCTTTTCCACCGCCTTTTTGTATCAGTAGTTTATTACTTTAATGTTTCTTTTTGCTTTATGTACAAGTTCCAAGACTGCAACTTGTTGCAACTTGTTTCTGCACTTGCTTTTGGCAAGGTTCATGTATTTGTAAAGTCTATAAATAGAAGGGTTCATCCATCTGTTTTAGACATTGATTTTAATACAGAAATCCTTCAACACTTATTATTGTTATTTCCATTTCGTGTTTATTGAGAATCTGTCAAAGTGTTTCATTCTCATTTAATACTTAGATTCTCAATAAATACTTATCATTTATTAGTTCTTGAATCCAGGGGGAGTAATAACTCCTGTTGATAAGTGTAGCTTTAAACTTATAACATTCCGCTGTGCTATCACTCATCAAGAACTTGCTAAACACTTAAGTGTCAACTAGCAAGTTCAAACAAAAGAGCAATATACTGATCCAACAATTGGTATCAGAGCTCTGGTTTATCTGATCACATATCAATCTAACACATTGAGAATCAGACACAGGCTCTTATTGATATTCAATAAAAGGATTATAAGCTCACTTTTATCAACATCCATCACTTTAAGAGATATTTGACAAATCAATACTCTTTAAAATGGATCCTCATAATACTGGTTCTGCCACTAAACCTGCCATGCTTGTAAGAAATGAATATAACATATGGCAAAAGAGAATGGCACATACCTTATCACAGACCAACACAGGTTGTTGGAGATCTGTGATATATGGTCCTCATAAACCAGTAAATATAAATCTTGAAACTAAGGAAGAGATTCCAAAAGAACCAAAAGACTATACTGATGATGATTTCCTAAAACTTGAGCTTGATGCAAAAGCTTTCTCTATGTTGGCAATGGCACTCCCAAATGAAATCTCCTCTGACCTATTACATTGTGATAGTGCCAAAGAGCTTTGGGACTGCCTAAAAGAACAGTTTGGAGGAACTGAAGAGGTGATTGCCAACACCAGAGAAATCTTGGCTCAACAATATGAAACTTTTGCTCACATTAATGGGGAAACTTTAACACAGCAATTTGAAAGATTTTCCTCATTAATATCTGAGCTAAAACTAAATGGTCAGACCTACACAACTGTATCTATGCTTCATAGATTTTTAAGGTCTTTACCTGATAAATGGGAAACATACTCAATAGTCTTAAGATCTTCACCAGACTTTAGCTCCCTCACTCTTACAAAACTTCATGGGAGATTACTTACTTTTGAGAGAGAAATTGATCAAAAGAAAAAGTTACAAAATTCTGACAAAACTGCTGATGACTATCTACCAGGTAGTACAGCACTATTGGGACAAGACTCACCAACTTCTTCAAATAGTTTTGGATCTTTTGACCACATTGACATAACTGCTGGGATCTCATCTGAAAGATCATTCCCAGGTTATGACAATAATGACTTTGGTCAAACTGCTGATAACATGTGTTTTATCATGGATGACTTAAATAGTTTCAGCAGTGATGACCTAGAAGAAATGGATATTTTGCACCAACTGGCCATGTTAAGTTTAAAAAAAATAAATTTTACAAAAGGCCAGGAAGGAAGTTTCCAGGACTTAACAGTTCTACAAAAATTGGTTTTGAAAAATCTAAACATAGATGTCACAAGTGTCAAAAGTTGGGACACTTTGCTAGAGAGTGTAGAAGCTCTGGCTTTAATCAATCTCAGTCTGGAAACAATTTCAACCCCAATTATAACAGGAATAATGGAACACAAGGGAGTGCACATTTTGTACAGGCACAAGCTCCACAACACCAATATGTGCCACAAGTACAATATGTACAGATGCCTGCTCAACAGATGCAGAGCCAACAATCAATCCTTCCCTTTCCAGCTGCTCAACAACCTCCACAGCAACAACAACCCTCTCAACAGAGTTTATTTACTTCAGGGTATGTTGACTGGAGCAGTCTTCCTTTTGACACCACAGAGTGCAATCCTGATGCAGACAACAAAATGTTTGACATCAACTGGGGAGAGCCTGACAATGGCAGAAAGAACTTTGCCTTAATGGCATTTGAGAGATGCTCCTTAAAATCTGTCTTGTCACAGGTATCAAAAGAATCTTTGACAAAATTATGTTCAAATTCATGCAAAGAATCTTTTGCTCTCATAAGAGAGACAAATGTGCACTTACAAGGAAAAGCAAATGACTCTGAGAGAAAATTCACTCAGATGAAATGTGATTTAGAAAGAAAACTTTCTGCAAAAACAATAGAAGTTTCTAAATTATCTAACTCTGCTATTGAAACCCAAGCACAAATTAAAATCATGATTAATGACCTAGGGAATGTCAGACAAGAGCTTGCTGACACCAAGGTCACATGTGAAAAATGGGTGGAATCTTGTAAGGGGTACCAATTATTGCTAAACAAACAAAGTGCTTCAAATGTTAGGTTTGGCATAGGGTACAATCACACTGAAACACCAACAAATTTCTCTCCCAAAACTACTGAAGATGGGAGAAAAATTGTTTCAGGTGAAACTTCTGAAGAGGAAGAATGCACATCTTTCCATGAAAACTTTCTAAAGTCACACAAAGAAAGTTCTTCAGAAGTACTGATTAAATCTGACTTTAAGCCATCAGTAGTTTCAACTACATCAGGAGTTGAGAACCTGAAAACTACTGATGACCTAAAACCAATCAAAACAGTCAGAGACTTGTCTTTGAAAGAAAAGACAAAAGAATGTGAAATTTGTGGTCTGTTCAACCACAAAACAGAATTTTGCAGATATAGAAAAGGTATTCAGTTCAACAAGAAAAATCAACAACTGGTTGTGGGAAAACAAATAAAAAATGATTATGTAAAAACTTTTTCTCCCAAGAAACAGCAACCAGCAAAAACCTTTTCTCAGAAAAAGACAAAATCTCAACAAAAGTCTTTTTCTCAAAATTCTCTGTCAGTAGTTAGACCTGAATCATCAGCAGTTTCACAAACTGCTGAGATTAAAGATCTTATGAACTTGGTACAACTACTGATGACCAAAGTTGATGGTGGTCCTCAAAAGGATACCACCATTGTTCTTAATGCAAAATCCATTGCCAAAAAGACATGGATTTCTAAACTTGGTCAAGAACAAACTGTAAATGTTCTCAAGAGCAAACCCAAAGCCAAACTGGCTTGGGTTCCTAAATCTATCTGATTTGCAATCTTGTGCAGAGATTTTCCAGAGGCTTAAATAGCATTTGGTATGTAGACAGTGGAGGCTCAATGCACATGACAGGATGCAGATACCTGATAAACAATTTTATCAGTCAAAGAGATGGATCTGTATCCTTTGGGAACAATGCTAAGGGATATGTGCTAGGACATGGCAATGTCTCCTCTGGCAAAATACAGTTTAACAAGGTCAATCTGGTTGAAAACCTTGAGTACAACTTGCTAAGTGTGTCACAAATGTGTGATAAAGGATATTCTTCCTTTTTCACAAAGACAGCATGCAAGATCATATCACCAGAAGGCCAGAAGTTGATAGAGAAGATCATTGAAGATCATACTTTGTTAATAGCCAAATGATGTGGCAATGTCTATGCAGTGGACATTGGAAAAGACAAAGTATCCTTTGGGAACAATGCTAAGGGATATGTGCTAGGACATGGCAATGTCTCCTCTGGCAAAATACAGTTTAACAAGGTCAATCTGGTTGAAAACCTTGAGTACAACTTGCTAAGTGTGTCACAAATGTGTGATAAAGGATATTCTTCCTTTTTCACAAAGACAGCATGCAAGATCATATCACCAGAAGGCCAGAAGTTGATAGAGAAGATCATTGAAGATCATACTTTGTTAATAGCCAAATGATGTGGCAATGTCTATGCAGTGGACATTGAAAAAGACAAAGTACTGAACAACACTGCTTGTTTCTTCTCAAGGGCATCAACTTTGGAAATTGATCTCTGGCACAGGAGACTTGGCCATGTGAACTTTAAAACCATAAATAAAGTCACCAAAATGGGCTTGGTCAGAGGTCTACTCTTAAAAGTATACCAGTGTCAAGAACACTGTGTATCATGTTTAAAGGGAAAACAGCATAAGTCCTCCTATAAGTCTATTGAAGAATAAAAAACAACTGCATGTCTTCAACTACTCCATATGGACTTATTTGGGCCCGTAAAAATCATGAGCCTTGGTAAAAAGAAGTACTGCTTAGTCATCATTGATGACTACTCAAGATTTACATGGGTATTCTTCTTATATTCCAAGGATGAGGCTGCTGAAATCATCAAGTTCTTCATTCTACAAGTAGAGAAGCAATACTCTCTACCTGTCAAAACCATTAGAAGTGATAATGGGACAGAGTTCAGGAACAAAACTCTGGATGAATTCTGTTCGTCTAAATGGATTATTAGACAATTCAGTGTTGCCAGAACTCCTGAACAAAATGGTGTGGTAGAAAGGAAGAACAGAACTTTAATAGAGGAAGCAAGAACAATGTTAGCTGATTCTGGCCTACCTTTATACTTTTGGGCAGAAGCAGTTAACACATCATGTTATGTTCAAAATAGAGTTCTTGTTGTCAAGAGACATTCAAAGACTGCCTATGAAGTTCTTCATGGCATGAAGCCCCTTATCTCCTTTTTCAGGGCTTTTGGGTGTTAATGTTTCATCTTGAACATCAAGGAATCTATTTCAAAGTTTGCTGCCAAAGTTGACTCAGGTTACTTTCTTGGTTATTCCTCAACTAGAAAAGCCTACAAGGTTTTTAACTCAAGAACCAGGATAGTAGAAGAAACACTGAATGTCAAGTTCAATGAGTCAAAACACACTCTCATTCCAGCACATCCTGCTGAACTCTCTGAGCTTGACAACTTCCATTTTGAACCTGAAAAGACTGTCACTTCATCCAAACCTACTTATTATGGTGATCAAAGGTTTGATGATGAGGATCCAGCACCATGGACTCCTCAAACAGTCATTAAGTCAACTTCAAAACCATCAGAAGTTTCACAAACTTCTGATTCAACAAATACTGAAGGACAAACTCAAACATCTGCTTCAGCACCTGCAACTACTGAAGACACTGAAACTGCTGAACCAGATATAATAGACCTCAGTAGTTTGTTTGAAGAACATGAGCCACCAACACCTGTCAGTGGTTTACAACAACTGATCGAACACAAAGACCATCCACTTGATCAAATCATGGGTGATATTGCATCAGGTGTTCTTACAAGAAACCAACTTTCCAACTTTTGTCTATTCTCAGCATTTATTTCATAGTTGGAACCAAAGAAGTACCAAGAAGCCCTCAAAGACAACAATTGGGTGCAGGCAATGCAAGATGAATTGCTTCAATTCAACAAGCAACAGGTATGGGAAATCTGTCCCCTACCACCAAACAAGCAACCAATTGGCACAAGATGGGTTTTCAGGAACAAACAAGATGAAGCTGGTATTATAATCAAGAATAAGGCAAGACTGGTAGTACAAGGTTACTCTCAAGAAGAAGGAATTGACTATGATGAAACCTTTGCTCCAGTTGCAAGGCTTGAAGCCATCAGGTTATTTCTGGCCTATGCCATTTCCAACAAAATAAAAGTTTATCAAATGGATGTCAAGAGTGCATTTTTGTATGGAAAGATAAAAGAGGAAGTGTATGTTTGTCAGCCGCATGGGTTTGAGGATCCTTCTCATCCTGAGTGGGTGTACAAACTAGACAAAGCTCTTTATGGGCTCAAACAGGCTCCAAGAGCCTGGTATGATACACTTTCAACCTTTTTACTAAAAAATAACTTCACGAGAGGTGCCATTGATAAAACTCTTTTCATAAAACATGTTGGAAATCATGTCTTACTTGTTCAAATATATGTTGATGATAACATTTTTGGTTCAACAAACACAAAATTGTGTGATGAATTTAAGAAACTCATGCAATCAAAATTTGAGATGAGTACAATGGGAGAACTGCAGTACTTTCTGGGACTGCAGATTAAACAATAATCAAATGGAACTTTTATACATCAATCAAAATATGTTAAAGAATTATTAAACAAATATTCTTTACAAGACTGTAAATCATGTTCCACTCCCATGACACCAACCACACAAGTTGAACCAGATGATCAAGGAAAACAGGTTGATCAAACCATGTATAGATGTATGATAGGTTCCCTTTTATATCTAACTGCTTCTAGACCAGATATTATGTTTTCAACATGTGTCTGTGCTAGATATCAATCAGCTCCTAGGGAATCACACCTTATTGCAGTCAAAAGAATCTTCAGATATCTGAAAGGAACTCCTACACTTGGAATTTGGTATCCTGCTTCAAGCAATACCAAGTTATCAGCTTTTTCAGATAGTGACTATGCAGGGTGTAAAATGTCAAGAAAATCAACATCTGGTGGTTGTCAATTCTTGGGAAACTGTCTAGTGTCCTGGCAATCAAAGAAACAAACATCTGTTGCAACTTCAACTGCTGAAGCTGAATACATTGCAGCTGCAAGTTGTACATCACAGATACAATGGCTCCAATATCAACTTCTTGATTATGGAATCAAACAGACCAAGACACCATTGCTTGTAGACAGCAAATCTGCCATTAGCATCATTCAAAATCCTGTTCAGTTTTCAAAAACTAAACACATTGAAATCAGGTATCATTTCATAAGAGATTGCTATGAAAAAGTCAAGATTGAAGTGAAACATGTAGCAACAGCTAATCAAATAGCTGACATATTCACTAAACCCCTTGACACATCAACATTTCAGAAGTTAGTATCCATGCTAGGGATGCTAAATTTGTAAGTGTTTCTCTTTATTTTTCTGCACAAATTTTTTATTTTTTTATTTTTCACTTACATCTGTTTTCAAAAACTTGAAAAACTTCTGAAAAGAGAGAAACTACTGATGAACAAAACATCAGTATGGGGATATTTTCTGAAAAGTGATTAACTTCTGATAAAACAACCTTCAGAAGTTATGAATAAATATTTATAAAGTATTTCTCATCAGCTGTTCAAAACTGCTGAAGAGAAAGTGGGAACTACTGATGAGTAAAATTCTTCATCAGCAGTTTAGTCAAAAAGGGCAAATCAGACTTTTCCCATCATCAGAAGTTTGACCTAGTCGGTTTAAAACTTCTGATAAAGAGGTTTTTAACCTAGGCGGTTTAAAACTTCTAATAAAGAAGATCCAAGCGGTTAAAAACTTCTGATAAATATCTTTTTTCAACACTTATCCATTCAAAAACAAAAATTCCCTCCTTCTCTCTCAAGAAAGCTCTCAAACCCCTGAACCTGCAACATAAACACTGTTCGATTCATACACACACACAAAACCACATGGCTTTAGTTCTTAAACAGGGACACAATCTCAGAGCCTACATAGAAAAACAAGAAGGCTGGCTGGTCCCAATACGATGAGATCATTGATCTTGTCGTCAAATCCCAATATTTCACCGCTCTCACAATAGACCCACCAATACATCCTGAAACTCTCAATGAGTTCTGGGCTAATGCTGAGACAGTGATGGTGGATGATGAAGTTATCTCTCTCAACTCAACAATTAAAGGGAGACAAATGGCCATCACACCGGCCATACTTGCAAACAGACTGGGGTTGAATGATGTGAATGCCCCTGAAAAGTTTGACAACTCTGCAATCCACCTAACCATGACTGAGTGTGGTTATCAAGGTACTCTCTCACAAGCTACTATCTTTAAAAAGTATTTTCAACCAAAATATAAACTTTTGTTTCATTATATAATTATGTGCTTGAGTCCTAAAACAGGGTCTTATGACCAGATGCCCTCAACCTTTCAACCAATTTTTCATTCCATTGTGAATGAAACAAATTTCAGGGCATCAAAACTTTTCTTTAATGAGTTGGTGTTACATCACAATAACACTAAGAAAAAGTTTTGTTATATCCAACGTTCATTATGCAATGCATAATAAATGAACTGGGTAATGAGGTGCTTGTGGGTAAAACTGAAATTTTAAAACCCTTAACCTCACAAGCATACTCAAGGCACAACAAACAGGCTGCCTGGCCAGAAGATGACCAAGGGGAACCAGAACCAGTCCCCATGGAACCCTCATCTTCCAAACCTACTCCACCAAAGGCCAAGAAACCCAAGGTACACAAACAAAAACCCACCAAACCTAAAAGAAAAGCTATTCAGGAGGTTGAGATGCCTGAACAAACTATTGTGCAATCTGCACTTCTTAAAGATGTGACTGAAACATCCTCTCAGTCTCATCCATCTCAAACTCCACCAAGAGCACCAATTACAATCCTTTTCAAAAGAAAAAGACTTACGAAAACTATTCCAATTGATTCTTCTTTTGAAACTGCTGAACCCACTGCCCAAACTACTGAATCAACACCCCAAATTTCTGAACTAGACATTGAAATAGCCAAACTTCTCTCTGGGCTAAAAGAGAAAGTCCCATCTACACATGTCAGTCCCCATCAACCACATAAAACAGGGGACATAGCCTCAGAAATTGACATGGATGTGGACACTCAAAGCCCTAATCAAAGAGATGAGGATGAACCAGAGTCTCTAAGCCCAAACTTAGAAACTTTTGGTACTTTTGAGGCTGCTACTACTCATTTACCACCTAGTGGTGGACCTGAGGACAGAAGTAACATAGTTAAGACCTCAACTGTGGCAACTACTGATGAAGGCTTAATGCCTGAGGTAGGAAATCCTCTGAACCAAGAAAAAGAGGTACATGAGACAACTGAGTTGGGCTCAGCTCATGATGTAACTGATACAGTCCTCATTGAGGATGTAATCAGGGATTCAGATGATTCCATTGATTTGGATGATGTTTCAAAACACCAAACTACTAAATTGACGGCTACAAGTGAAGGTCCTGCACCTGGTGTATCTAAGCTCAAGAAGCTAGTCACACCAGCTCAGGTTAAAGCCCACTCAATCCATGATTCCCCTAGAGTGGCATCTTCTGTACAACAAGAAGATCACCCAAAAACACACCCCTCACTACAAATGCCTCCCGATTCCCTGGGCAAACAAGCATAGACATAAACCAGCTATGCAGCCCAGATGGTCCCTAATACCACATGATGAGCACCCTCATCAAGAATCACTTCCAAACATACACAGCTAACTTGGAGCTGTCCATGAAGAACCAATTTGGAGTGACACAGACGAAGATGAATGATCTGTCCAACAAGATTGACTACAACAGCAAACAGATTGCTCATCTTACAGGTCAGTTCTCCCAAGCTTCAAGTTCAAAAGCTGATGAAGCCAAAAAGGGGGAGAAAATCAAGGTACCTATGGATACACTTGAAGCCAGAAGAAAGGCAAGAGTGGCTATCCTAGCAAGAGATCAAAAAGATCAAGCCAGAAAAGAGAAACTGGCCCAACAATTTGGTATCTCTATTCAAAAAGTAGAAGATGCTGAAAAGACTGATGAATCCCAAGGGCACAATGAAGAAACCTCTGATGGCCAAACTTCTGATGAAGAATCAGAAAGTACTGAACACAATCCTTCAGTAGTTGACAAACCTTCAGTTGTTGTCAACCCATCAGAGGTTAACACTTCCAAAGCTAAAACTGCTGACCCTTCCAGATCAACTGCTCCTATTCAACCAACTTCTGTTCCTACTAGGCCTATTACAACAGTTACCACAATGACTATGCTAAACCCTTCTCCAATCTCTCAATCAGCAGAACTACTTGAGAAGAGTTTAGTGGCAGCCCAAAAGAAGGCCAGAGAAGATCAGATCTGGAAAACACTGGAAGAAAGGGATGACTTGGATCTAAGCCATGAAGAAAAACTTCAGGCTTATGAAGCTGAACTCCAAAGGCAGGCTAGCCTAGACCAGATTGCTGAAGAAGATAAAAGACATCAACTGATGTCTTACATTACAAAGAACAGCAAAATCAAAGCCCACACATTGAAGAGACTCTCTATGGAAGAGCTGACAAGAAGAGCTCAACTTATTGCAGATAAACTTGCAACAAGTAAAGACACAAAGGCCAAGAGAGCTCAGATGATAGAAGAACTGGTAGCTAATGGTTATGGTTCAAAAGCCTCAGTGTCCAAATGGAAAGAAGAAAGATTGGTGGACACATATAGAAAATATAAGGCTGCAAGGGCTGCAAATCCAGAGAAGTTTCAAACTGGTGAAGTTTCAACATCAGTAGTTAGAACTTCTGGTGTTCAAAGAAGACTAGCTACACAAAGAAAGAAATCAGAGGAGAAAGTGAAGACTGATTTCAGAATGGTACTACTAGAAGGTAGTACAGTAGTCCATTCTGATTTTGATATAGAAGAAAAGCCTCTGATCACACAATTCAGGGATCCTTCCACCTTTGCATATCAAATCTAGAAGACCATCACAGACAAACTGCACACTAAGGTAGTAATTGAACATCATTTGCCATCATTTCAGATACCTTAATGTGATGGAACAACAGCAGGGAAGTGAATCCCACCTGAGAGTCACTGAAGTTGAAAACATCCAACACTCAGGAGAAACCCAGGGTACCACAATGGTTCCCTACACTTTAGACTTTGACAAGTCTAAAGAACCAATCATCAGATGGTCCTTTACTGATAGAAACTCAGTACTTGTGACAAGAAGAGATCAGACAAGCAGGGCCTATAGGTCGATGAATGATCTGAAGAAACTATCAACCAAAGACTTGCTTACAATCCAACACTCAGAACCTCAAAAAGGGTCTCTTACTGATGAACAGCTCAACCAGCTCAAGAATTCCATGTTCAAAGGAATATGGAAAATTTTGAAGGACAGAAAAGAATAAGGAATTAGTAAGGTTTTGGCTTCATCAATCCTAGGGGAGATTGTTAGGATAAAAAGGATTGGTGAAACCACTTTTGTAAACCTTAGTCTAATTCACTTCTGTCAAAATATTCTAAGTATAGAACTGCTGAAGAAGAAGGATCAAACTGCTGAAGAAGAGATTCAGAAGTGCTGAAGAAGAAAAGTCATCAGAAGTTCTGAAGTTCAAACCAGACACTTCTACTAAAGAACTACTGAAGACAAACTACTCATCAGTAGTTTGTCATTCATCAGCACTTACATGAAGATCTTTTCCACCGCCTTTTTGTATCAGTAGTTTATTACTTTAATGTTTCTTTTTGCTTTATGTACAAGTTCCAAGACTGTAACTTGTTGCAACTTGTTTCTGAACTTGCTTTTGGCAAGGTTCATGTATTTGTAAAGTCTATAAATAGAAGGGTTCATCCCTCTGTTTTAGACATTGATTTTAATACATAAATCCTTCAACACTTATTATTTTTTATTTCCATTTCGTGTTTATTGAGAATCTGTCAAAGTGTTTCATTCTCATTCAATACTTAGATTCTCAATAAATACTTATCATTTATTAGTTCTTGAATCCAGGGGGAGTAATAACTCCTGTTGATAAGTGTAGCTTTAAACTTATAACATTCCGATGTGCTATTACTGATAAAGAGCAATATACTGATCCAACAAGATTACATGGTGTTTGGAGTAAGCTATTCAAGGCGTTAACACATTGGGATGGGAAGATATGCGAGTTTCATACAATAATGTGGTTACAAATAAGTGGAGTGCCAGTGCAGTTTTGGAGCAGTGAGATTTTTGAGCTTATTGCAAGGATGTTTGGTATTCTGATCAATACAAGGAATGCCATTCAAGCAGAGGTGATAGTGAATCATGCTAATTATGTTTTCAAGGTTTGGATACAGAAGGCGGATCTGCAATGGAAACTTATTTCCTCACCCAGTAACCGGTTTCTCTTATGTGAAAATGCAATCACGCAAAGGTAAATGTGTTGAATACACTTTGATAACGGATAGGCCTTCTAAAAAATCACCGCCAAAAGCTCTGGCAACGGTCACTTTTAATTATCATGCCAGAATTTGTATCGAAGAAGATGATTACAAAAATCAATCTTCCTCTGTGATTTCAGGTAATAATCTTGGTAACGATTTAAATGTGGATGCGGATAATCAAGTATTGAAATCAGGAGGTAATATTGAAGGAAATTTTCCTTCCCGTGGGGAAAAATCATAATAATGTTGGCTGGTATGAACGTGTTCCAAATTCAAATCATTTAATTAATTGGGAGGTTAATTTCATGGGGCCTTATCTAAAAAAGGGAAATGGGGATATTCATGCGGGCATATTGGACTCTTTTAATGAGCCAAACCAAGAGGTTATTTCTTCTATGGGTCTTATACCATACCTCAATCAAGTAGCAGTAAAAAAGAGGCCAAAAGTTTTTTTTATGAAAAGAAGAAACAAAAAATATGCACCTCCTCCTGATTCAGTAATTGTAGTGGGTTCTCTAGAGGATGAGCAATCATGGATTCCTGATTCATTTGAAGAAGTTGAAAGTGGTTTCGATTTCGAGGACATCGATACGGCTGCAAACACTGAAGGCACAAAGATTATAGACAAAGTTGAACTGGCAGTTGTTGAAATTGTTCACGGAGAGGAGAAGGATGATGTTTTACAATGATTTATGCCAATATCAATATTAGGGGGGCGACTCAAGGAAAAAACGCAACTTGAGTCAAACAAATAAAGAAGGAACATAAGGTGATCTTTTTTGCTTTTCAAGAAACAAAATCATCTGATATGAGTGAAAATTTGGTTTGTAAATTCTAGGATAATTCTACTTTCGATTTTGCTACTTTTCATGCGATTGGTAGATCCAGAGGTATTTTCTCTATTTGAGACCCTATGTGTTTTAATAAAATTGTTATAAATAATCAAAATTATACGTTGGAAGGAGGGGAATTGTTGGGTCATGAACAGAACATGTTCATTGTTAATGTGTATGCGCCTAATGACTTGTCAAATAGATGAAGACTTTGGAATGAATTGTTGAGTATTAGAAACTCTTTTGATGGATGTTTTGTTTTCTTTGGAGATTTCAAAGAGGATAGGTCCTCTTCTGAAAGAAAGAACTCATTTTTTGATCTGCTTGATGCTATGTAACACCCAACCGATGGTGGAATCATCGGGGTATACGAAGTGAATGATTGTTTAATAGCTCATGGAACAAAAATGAAAAACTAATATTGATAAATTGAAGTCTTGCATGAAATTGAAATTACAAATATTTCCTAAAAAAAGCGAAACATGAAAAATGAAATTAATATCCAATTAAAAGTCACTAAGTCCAAGCTTAAATGTCATGCACCTAAAGATCATGCTGCATTTAAAACATGTACAAAATAATTTGTCAAACACATATAATGTTGGTGAGCATACCTTGGATTGTATACATATAGTAAAGTTGGAAAACATTATACAATTCAAGTGCAAAGCTACAGTGTAATTATGTAAACCATGTATAATACAAATGTGCGAAATCAATCCTATGACTGTATAAACATACTAATATGAACCGCGGTGTACTTATCCAAAATAAATGGATAATAACTTAATAATGACCACAGATTCTCCAATGAAAAGGGGGATAATCAACATAGGCGGGTTGTCGATCCAATAGTGCTATCCAATGTTAAGATTATAGCTTGTACATGGTTAATGTTTTCACTAAGTACAAATGTATTCTACATGTAGTGTCTAAGCATAAAGCACGATTGTAAGCAAATGTACAATGGACTAGAATTGTATTGTAAAAATATGAACTTGTAAGTGGAATTTTTATATAAATGTACATGTAACACCCTAAAAGTGAATAAAAGCAAAAAAGGGATAGGTAATACTTACAGTTTGTGTAGTAGTTGTTGATCTACCGAAATAGTGACAGTGCACAAGGAGTAATCCAAAGGATTAACCTAAATAAACTAAGTAATGGTAAGGGAAAAGAACTTAAACTCTATGTTCTCTAGGATTAGGCACTTAGGGTTCTATACTTAATTGAGAAATTAGGGTTTTTGAAACATAACTGAATTGAATCTGAAAAGTGAATATGGTTAACAAATGCTAGGTACTTATTCGATGATGTACGCACGGTTTTAATGTTCTAAGAATAATTAACTAATACTTACTTAACTTAAGTAAATAAGTAAATGATTAAATAATTAAATAATAATGAAAGTTTATAAAAAATGATAAGAGTTGTTTACAAAATATAAATAACAATATGTTTTTGTTAAAGTAATAATTGATATTTTTGCCATAAATAACTAAAAATCAGAATTTGAAATAAATTATATAAAGTTTTAGAACTAAAATGAGTTGATAACGTAATTTAAATTGATATAACATATAAGCAATGAATAAATAAAAGAAAATTTAAAATAAATTGAGGTTTGTAAAGGTGTAATAATCTAAAATAAATAAATAATTTTATACTATTGTAAAATAATTATTTAGTATCTTTAAATGGTTTAAAAAGCTAATAACGTAAATAATATGATTTAAATTGGATAAAATTTATAAAGATATTATTTGTATATACAATATAAACTATTGATTCGTTATGTAAAAAAAATCATTTTAAAAATCATTTTTTATTTTATTTTTACCTAAAATAAATGTATCATTTGTAAATAATGGAATAATGAATTAAATCCTTATAATGTTAAAGATAATTTTACCAAATGATTTTAATTAATAAAAATGATTTTTAAGTATTAATATAACAATTAAGGCATATAAAAGAAAATAAACCGAAAAGGGGCAGGGGTAAGTTCGAACACGAGACCTTGGTGACGGAAGAGCAGTGCCCTGGGCAAAAACTTTGTTTTTGTTTTAAATCCAATCCAAAATTCTAAAAACCGTAACCATCTATAACCCCAATTTTCCCCAGAAAGCCTAGTTTTCTAATATGTTTAATTGGGACCTTAGATAACTATGAAACAAAAATTAAACATAGGGCTTTAGCTCCCTACCTAAAACTAAGTGTGAGGCATGAATCAATTTCCATAAAACCAGAAGGATCGAACGTGAATTTTTGTAAAATGGTGAGCGCCGGCCGATGGTTATTTATTGGGCAATCTAAGTTTGCTTCGAAACAATTGATTGTGGGGAAAACATATAGATGGTGTGAAAAATAAGGTGTGAGTTTTAAACATACGTAGATTTTGATTAAGATGATTGAATCGAGGCAGAATTAGATGGGTTAGTTAGCGTTTTAAACATATCGAGAATTTTGACGAAATTAGCTGTTAATCACCTCTAAAAAATGCGTGATAGCAAAAAGGAAAGTGCAATGCAATGTAATGGGTTGGTTTCCAAGTTGTAACTAGGAAAATTGCAAGGATTTAGGGCTACATGAAAGGTTTAGGTGTTGGTTTGTAGCTTGGGTCGGGTTAAATGAATTGGGTAGAAGGGAAAGTTGGTTTGGTGTGGGGCTGAGGTAAGTTGGGCCAATGTTAATTGTGGGCTTTTGGTTGTGGATTATGGTTAATGGTTGATGTTATTGTTGCTTTATGGAAGTTAGCCCAAGGTAATAATATAAGAATCATTTTTAATAGGAATATTTTTTTTTATAAAACTTAATCAGTATTTATTATTATTATTATTATTATTATTATTATTATTATTGTTATTGTTATTATTAGTTAAAATCTAAAAAAATTATTGTTATTTTTATGATGAATAAAAATATATTTATAAGTAAAATGTTTTAATTATTAACATGCCATAATAATAGAACAATCTGGGATAAAATAAGAAAATAACGAAGACGAATACAGATTAAATAGAAATAAACGATATAAATAATGGATAAAAATTGGAATTTTATTGAATAACCGTAGTACAATAAGTGATAAACAAAATGAAATTATACGATATTACAGTCTTCCCCACTTCAAAAAAAATTGTCCAGAAATTTCTTTAGAGAAAACGTTTAAATAAGGTTGGGGTAGATGAGAAAGTTAAAAAAAAGTCACGGTTTTTATAGTTAAGTTTAAGGAATGGAAAAAAGATTTTGATAACGGAACAAACTATTTTTAAAAAGTCTTGGATAAGAAAAAAATGAAATGTATAAGTTCTAAGTTTTGATTGAGAGATAATATGGGGTTATATTAGGTTTTTCAGGATTGCAAGAAATGCTCATGGCTCAAGAATAGTAAGGTTTAATAATAAAGGATGGGGTAATTGGGTTGATTAAGCTTAGACTATGAAAGAACTTTTGTAACTGTTGAGTTGACTAGAGTTGGTTCTTGGTCTTACCCCTAGTCTCACTTTTGATGCACAATTAATATTTATATATAGGTTGTACCGCAACTAACACACCACACATTTGGTACCTGAAAAACGTACTAGCCACCTGCCAACAACTCTAATAGAATTCCATCCCACCTTAACGTACCTGTAAACTCATTATTACGTTCCAGACCATAATCGTCAATTTATCTTACGTTAGGGTCTTATGTCTTTCTATGACACTAACTCAAAATGAGACATTATGAAATGCTAAGTGTATGTGTGTGTGAAGATAAATGTGTCATGTTAGATGATTCGCTAGTATAAGGTATGGTTAGGTCCTTCCCCTTTTGGATTCACCTTCATGTTAAACCACCAAGTTTTGAAATTGTAAATGTATCACAAGTATAACTTGTAATTTGAAATTGCGATAGAGTGACATAATAATGAAAATATAGATAAGACAATGATAAGGAAAATAGTGTTGTTGAGAACAAACACGCTAGGTTACAACGGTTTGTAAACACAACGATAAATATAAATGCATCAAAAACATATCAGGTTATGTAATTGTAAGTGTACTTGTATCAAAGGTGTTAAAGGTATAAAGATGCGAATATAGATGTAAAGGTAGTTGTATTGTACTGTACATGGATAAACTTTTATAAGCAAAACAAGATGAAAAAAAAACCATGTTTAAGCTTATGAGATTGAAAGAGTCGGATTATTGGAAAATATATGTAATGAGTAGTTATGCTACCAAATGGTGGTCCTATAAATCTTAAAACAATTTTGTGGGTTTTTTTATCTGGTCATAGGCTTGAAGGTTAATATGATAAAATTTAATTATTTGGGGTTTTCGTTGAGGAAGAGGTTCTTGAAGTAGTTTCCATTTCGCTTCACTGTAAAACAGGCAAGTTCCCTTTTCAATACCTTGGTTTAATTATTGGTGATAACATGTATAAGATTTCCAGCTGGAAACTAGTAATAACCGGTTTACATCTAGACTTTCTTCGTGGAAGGCTAGGAACATATCATTTTCTGGAAGGGTAATTCATTACAAAGACATTCTAGGAAGCCTGGCAACTTACTTTCTTTATATAAAGCCCTAGTTAAGGTGTTAAATGTGTTCGAAGGCATTAGGTGAAATTTCCTTTGGGGCGGTTCTCTCTTGAAAACTGAAGATCAAATGGGTGAGTTGGAAAAAAAATATTATTTCGGCCAAGAATATGGGGGTTTGTGCATAGAGGTGCAAAAGTAGCTAACCTTTCTTTACTCGGGAAATGGTTATGGAGGATGCATGAACATGGAAATCAACTTTAAGCGAAGGTTGTTATGGCTATTCACGATAGGAAGTGAATGACGGAGGTGATTCCTTTATAGAAATCTATAGCCAGAGTGTGGAAAAATATAGCTTCCATTGGAAACAAATTTAGAAAATGTGACATTGAACCGGCTTAAAAAACTGGTTCCATATGTCGAAATGGTCAAAAAATTCGATTTTGGTTGGATACTTGGGTGGGAGAGTCTCCTTTGTGTGACAATTATCTGAATATCTTTAAGAAGGTTATGGATATTATGGCCTTAGTTAAAGACAATTCTGTACATACATACGTGACTTTTAACCAAAAATGGAAATGGGTCGGTCATAGCATTGGTTTTGGAAGTTTTTGGACATTATGGGGGAACTTCAACAAAACCAGCTCACTGCAGACAATGATAAGTGAGGCTGGAAAACAATAGTGGGATCCCCTTCGAAGTTAAATAAGTTTGTCTTGATCTTACTAATGCTGTTCAGATTGATACTTTAGCAAATGGCATGAAATGGTGCGAATGGGTGACTCTGAAAGTAAACATTTTTGTTTCGAGAGTGCTACAAGGGAGGATTCTTACTATTACTAAGCTCAATGACAGAGGTATTCAAATGGATAATCAATGTTGTGCCAGATATTGTTATGCTGATGAAACAGTCGAGCATGTTTTAGTTAATTGTGTTGCTGCAAAAACTATATGGTGGGCTGTGGGTGTTTGGGTGGAATGTCTGACTTTAACTTTGTATTGTACCCTTTTAGATATGTTCAAGGTTGTAGCCAGGAAGAAAATGCAGAAAAGGCGCCAACGAATGATCTTAATGATTATTATAATGACACTATGTTCGATTTGGCGTGATAGAAACATGAGAATCTTTGAGAAATGTGTTATCCCGGCCTCAACAAGATCAAAGACTCTACCTATCTTTGTATAAAGATTAGAGCGGTTCGGAAGTTATTATCTTTAGTTAAGTGGTACAAATTCAATCTAAATTTGTTTTGATCTCTTAGATATTTTGATGACTGTTTTTGTTAGGGGCATCCTTCTAGTACCAAGCTAGTCGGTTCGGTTTTCCCTTATTATTGATATACAAAATGATTTATTAAAGAATATATTCATGATATCAAAAAATAGCATATCATATATCAAGAATATAATTATCCTTGATTGATTGTAAATTTATTGTGTATACACTATTTCTGTATATAGGGTGACTATATTTTTTTTATTTGTATTCTTTTTTTGAATGAAAGCAATCTTTTGGATCCTTACATGGTATCGGCCAAATTGTGATCCTCATTTTCTCTCCCAATCGCCATACCGCTTCCCTTCCTATTCCTTCGATTCCTCTTCAGCCGACATGTCCACCACTAACCCACTCCATTCTTTCCTTCACTTTATTCCTCGAAAACTTACTCCTATAAATTACCTAGAATAGAATCATCAAATAATTCATGTGTTGTCAATGCAACACCTTCACGACCACATTGATAGTTCTAAACCCCCGCCACCTAAGACCATCACCTATGATGACAAACTCACTACAAATCCTGACTACATGGCTAGGTTAGAAGCTAACCAACAGACCATACTTCTTATACAATCGTCCCTTTCTGAATAGGCTATGTCCGCGATCATTAGTCTAACAAATGCCCGCTAGACTTCGCATTCATTGGAAGCTGCATAAAGTCATCATTCCATGGAACGGATGCACACCCTTTGTGAGACACTCTTCGTTAATTACTGATGTGCTCAAAGTGGTTTAATAAAAACTAACTAAATTGATCTAAACTACACACTCTAAGTTTTAAATTTATAACCTAAGACTCTCTAAACCTAAACCACACAACCGGCAAGCGTACCGGTCAGTACAATACAACTAAAGTAAGTCAGAGTATTGAACCCACGAGATTCCACTGGAAAACGTAAACTAGACTCGACTACTTATCTACAAACTGACTTAAGTTGTTTTTTTTGTTTTAAAAGGGGGGGGGGGTTTCTAACTGTTAGGACAAAAAGGATTGGTGAAACCACTTTTGCAAACCTTGGTCTAATTCACTTTCTGTCAAAATACTCTAAGTATGGAACTGCTGAAGACAAAGAATCAAACTGCTGAAGAAGAGATTCAGAAGTGCTGAAGAAGAAGTCATCAGAAGTTCTGAAGTTCAAACCAGACACTTCTACTGAAGAACTACTGAAGACAAACTACTCATCAGTAGTTTGTCATTCATCAGTACTTGAAGAAGATCTTTTCCACCGCCTTTGTATATCAGCAGTTTAATACTTTAGTATTTCTTTTTGCTTTATGTACAAGTTCCAAGACTGCAACTTGTTGCAACTTGTTTCTGAACTTGCTTTTTTGCAAGGTTCATGTATTCGTAAAGTCTATAAATAGAAGGATTCATCCTTCTGTTTTAGACATTGATTTTAATACAAGAAATCCTTCAACTCTTATTATTGTTATTTCCATTTCGTGTTTACTGAGAATCTGTCAAAGTGTTTCATTCTCATTCAATACTTAGATTCTCAATAAACACTTCTCATTTATTAGTTCTTGATTCCAGGGGGAGTAATAACTCCTGTTGATAAGTGTAGCTATAAACTTATAAACATTCCGCTGTGCTATCACTCACCAAGAACTTGCTAAACACTTAAGTGTCAACTAGCAAGTTCAACTAAAAGAGCAGCTTACTGATCCAACAATTGGTATCAGAGCACTGGTTTATCTGATCACATATCAATCTAACAAATTGAGAATCAGACACAGGCTCTTATTGATATTCAATAAAGGATTATTAGCTCACTTTTATCAACATCCATCACTTTAAGAGATATTTGACAAATCAATACTCTTTAAAATGGATCCTCATAATACTGGTTCTGCCACTAAACCTGCCATGCTTGTAAGAAATGAATATAACATATGGCAAAAGAGAATGGCACATACCTTGTCACAGACCAACACAGGTTGTTGGAGATCTGTGATATATGGTCCTCATAAACCAGTAAACATAAATCTTGAAACTAAGGAAGAGATTCCAAAAGAACCAAAAGACTATACTGATGATGATTTCCTAAAACTTGAGCTTGATGCAAAAGCTTTTTCTATGTTGTCAATGGCACTCCCAAATGAAATCTATTCTGGCCTATTACATTGTGATAGTGCCAAAGAGCTTTGGAACTGTCTAAAAGAACAGTTTGGAGGAACTGAAGAGGTGATTGCCAACACCAGAGAAATCTTGGCTCAATAGTATGAAACTTTTGCTCACATTAATGGGGAAACTTTAACTCAGCAATTTGAAAGATTTTCCTCATTAATATCTGAGCTAAAACTAAATGGTCAGACCTATACAACTGTATCTATGCTTCATAGATTTTTAAGGTCTTTACCTGATAAATGGGAAACATACTCAATAGTCTTAAGATCTTCACCAGATTTTAGCTCCCTCACTCTTACAAAACTTCATGGGAGATTACTTACTTTTGAGAGAGAATTTGATCAAAAGAAAAAGTTACAAAATTCTGGTAAAACTGCTGATGACTATCTACCTGGTAGTACAGCACTATTGGGACAAGACTCACCAACTTGTTCAAATAGTTTTTGGAACTTTTGACCACATTGACATAACTGCTGGGATCTCATCTGAAAGATCATTCCCAGGTTATGACAATAATGACTTTGGTCAAACTGCTGATAACATGTGTTTTATCATGGATGACTTAAATAGTTTCAGCAGTGATGACCTTGAAGAAATGGATATTTTACACCAACTGGCCATGTTAAGTTTAAAAACAAATAAATTTTACAAAAGGTCAGGAAGGAAGTTTCCAGGACTTAACAGTTCTACAAAAATTGGTTTTGACAAATCTAAATTTAGATGTCATAAGTGTCAAAAGTTGGGACACTTTGCTAGAGAATGTAGAAGCTCTGGCTTTAACCAATCTCAGTCTGGAAACAATTTTAGCCCCAATTATAACAGGAATAATGGAACACAAGGGAGTGCACATTTTGTACAGGCACAAGCTCCACAACACCAATATGTGCCACAAGTACAATATGTACAAATGCCTGCTCAACAGATGCGGAGCCAACAATCAATCCCTCCCTTTCCTGCTGCTCAACAACCTCCACAGCAACAACAACCCTCTCAACAAAGTCTATTTACCTTAGGGTATGTTGACTGGAGCAGTCTTCCTTTTGACACCACAGAGTACAATCCTGATGCAGACAACAAAATGTTTGACATCAACTGGGGAGAGCCTGACAATGGTAGAAAGAACTTTGCCTTAATGGCATTTGAGGGATGCTCCTCAAAATCTGCCTTGTCACAGGTATCAAAAGAATCTTTGACAAACTATGTTCAAATTCATGCAAAGAATCTTTTGCTCTCATAAGAGAGACAAATGTGCACTTACAAGGAAAGGCTAATGATTCTGAGAGAAAACTCACTCAGATAAAATGTGATTTAGAAAGAAAACTTTCTGCAAAAACAAAAGAAGTTTCTAAATTGACTAACTCTGCTATTGAAACCCAAGAACAAATCAAAATAATGATTAATGACCTAGGAAATGTCAGACAAGAGCTTGCTGACACCAAGGTCACATGTGAAAAATGGGTGGAATCTTGTAAGGGGTACCAACTATTGCTAAACAAACAAACTGGTTCAAATGTTAGGTTTGGCATAGGGTACAATCACACTGAAACACCAACAGATTTCTCTCCCAAAACTACTGAAGATGGGAGAAAAATTGTTTCAGGTGAAACTTCTGAAGAGGAAGAATGCACATCTTTCCATGAAAACTTTCTAAAATCACACAAAGAAAGTTCTTCAGAAGTATTGATTAAATCTGACTTTAAGTCATCAGCAGTTTCAACTACATCAGGAGTTGAGAACTTGAAAACTACTGATGACCTAAAACCAATCAAAACAGTCAGAGATTTGTCTTTGAAAGAAAAGACAAAAGAATGTGAAATTTATGGTCTGTTCAACCACAAAACAGAATTTTGCAGATATAGAAAGGGTATTCAGTTTAATAAGAAAAATCAACAACTGGTTGTGGGGGAACAAATCAAAAATGATTATGTAAAAACCTTTTCTCCCAAGAAACAACAACCAGCAAAAACCCTTTCTCAGAAAAAGACAAAATCTCAACAAAAGTCTTTTTCTCAAAATTCTCTTTCAGTAGTTAGACCTAAATCATCAGCAGTTTCACAAACTGCTGAGATTAAAGATCTTATGAACATGGTACAACTACTGATGACCAAAGTTGATGGTGGTCCTCAAAAAGATACCACCATTGTACTTAATGCAAAATCCATTGCCAAAAAGACATGGATTTCTAAACTTGGTCAAGAAAAAACTGTAAATGTACTCAAGAGCAAACCCAAAGCCAAACTGGCTTGGGTTCCTAAATCTAACTAATTTGCTATATTGTGCAGAGAGTTTCCAAAGGCTTAAATAGCATTTGGTATGTAGACAGTGGAGGCTCAATGCACATGACAGGATGCAGATACCTGATAAACAATTTTATCAGTCAAAGAGATGGATCTGTGTCCTTTGGGAACAATGCTAAGGGATATGTGCTAGGACATGGCAATGTCTCCTCTGGCAAAATACAGTTTGACAAGGTTAATCTGGTTGAAAACCTTGAGTACAACTTGCTAAGTGTGTCACAAATGTGTGATAAAGGATATTCTTCCTTTTTCACAAAGACAGCATGCAAGATCATATCACCAGAAGGCCAGAAGTTGATAGAGAAGATTATTGAAGATCATACTTTGTTAATTGCCAAAAGATGTGGCAATGTCTATGCAGTGGACATTGAAAAAGACAGAGTACTGAACAACACTGCCTGTTTCTTCTCAAGGGCATCAACTTCAGAAACTGATCTCTGGCACAGGAGACTTGGCCATGTGAACTTTAAAACCATAAATAAAGTCACAAAAATGGGCTTGGTCAGAGGTCTACCCTTAAAAGTATACCAGTGTCAAGAACACTGTGTATCCTGTTTAAAGGTAAACAGCATAAGTCCTCCTATAAGTCTATTGAAGAATCAAAAACAACTGCATGTCTTCAACTACTCCATATGGACTTATTTGGGCCTGTAAATATCATGAGCCTTGGTAAAAAGAAGTACTGCTTAGTCATCATTGATGACTACTCAAGATTTACATGGGTATTCTTCTTATTTTCCAAGGATGAGGCTGCTGAAATCATCAAGTTCTTCATTCTACAAGTAGAGAAGCAATACTCTCTACCTGTCAAAACCATTATAAGTGATAATGGGACAGAGTTCAGGAACAAAACTCTGAATTACTTCTGTTTGTCTAAAGGGATTATTAGACTATTCAGTGTTGCCAGAACTCCTGAACAAAATGGTGTGGTAGAAAGGAAGAACAGAACTTTAATAGAAGGAGCAAGAACAATGTTAGCTGATTCTGGCCTACCTTTATACTTCTGGGCAGAAGCAGTTAACACATCATGTTATGTTCAAAATAGAGTTCTTGTTGTCAAGAGACATTCAAAGACTGCCTATGAAGTTCTTCATGGCATGAAGCCCGTAATCTCCTTTTTCAGGGCTTTTGGATGTCAATGTTTCATCTTGAACATCAAGGAATCTATTTCAAAGTTTGCTGCCAAAGTTGACTCAGGTTACTTTCTTGGTTATTCATCAACTAGAAAAGCCTACAAGGTTTTTAACTCAAAAACCAGGATAGTAGAAGAAACACTGAATGTCAAGTTCAATGAGTCAAAACACACTCTCATTCCAGCACATCCTGCTGAACTCTTTGACCTTGACAACTTTCATTTTGAATCTGAAAAGACTGTCACTTCATCCAAACCTACTTATTATGGTGATCAAAGGTTTGATGATGAGGATCCAGCACCATGGACTCTTCAAACCGACATTAAGTCAACATCAAAACCATCAGAAGTTTCACAAACTTCTGATTCAACAAATACTGAAGGCCAAACTCAAACATCTGGTTCAGCACCTGCAACTACTGAAGACACTGAAACTGCTGAACCAAATATAATAGACCTCAGTAGTTTGTTTGAAGAACATGAGCCACCAACACCTGTCAGTGGTTTACAACAACTGATCGAACACAAAGATCATCCACTTGATCAAATCATGGGTGATATTGCATCAGGTGTTCTTACAAGAAACCAGCTTTCCAACTTTTGTCTATTCTCAGCATTTATTTCATAGTTGGAACCAAAGAAGTACCAGGAAGCTCTCAAAGACAACAATTGGATGCAGGCAATGCAAGATGAATTGCTTCAATTCAACAAACAACAGATTTGGGAAATCTGTCCCTTACCACCAAACAAGCAACCAATTGGCACAAGATGGGTTTTCAGGAATAAACAAGATGAAGCTGGTATTATAATAAAGAACAAGGCAAGACTGGTAGTACAAGGTTACTCTCAAGAAGAAGGCATTAACTATGATGAAACCTTTGCTCCAGTTGCAAGGCTTGAAGCCATCAGGTTATTTCTGGCCTATGCCATTTCCAACAAAATACAAGTTTATCAAATGGATGTCAAAAGTGCATTTTTGTATGGAAAGATAAAAGAGGAAGTGTATGTTTGTCAGCCACCTGGGTTTGAGGATCCTTCTCATCCTGAGTGGGTGTACAAACTAGACAAAGCTCTTTATGGGCTCAAACAGGCTCCAAGATCCTGGTATGATACACTTTCAACCTTTTTACTCAAAAATAACTTCACAAGAGGTGCCATTGATAAAACACTTTTCATAAAACATGTTGGAAATCATGTCTTACTTGTTCAAATATATGTTGATGATATCATTTTTGGTTCAACAAACACAAAATTGTGTGATGAATTTAAGAAACTCATGCAATCAAAATTTGAGATGAGTACAATGGGAGAACTGCAGTACTTTTTTAGGACTGTAGATCAAACAACAAACAAATGGAACTTTTATACATCAATCAAAATATGTTAAAGAATTATTAAACAAATTTTCTTTACAAGACTGTAAATCATGTTCCACTCCCATGACACCAACCACACAAGTTGAACCAGATGATCAAGGAAAACAGGTTGATCAAACCATGTATAGATGTATAATAGGTTCCCTTTAATATCTAACTGCTTCTAGACCAGATATTATGATTTCAACATGTGTCTGTGCTAGATATCAATCAGCTCCTAGGGAATCACACCTTATTGCAGTCAAAAGAATTTTCAGATATCTGAAAGGAACTCCCACACTTGGAATTTGGTATCCTGCTTCAAGCAATACCAAGTTATCAGCTTTTTCAGATAGTGACTATGCAGGGTGTAAAATGTCAAGAAAATCAACATCTGGTGGTTGTCAATTCTTGGGAAACTGTCTAGTGTCCTGGCAATCAAAGAAGCAAACATCTGTTGCAACTTCAACTGCTGAAGCTGAATACATTGCAGCTGCAAGTTGTACATCACAGATACAATGGCTCCAATATCAACTTCTTGATTATGGAATCAAAGAGACCAAGACACCATTGCTTGTAGACAGCAAATCTGCCATTAGCATCATTCAAAATCCTGTTCAGTTTTCAAAGACTAAACACATTGAAATCAGGTATCATTTCATAAAAGATTGCTATGAAAAAGGCAAGATTGAAGTGAAACATGTGGCAACAGCTAATCAAATAGCTGACATTTTCACTAAACCCCTTGACACATCAACATTTCAGAAGTTAGTATCCATGCTAGGGATGCTAAATTTGTAAGTGTTTCTCTTTGTTTTTTTTCTGCACAAATTTTTTGTTTTTCACTTACATCTGTTTTCAAAAACTTGAAAAACTTCTGAAAAGAGAGAAACTACTGATGAACAAAACATCAGTATAGGGATAATTTCTGAAAAGTGATTAACTTCTGATAAAATAACCTTCATTAGTTATGAATAAGAGTATTTATAAAGAATTTCTCATCAGCTGTTCAAAACTACTGAAGAGAAAATGGGAACTACTGATGAAGATAATCCTTCATCAGCAGTTTAGTCAAAAAGGGCAAATCTGACTTTTCCCATCATCAGAAGTTTGACCTAGTCGGTTTAAAACTTCTGATAAAGAGATTTTTAACCTAGGCGGTTTAAAACTTCTAATAAAGAAGATCCAAGCGGTTAAAAACTTCTGATAAATATCTTTTTTCAACACTTATCCTTTCAAACACAAATATTCCCTCCTTCTCTCTTAAGAAAACTCTCAAACCCCTGAACCTGCAACACTAAATCACTGTTCGATTCATCAACACACACAAACCACATGGCTTTAGTTCTCAAACAGGGACACAATCTCAGAGCCTACTTAGAAAAACAAGAAGGCTGGTCCCAATACGATGAGATCATTGATCTTGTCGTCAAATCCCAATATTTCACCGCTCTCACCATAGACCCACCAATACATCCTAAAACTCTAAATGAGTTCTGGGGTAATGCTGAGACAGTGATGGTGGATGATGAAGTTATCTCCCTCAACTCAACAATTAAAGGGAGACAAATGACCATAACACTGGCCATACTCTCAAACAGACTGGGGTTGACTGATGTGAATGCCCCTGAGAAGTTTGACAACTCTGCTATCCACCTAACCATGACTGAGTGTGGTTATCAAGGTACTCTCTCACAAGCTACAATCTTTAAAAAGTATTTTGAACCAAAATATAAACTTTTGTTTCATTATATTATTATGTGCTTGAGTCCTAAAACTGGGTCTTATGACCAGATGCCCTCAACCTTTCAACCAATCTTTCATTCTATTGTGAATGAAACAAATTTCAGGGCATCAAAACTTTTCTTTAATGAGTTGGTGTTACATCACAATAACACTAAGAAACAGTTTTTGTTATATCCAAGGTTCATTATGCAGTGCATAATATCTGAACTGGGTAATGAGGTGCTTGTGGGTAAAATTGAAATTTTGAAACCCTTAACCTCACAAGCATACTCAAGGCACAACAAACAGGCTGCCTGGGCAGAAGATGACCAAGGGGAACAAGCACCAGTCCCCATGGAACCCTCATCTTCCAAACCTACTACACCAAAGGCCAAGAAACCCAAGATAACAAAACAAAAACCCACCAAACCCAAAAGAAAAGTTGTTCAGGTGGTTGAGATGCCTGAACAAACTACTGTGCAATCTGCACTTCTTATAGATGTGACTGAAACATCCTCTCAGTCTCATCCATCTCAAACCCCACCAAGAGCACCAATAACTATCCTTTTCAAAAGAAAAAGACTTAAGAAAAATATTCCAATTGACTTTTCTTTTGAAACTGCTGAACCCATTGCCCAAACTACTGAACCAGCACCCCAAATTTCTGAACCAGACATTGAAATAGCCAAACTTCTCTCTGGGCTAAAAGAGAAAGTCCCATCTACACATGTCAGTCCCCATCAACCACATCAAACAGGGGACATAGACTCAGACAGTGACATGGATGTGGACACTCATAGCCCTAACCAAAGAGATGAGGATGAACCAGGGTCTCTAAGCCCTAACTTAGAAACCTTTGGTACTTTTGAGGCTGCTACTACTCATTTATCACCCAGTGGTGGACCTGAGGACAGAAGTAAAATAGCTAAGACCTCAACTGTGGCAACTATTGATGAAGGCTTAATGCCTGAGGTAGGAAATCCTCTGAACCAAGAACAAGAGGTACATGAGACAACTGAGTTGGGCTCAGCTCATGATGTAACTGATACAGTCCTCATTGAGGATGTAATCAGGGATTCAGATGATTCCATTGATTTGGATGATGTTTCAAAACACAAAACTACTGAATTAACGGCTATAAGTGAAGGTCCTGCACCTGGTGTCTCTAAGCTCAAGAAGCTAGTCACACCATCTCAGGTTAAAGCCCACTCAATCCATGATTCCCCTAGAGTGGCATCTCCTGTACAACAAGGAGATCAACCAAAAACACACCCCTCACTACAAATGCCTACCCAATTCCCTGGGCAACCAAGCATAGACCTGAACCAACTATGCAGCCCAGATGACCCCTTGTATCACATGATGAACACCCTCATCAAGAATCACATCCAAACATACACAGCTGACTTGGAGCTGTCCATGAAGAACCAATTTGGAGTGATACAGACGAAGATGAATGATCTGTCCAACAACATTGATCACAACAGCAAACAGATTGCTCATCTTCAATGTCATTTCTCCCAAGCTTCAACTTCCAATGGTGATAAAGCCAAAAAGGGGAGAAAATCAAGGTGCCTATGGATACACTTGAAGCCAGAAGAAAGGCAAGAGTGGCTATCCTAGCTAGAGATCAACAAGATCAAGCCAGAAAAGAGAAACTGACACAACAATTTGGTGTCTCTATTCAATAAATAGAAGATGCTGAAAAGGCTGATGAATCCCAAGGGCACAATGAAGAAACCTCTGATGGCCAAAGTTCTGATGAAGAATCAGAAAGTACTGAAGACAATCCTTTAGTAGTTGACAAACCTTCAGAAGTTGTCAACCCATCAGAAGTTAACACTTCCAAGACTCAAACTGCTGACCCTTCCAGAACAACTGCTCCTATTCAACCAACCTCTGCTCCTATCAGGCCTACTACAATAGTTACCACAATGACTGTGCTAAACCCTTCTCCAATCTCTTAATCAGCTGAATTACTTGAGAAGAGTTTAGTTGCAGCCCAAAAGAAGGCCAGAGAAGATCTGATTTGGAAAAATCTGGAAAAAAGGGATGACTTAGATCTAAGCCATGAAGAAAAACTTCAGGCTTATGAAGCTGAACTACAAAGGCAGGCTAGCCTAGATGAGATTGCTGAACAAGACAAAAGACATCAACTGATGTCTTACATTATGAAGAACAGCAAAGTCAAAGCCCACACATTGAAGAGACTCTCTGTGGAAGAGCTGACAAGAAGAGCTCAACTTATTGCAGATAAACTTGCAACAAGTAAAGACACAAAAGCCAAGAGAGCTCAGATGATAGAAGAACTGGTAGCCAATGGTTATGGTTCAAAAGCCTCAGTGTCCAAGTGGAAAGAAGAAAGATTGGTGGACACAAATAGAAAATACAAGGCTGCAAGGGCTGCTAATCTAGAGAAGTTTCAAACTACTGAAGCTTCAACTTCAGTAGTTAGAACTTCTGATGTTCAAAGAAGACCAGCTACCCAAAGAAAGAAGCCAGAGGAGAAAGTGAAGACTGATTTCAGAATGGTACTACTAGAAGGTAGTACAGTAGTACATTCTGATTTCGACATAGAAGAGAAGCCTCTGCTCACACAATTCAGGGATCCTTCCACCTTTGCATATCAAATCCAGAAGACCATCACAGACAAACTGCACAGCAAGGTAGTAACTGAACATCATTTGCCAACTTTTCAGATACCTAATGTGATGGAACAACAGCAGGGAAGTGAATCCCACCTGAGAGTCACTGAAGTTGAAAACATTCAACACTCAAGAGAAACCCAGGGTACCACCATGGTTCCCTACACTCCAGACTTTGACAAGTCTAAAGTACCAGTCATCAGATGGTCCTTTACTGATAACAACTCAGTACTTGTGACAAGAAGAGATCAAACAAGCAGGGAATATAGGTCGATGAATGAACTGAAGAAACTATCAACCAAAGACCTGCTTACAATCCAGCACTTGGAACCAAAGAAAGGGTCTCTTACTGATGTTCAACTGAACCAGCTCAAGAATTCCATGTTCAAAGGAATATGGAAAATTGTGAAGAACAGAAAGGAACAATAAGGAATTAGTAAGGTTTTGGCTTCATCAATCCAGGGGGAGATTGTTAGGACAAAAGGGATTGGTGAAACCACTTTTGCAAACCTTGGTCTAATTCACTTTCTGTCAAAATACTCTAAGTATGGAACTGCTGAAGACAAAGAATCAAACTGCTGAAGAAGAGATTCAGAAGTGCTGAAGAAGAAGTCATCAGAAGTTCTGAAGTTCAAACCAGACACTTCTACTGAAGAACTACTGAAGACAAACTACTCATCAGTAGTTTGTCATTCATCAGTACTTGAAGAAGATCTTTTCCACCGCCTTTGTATATCAGTAGTTTAATACTTTAGTATTTCTTTTTGCTTTATGTACAAGTTCCAAGACTGCAACTTGTTGCAACTTGTTTCTGAACTTGCTTTTTTGCAAGGTTCATGTATTTGTAAAGTCTATAAATAGAAGGATTCATCCTTCTGTTTTAGACATTGATTTTAATACAAGAAATCCTTCAACTCTTATTATTGTTATTTCCATTTCGTGTTTACTGAGAATCTGTCAAAGTGTTTCATTCTCATTCAATACTTAGATTCTCAATAAACACTTCTCATTTATTAGTTCTTGATTCTAGGGGGAGTAATAACTCCTGTTGATAAGTGTAGCTTTTAACTTATAAACATTCTGCTGTGCTATCACTCATCAAGAACTTGCTAAACACTTAAGTGTCAACTAGCAAGTTCAACTAAAAGAGCAGCTTACTGATCCAACACTAACAAACTAATGTAAATAAATAAAATAAAACTAAAAATGATAAGTTTCATACATATGAATGATAAGTTTCTAACGGCTATGAAACTGGTGTGGAACCAGGATCTTAAAATACAAAACCTCAAGAATAAACTAGACACCCTCGACCATTCTCAAGGGAAAACCCTAGAAAACTGTTGTGCTGCTGGTTGAGAGGTTACTTACATAGGCTTACCTACTTGAATCTTAAAGAACCCGCTAGACAATTTACCTCACAGCGAGAAAGTCACAATACACCCGAAAGTGCAAGGGGTAACTACAATATTTCTGATAAGACTTGGCCTACAAGGAATGCTAGGGAAACTAGGAAGATCTTCTCATAAAGCCTATGTTAGGACAAAAAGGATTGGTGAAACCACTTTTGCAAACCTTAGTCTAATTCACTTCTGTCAAAATATTCTAAGTATAGAACTGCTGAAGAAGAATGATCAAACTGCTGAAGAAGAGATTCAGAAGTACTGAAGAAGAAAGTCATCAGAAGTTCTGAAGTTCAAACCAGACACTTCTACTGAAGAACTACTAAAGACAAACTACTCATCAGTAGTTTGTCATTCATCAGTACTACATGAAGATCTTTTCCACCGCCTTTGTATATCAGTAGTTTATTACTTTAATGTTTCTTTTTCTTTATGTACAAGTTCCAAGACTGCAACATGTTTCTGAACTTGCTTTTGGAAAGGTTTATGTATTTGTAACGTCTATAAATAGAAGGGTTCATCCCTCTGTTTTAGACATTGATTTTAATACAAGAAATCCTTCAACTCTTATTATTGTTATTTCCAATTCGTATTTATTAAGAATCTGTCAAAGTATTTCATTCTCATTCAATACTTAGATTCTCAATAAACACTTATCATTTATTAGTTCTTGATTCCAGGGAAGTAATAACTCCTGTTGATAAGTGTAGCTTTTAACTTATAAACATTCCGCTGTGCTATCACTCATCAAGAACTTGCTAAACACTTAAGCGTCAACTAGCAAGTTCTAACAAAGAGCAATATACTGATCCAACAATTGGTATCAGAGCCCTGGTTTATCTGATCACATATCAATCTAACAAATTGAGAATCAGACACAGGCTCTTATTGATATTCAATAAAGGATTATTAGCTCACTTTTATCAACATCCATCACTTTAAGAGATATTTGACAAATCAATACTCTTTAAAATGGATCCTCATAATACTGGTTCTGCCACTAAACCTGCCATGCTTGTAAGAAATGAATATAACATATGGCAAAAGAGAATGGCACATACCTTGTCACAGACCAACACAGGTTGTTGGAGATCTGTGATATATGGTCCTCATAAACCAGTAAATATAAATCTTGAAACTAAGGAAGAGATTCCAAAAGAACCAAAAGACTATACTGATGATGATTTCCTAAAACTTGAGCTTGATGCAAAAGCTTTTTCTATGTTGGCAATGGCACTCCCAAATGAAATCTACTCTGGCCTATTGCATTGTGATAGTGCCAAAGAGCTTTGGGACTGCCTAAAAGAACAGTTTGGAGGAACTGAAGAGGTGATTCCCAACACCAGAGAAATCTTGGCTCAACAGTATGAAACTTTTGATCACATTAATGGGGAAACTTTAACTCAGCAATTTGAAAGACTTTCCTCATTAATATTTGAGCTAAAACTAAATGGTCAGACCTATACAACTGTATCTATGCTTCATAGATTTTTAAGGTCTTTACCTGATAAATGGGAAACATACTCAATAGTCTTAAGATCTTCACCAGATTTTAGCTCCCTCACTCTTACAAAACTTCATGGGAGATTACTTACTTTTGAGAGAGAAATTGATCAAAAGAAAAAGTTACAAAATTCTGGCAAAACTGCTGATGACTATCTACCAGGTAGTACAGCACTATTGGGACAAGACTCACCAACTTGTTCAAATAGTTTTGGATCTTTTGACCACATTGACATAACTGCTGGGATCTCATCTGAAAGATCATTCCCAGGTTATGACAATAATGATTTTGGTCAAACTGCTGATAACATGTGTTTTATCATGGATGACTTAAATAGTTTCAGCAGTGATGACCTAGAAGAAATGGATATTTTGCACCAACTGGCCATGTTAAGTTTAAAAACAAATAAATTTTACAAAAGGTCAGGAAGGAAGTTTCCAGGACTTAACAGTTCTACAAAAATTGGTTTTGACAAATCTAAACTTAGATGTCACAAGTGTCAAAAGTTGAGACACTTTGCTAGAGAATGTAGAAACTCTGGCTTTAACCAATCTCAGTCTTGAAACAATTTTAACCCCAATTATAACAGGAATAATGGAACACAAGGGAGTGCACATTTTGTACAGGCACAAGCTCCACAACACCAATATGTGCCACAAGTACAATATGTACAGATGCCTGCTCAACAGATGCAGAGCCAACAATCAATCCCTCCCTTTCCAGCTGCTCAACAACCTCCACAGCAACAGTAACCCTCTCAACAAAGTTTATTCACTTCAGGGTATGTTGACTGGAGCAGTCTTCCTTTTGACACCACAGAGTGCAATCCTGATGCAGACAACAAAATGTTTGACATCAACTTGGGAGAGCCTGACAATGGCAGAAAGAACTTTGCCTTAATGGCATTTGAGGGATGCTCCTCAAAATCTGCCTTGTCACAGGTATCAAAAGAATCTTTGACAAAACTATGTTCAAATTCATGCAAAGAATCTTTTGCTCTCATAAGAGAGACAAATGTGCACTTACAAGGAAAAGCTAATGATTCTGAGAGAAAACTCACTCAGATAAAATGTGATTTAGAAAGAAAACTTTCTGCAAAAACAAAAGAAGTTTCTAAATTATCTAACTCTGCTATTGAAACCCAAGCACAAATTAAAATCATGATTAATGACCTAGGGAATGTCAGACAAGAGCTTTCTGACACCAAGGTCACATGTGAAAAATGGGTGGAATCTTGTAAGGGGTACCAATTATTGCTAAACAAACAAAGTGCTTCAAATGTTAGGTTTGGCATAGGGTACAATCACACTGAAACACCAACAGATTTCTCTCCCAAAACTACTGAAGATGGGAGAAAAATTGTTTCAGGTGAAACTTCTGAAGAGGAAGAATGCACATCTTTCCATGAAAACTTTCTAAAATCACACAAAGAAAGTTCTTCAGAAGTACTGATTAAATCTGACTTTAAGTCATCAGTAGTTTCAACTACATCAGGAGTTGAGAACCTGAAAACTACTGATGACCTAAAACCAATCAAAACAGTCAGAGACTTGTCTTTGAAAGAAAAGACAAAAGAATGTGAAATTTGTGGTCTGTTCAACCACAAAACAGAATTTTGCAGATATAGAATGGGTATTCAGTTCAATAAGAAAAATCAACAACTGGTTGTGGGGAAACAAATCAAAACTGATTATGTAAAAACTTTTTCTCCCAAGAAACAACAACCAGCAAAAACCCTTTCTCAGAAAAAGATAAAATCTCAACAAAAGTCTTTTTCTCAAAATTCTCTATCAGTAGTTAGACTTGAATCATCAGCAGTTTCACAAACTGCTGAGATTAAAGATCTTATGAACTTGGTACAACTACTGATGACCAAAGTTGATGGTGGTCCTCAAAAGGATACCACCATAGTTCTTAATGCAAAATCCATTGCCAAAAAGACATGGATTTCTAAACTTGGTCAAGAACAAACTGTAAATGTTCTCAAGAGCAAACCCAAAGCCAAACTGGCTTGGGTTCCTAAATCTAACTAATTTGCTATCTTGTGCAGAGAGTTTCCAGAGGCTTAAATAGCATTTGGTATGTAGACAGTGGAGGCTCAATGCACATGACAGGATGCAGATACCTGATAAACAATTTTATCATTCAAAGAGATGGATCTGTATCCTTTGGGAACAATGCTAAGGGATATGTGCTAGGACATGGAAATGTCTCCTCTGGCAAAATACAGTTTGACAAGGTCAATCTGGTTGAAAACCCTGAGTACAACTTGCTGAGTGTGTCACAAATGTGTGATAAAGGATATTCTTCCTTTTTCACAAAGACAGCATGCAAGATCATATCACCAGAAGGCCATAAGTTGATAGAGAAGATCATTGAAGATCATACTTTGCTAATAGCCAAAAGATGTGGCAATGTCTATGCAGTGGACATTGAAAAAGACAAAGTACTGAACAACACTGCCTGTTTCTTCTCAAGGGCATCAACTTCAGAAACTGATCTCTGGCACAGGAGACTTGGCCATGTGAACTTTAAAACCATAAATAAAGTCACAAAAATGGGCTTGGTCAGAGGTCTACCCTTAAAAGTATACCAGTGTCAAGAACACTGTGTATCCTGTTTAAAGGGAAAACAACATAAGTCCTCCTATAAGTCTATTGAAGAATAAAAAACAACTGCATGTCTTCAACTACTCCATATGGACTTATTTGGGCCTGTAAAAATCATGAGCCTTGGTAAGAAGAAGTACTGCTTAGTCATCATTGATGACTACTCAAGATTTACATGGGTATTCTTCTTATTTTCCAAGGATGAGGCTGCTGAAATCATCAAGTTCTTCATTCTACAAGTAGAGAAGCAATACTCTCTACCTGTCAAAACCATTAGAAGTGATAATGGGACAGAGTTCAGAAACAAAACTCTGGATGAATTCTGTTTGTCTAAAGGGTTTATTAGACAATTCAGTGTTGCCAGAACTCCTGAACAAAATGGTGTGGTAGAAAGGAAGAACAGAACTTTAATAGAAGGAGCAAGAACAATGTTAGCTGATTCTGGCTTACCTTTATACTTCTAGGCAGAAGCAGTTAACACATCATGTTATGTTCAAAATAGAGTTCTTGTTGTCAAGAGACATTCAAAGACTGCCTATGAAGTTCTTAATGGCATGAAGCCCCTTATCTCCCTTTTTAGGGCTTTTGGGTGTCAATGTTTCATCTTGAACATCAAGGAATCTATTTCAAAGTTTGCTGCCAAAGTTGACTCAGGTTACTTTCTTGGTTATTCCTCAACTAGAAAAGCCTATAAGGTTTTTAACTCAAAAACCAGGATAGTAGAAGAAACACTGAATGTCAAGTTCAATGAGTCAAAACACACTCTCATTCCAGCACATCCTGCTGAACTCTTTGACCTTGACAACTTCCATTTTGAACCTGAGAAGACTGTCACTTCATTCAAACCTACTTATTATGGTGATCAAAGGTTTGATGATGAGGATCCAGCACCATGGTCTCCTCAAACAGTCATTAAGTCAACTTCAAAACCATCAGAAGTTTCACAAACTTCTGATTCAACAAATACTGAAGGACAAACTCAAACATCTGCTTCAGCACCTGCAACTACTGAAGACACTGAAACTGCTGAACCAGATATAATAGACCTCAGTAGTTTGTTTGAAGAACATGAGCCACCAACACCTGTCAGTGGTTTACAACAACTGATCGAACACAAAGACCATCCACTTGATCAAATCATGGGTGATATTGCATCAGGTGTTCTTATAAGAAACCAGCTTTCCAACTTTTGTCTATTCTTAGCATTTATTTCACAGTTGGAACCAAAGAAGTACCAGGAAGCCCTCAAAGACAACAATTGGGTGCAGGCAATGCAAGATGAAGTGCTTCAATTCAACAAGCAACATGTTTGGGAAATCTGTCCCTTACTACCAAACAAGCCACCAATTGTGACAAGATGGGTTTTCAGGAACAAACAAGATGAAGCTGGTATTATAATAAAGAACAAGGCAAGACTGGTAGTACAAGGTTACTCTCAAGAAGAAGGCATTGACTATGATGAAACCTTTTCTCCAGTTGCAAGGCTTGAGGCCATCAGGTTATTTCTGGCCTATGCCATTTCCAACAAAATAAAAGTTTATTAAATGGATGTCAAGAGTGCATTTTTGTATGGAAAGATAAAAGAGGAAGTGTATGTTTGTCAGCCACCTGGGTTTGAGGATCCTTCTCATCCTGAGTGGGTGTACAAACTAGATAAAGCTCTTTATGGGCTCAAACAGGCTCCAAGAGCCTGGTATGATACACTTTCAACCTTTTTACTCAAAAATAACTTAACAAGAGGTGCCATTGATAAAACTCTTTTCATAAAACATGTTGGAAATCATGTCTTACTTGTTCAAATATATGTTGATGATATCGTTTTTGGTTCACAAACACAAAATTGTGTGATGAAATTAAGAAACTCATGTAATCAAAATTTGAGATGAGTACAATGGGAGAACTGCAGTACTTTCTGGGACTGCAGATTAAACAACAAACAAATGGAACTTTTATACATCAATCAAAATATGTTAAAGAATTATTCAACAAATTTTCTTTACAAGACTGTAAATCATGTTCCACTCCCATGACACCAACCACACAAGTTGAACCAAATGATCAAGGAAAACAGGTTGGTCAAACCATGTATAGATGTATGATAGGTTCCCTTTTATATCTAACTGCTTCTAGACCAGATATTATGTTTTCAACATGTGTCTGTGCTAGATATCAATCAGCTCCTAGGGAATCACACCTTATTGCAGTCAAAAGAATTTTCAGATATCTGAAAGGAACTCCCACACTTGGAATTTGGTATCCTGCTTCAAGCAATACCAAGTTATCAGCTTCTTCAGATTGTGACTATGCAGGGTGTAAAATGTCAAGAAAATCAACATCTGGTGGTTTTCAATTCTTGGGAAACTGTCTAGTGTCCTCGCAATCAAAGAAACAAACATCTGTTGCAACTTCAACTGCTGAAGCTGAATACATTGCAGCTGCAAGTTGTACATCACAGATACAATGGCTCCAATATCAACTTATTGATTATGGAATCAAAGAGACCAAGACACCATTGCTTGTAGACAGCAAATCTGCCATTAGCATCATTCAAAATCCTGTTCAGTTTTCAAAGACTAAACACATTGAAATCAGGTATCATTTCATAAGAGATTGCTATGAAAAAGGCAAGATTGAAGTGAAACATGTAGAAACAGCTAATCAAATAGCTGACATTTTCACTAAACCCCTTGACACATCAACATTTCATAAGTTAGTATCCATGCTAGGGATGCTAAATTTGTAAGTGTTTCTCTTTATTTTTCTGTACAAATCTTTTATTTTTCACATACATCTGTTTTCAAAAACTTGAAAAACTTCTGAAAAGAGAGAAACTACTGATGATCAAAACATCAGTATGGGGATATTTTCTAAAAAGTGATTAACTTCTGATAAAACAACCTTCAGAAGTTATGAATAAAGTATTTATAAAGAATTTCTCATCAGCTGTTCAAAACTGCTGAAGAGAAAATGGGAACTACTAATGAAGATAATTCTTCATCAGCAGTTTAGTCAAAAAGGGCAAATCAGACTTTTCCCATCATCAGAAGTTTAACCTAGTCGGTTTAAAACTTCTGATAAAGAGATTTTTAACCTAGGCGGTTTAAAACTTCTAATAAAGAAGATCCAAGCGGTTAAAAACTTCTGATAAATATCTTTTTTCAACACTTATCCATTCAAACACAAAAATTCCCTCCTTCTCTCTCAAGAAAGCTCTCAAACCCCTGAACCTGCAACACAAACACTGTTCGATTCATACACACACACAAACCACATGGCTTTAGTTCTTAAACAGGGGCACAATCTCAGAGCCTACATAGAAAAACAAGAAGGCTGGTCCCAATACGATGAGATCATTGATCTCGTCGTCAAATCCCAATATTTCACCGCTCTCACAATAGACCCACCAATACATCCTGAAACTCTCAATGAGTTCTGGGCTAATGCTGAGACAGTGATGGTGGATGATGAAGTTATCTCCCTCAACTCAACAATTAAAGGGAGACAAATGGCCATTACACCGGCCATACTTGCAGACAGACTGGGGTTGAATGATGTGAATGCCCCAGAGAAGTTTGACAACTCTGCAATCCACCTAACCATGACTGAGTGTGGTTATCAAGGTACTCTTTCACAAGCTACTATCTTTAAGAAGTATTTTGAACCAAAATATAAACTTTTGTTTCATTATATAATTATGTGCTTGAGTCCTAAAACAGGGTCTTATGACTAGATGCCCTCAACCTTTCAACCAATATTTCATTCTATTGTGAATGAAACAAATTTCAGGGCATCAAAACTTTTCTTTAATGAGTTGGTGTTACATCACAATAACACTAAGAAAAAGTTTTCGTTATATCCAAGGTTCATTATGCAGTGCATAATATCTGGACTGGCTAATGAGGTGCTTGTGGGTAAAACTGAAATTTTGAAACCCTTAACCTCACAAGCATACTCAAGGCACAACAAACAGGCTGCCTGGCCAGAAGATGACCAAGGGGAACCAGAACCAGTCCCCATGGAACCCTCATCTTCCAAACCTACTCCACCAAAGGCCAAGAAACCCAAGATACAAAAACAAAAACCCACCAAACCCAAAAGAAAAGCTTTTCAGGAGGTTGAGATGCCTGAACAACCTATTGTGCAATCTGCACTTCTTAAAGATGTGACTGAAACATCCTCTCAGTCTCATCCATCTCAAACCCCACCAAGAGCACCAATAACAATCCTTTTCAAAAGAAAAAGACTTAAGAAAACTATTCCAATTGACTCTTCTTTTGAAACTGCTGAACCCACTGCCCAAACTACTGAACCAGCACCCCAAATTTCTGAACCAGACATTGAAATAGCCAAACTTCTCTCTGGGCTAAAAGAGAAAGTCCCATCTACACATGTCAGTCCCCATCAATCACATAAAACAGGGGACATAGCCTCAGAAATTGACATGGATGTGGACACTCAAAGCCCTAACCAAAGAGATGAGGATGAACCAGAGTCTCTAACCCAAACTTAGAAACTTTTGGTACTTTTGAGGCTGCTACTACTCATTTACCACCCAGTGGTGGACCTAGGACAGAAGTAACATAGCTAAGACCTCAACTGTGGCAACTACTGATGAAGGGTTAATGCCTGAGGTAGGAAATCCTCTGATCCAAGAACAAGAGGTACATGAGACAACTGAGTTAGGCTCAGCTCATGATGTAACTGATACAGTCCTCATTGAGGATGTAATCAGGGATTCAGATGATTCCATTGATTTGGATGATGTTTCAAAACACCAAACTACTGAATTGACGGCTACAAGTGAAGGTCCTGCACCTGGTGTCTCTAAGCTCAAGAAGCTAGTCACACCATCTCAGGTTAAAGCCCACTCAATCCATGATTCCGCTAGAGTGGCATCTTCTGTACAACAAGAAGATCAACCAAAAACACACCCCTCACTACAAATGCCTACCCAATTCCCTGGGCAAACAAGCATAGACATGAACCAGCTATGCAGCCCAGATGGTCCCCTGTACCACATGATGAACACTCTCATCAAGAATCACTTCCAAACATACACAGCTAACTTGGAGCTGTTAATCAAAAACCAATTTGGAGTGATCAAGACAAAGATGAACGATCTGTCCAACAAGATTGAATTCAATAGCAGACGGATTGCTACTCTTACAGGTCAATTCTCCCAACCCTCAACTTCCAAACTTGATGAATCCAAAAAGGGGGAGAAAATTAGGGAACCTAAGGAGTCATTCGAAGCCAGGATAAGGGCAAGAGTGGCTATCCTTGAAAGAGATCAGAAGAATCAAGCCAGAAAAGAAAAACTGGCCCAACAATTTGGTGTCTCTATTCAAGAAATAGAAGATGTTGAAAAGTCTGATGAATCCCAAGGGCACAATGAAGAAACCTCTGATGGCCAAAGTTCTGATGAAGAATCAGAAAGTACTGAAGACAATCCTTCAGTAGTTGACAAACCTTCAGAAGTTGTCAACCCATCAGAAGTTAACACTTCCAAAACTCAAACTACTGACCCTTCCAGATCAACTGCTCCTATTCAACCAACTTCTGCTCCTACTAGGCCTACTACAACAGTTACCACAATGACTGTGCTAAACCCTTCTCCAATCTCTCAATCAGCATAACTACTTGAGAAGAGTTTAGTGGCAGCCCAAAAGAAGGCCAGAGAAGATCAGATCTGGAAAACACTAGAAGAAAGGGATGACTTAGATCTAAGCCATGAAGAAAAACTTCAGGGTTATGAAGCTGAACTCCAAAGGCAGGCTAGCCTAGATCAGATTGCTGAAGAAGACAAAAGACATCAACTGATGTCTTACATTATAAAGAACAGCAAAATCAAAGCCCACGCATTGAAGAGACTCTCTGTGGAAGAGCTGACAAGAAGAGCTCAACTTATTGCAGATAAACTTGCAACAAGTAAAGACACAAAAGCCAAGAGAGCTCAGATGATAGAAGAACTGGTAGCTAATGGTTATGGTTCAAAAGCCTCAGTGTCCAAATGGAAAGAAGAAAGATTGGTGGACACATATAGAAAATATAAGGCTGCAAGGGCTGCTAATCCAGAGAAGTTTCAAACCGCTGAAGCTTCAACTTCAGTAGTTAGAACTTCTGGTGTTCAAAGAAGACCAGCTACACAAAGAAAGAAATCAGAGGAGAAGGTGAAGACTGATTTCAGAATGGTACTACTAGAAGGTTGTATAGTAGTCCATTCTGATTTTGACATAGAAGAAAAGCCTCTGATCACACAATTCAGAGATCCTTCCACCTTTTCATATCAAATCCAGAAGACCATCACAGACAAACTGCACACCAAGGTAGTAACTGAACATCATTTGCCAACATTTCAGATACCTAATGTGATGGAACAACAGCAGGGAAGTGAATCCCACCTAAGAGTCACTGAAGTTGAAAACATTCAACACTTAGGAGAAACCCAGGGTACCACCATGGTTCCCTACACTGCAGACTTTGACAAGTCTAAAGTACCAATCATCAGATGGTCCTTTACTGATAACAACTCAGTACTTGTGACAAAAAGAGATCAAACAAGCAGGGCATATAGGTCGATGAATGAACTGAAGAAACTATCAACCAAAGACCTGCTTACAATCCAACACTTAGAACCACAGAAATGGTCTCTTACTGATGATCAACTGAACCAGCTCAAGAATTCCATGTTCAAAGGAATATGGAAAATTGTGAAGGACAGAAAAGAACAATAAGGAATTAGTAAGGTTTTGGCTTCATCAATCCAGGGGGAGATTGTTAGGACAAAAAGGATTGGTGAAACCACTTTTGCAAACCTTAGTCTAATTCACTTCTATCAAAATATTCTAAGTATAGAACTGCTGAAGAAGAAGGATCAAACTGCTGAAGAAGAGATTCAGAAGTACTGAAGAAGAAAGTCATCAGAAGTTCTGAAGTTCAAACCAGACACTTCTACGGAAGAACTACTGAAGACAAACTACTCATCAGTAGTTTGTCATTCATCAGTACTACATGAAGATCTTTTCCACCGCCTTTGTGTATCAGTAGTTTATTACTTTAATGTTTCTTTTGCTTTATGTACAAGTTCCAAGACTGCAACTTGTTGCAACTTGTTTCTGAACTTGCTTTTGGCAAGGTTCATGTATTTGTAACGTCTATAAATAGAAGGGTTCATCCCTCTGTTTTAGACATTGATTTTAATACAAGAAATCCTTCAACTCTTATTATTGTTATTTCCATTTCGTGTTTATTAAGAATCTGTCAAAGTATCTCATTCTCATTCAATACTTAGATTCTCAATAAACACTTATCATTTATTTGTTCTTGATTCCAAGGGGAGTAATAACTCATGTTGATAAGTGTAGCTTTTAACTTATAAACATTCTGTTGTGCTATCACTCATCAAGAACTTGCTAAACACTTAAGTGTCAACTAGCAAGTTCTAACAAAGAGCAATATACTGATCCAACAGCCTATAGATCTAGCAATTTAACACCCAAGACAGACCAACAATCTCGCACCTTACAGCTATTGAGAATTGGTAGAACACTTAGAATTATCTAATTAACAATTACAACTCCCATGGATAACCCATGACAATTAACCATAAACTAGCTGCTAACACCAAGTCTGCAACATAACCCGCATTCATACACCAAAGACTTTCACAAAAACGCAAATGGAGTTGATAAAAGTTATTTAAACAAAACTACATATGCATACACATCAAACTAGAAAATAAAGAGTTCTTTACTTTGAAATTCATCCACAACGAAAAGTTCAAAAACCAAAAGCAAATAAATCATTCAAGTGCAATCATCTTTAACCTAGCTAGCAAAAAGGTTTAGCATCTAAAAGTCATGAGAAAATCAAAGCAATATAAACAAATTAAATTTATGGTGTTCACTACAAGTTTGAATAAATCTTCTATATCTATTACATCTAATAAAATAAACCTCCCTAGGTACACTTGGCACTCCTACATTCAAAGTTCAATCATCTCACCTCCATATTGTGCCACATGGCACAACAATATAATTTATAAGATTTTTATTTTTTTCGAATAAAAAATCAATGATTGAATGTGGTCAATCAATTATAACTTACCTTCCTTGGTCAATCAATTAAATGAGGTTACCCCCAGATTACTCCATCTTCCCCAAATCTCAAAAACCCAAATCCTCTACAAATCATCCCCGCATCCTTCAGTTCTTCCTTTTCAAAGGTATAGTTTCCATCTAACCCTATATCTTCTTATTATCTTCGATTCTTCTTTTTCAAAAGTAATATTTTATGTTGATCCAGAATCCATACGCCTCAAGTTTGTCTTCTTGATTGGGTTGTTTTTTGAGGTTTTTTCTTGATATGTAATCAGGTATTATTTACGGTTTTTAAAGTATTTTTATTCAATATTAGGGTTTACGAATCAGCTTATGAATGCTCTTTGTTTTTCCGATTCAATATGTTGCTATATTTGTGATTTGTTTTTGAAATCGATCTATAAACAGTAGGGTTTTGGAATCAATCTTCTATTGTTTGAAGCTGACCGATGAGATGGGCTGGAGAAACAATTCTCATTTCTTCAATTCACTTCTCATTTAAAGGTTTGCATTATTATTGTATTTGAAAGACTAAATTATATTTTTTGTCCTTTACTTATGCCATAATTATGGACTAGGTCCTTTAAAAAAATGACTTTCACTCTTTATCCTTTATTTCAGTAGTTTGTTACAACTTTTGTCCTTTCCATTAACTGAATTAGAAATTATTAGTTAACTCATGTCTTCTAAGTAACACATGAGGACATTTAAGTTTTTTTGTCTCTAAAGGACAATTCTTGTAATTTAAATATATATTTTGAATTAGTTTATAAATAAAAACTTGTTACAAATAATATTATATATATATATATATATATATAGATGCATATTAATATATTAACTTATATATAATATTAAATTTAATAATAAATTAATCTTTTTAAGGTCTTTATGAATTATTCTTTTAAAATAATATTGAATTTATTATCTTTATGAAGTATATATATAATATTAAATTTATTAATAAATTACCTTTTGTTTATGAATTATATATGTATATATATAATGTGAAATTCAATATTAAAGAATTCTTTTTTAATATATTTTATGAGTTATTCTTTAAAAAAAGATATTGAACTTATTCTAATTATGTATCATTTTATATAATATCAATATTAAAATTTTCAAAAATTATATAAAAAGTTATATACACATTATATTTATATAATTGTAAACACAATTGTATCATTTTATATATCTATATAAACATATTTTAAGTTTATTCCGGAAGCTATAACATGAGTTTACTCCCGAATGGTCCAACAGAAAGAAAATAACGCTTAAAAGCCAAAATAGTAGAAGGCGGGATGGTTTACACGTTTGTGTGGTTCTTACCCGAGAGGTCTCATGTTCGACTTCCCTTGTCAATCGAAAAAATATACAAAAAAACATGCCCGACCCTTTCAACGTGATCACTATATTTTTTCGATGACATAAGGAATCGAACCCGAGACCTCCCGGGCGAGAACCATGCAAGCGTATAAACCCTCACACATCCGATTATTTTGGCTTTTAAACGATATTTTCTTTTTATTGGACCATCCGGGAGTCAAGTCATCTTATAGCTTCCGGAATAAAATTAAAATATGTTTATAATTATATAAATATAATGCATATATGATTTTTTTATATATGTTTTGAAAAAAATAATATAGATTTTATATAAAATGATACATAATCAGATTAAATTAAATATCTTTGTAAAAGAATAACTCATAAAATCTATTAAAAAGAACAATTTAATATTGAATTTCATATTATATATATAGAATAATTCATAAACAAAATATAATTTATTAGAAATTTAATATTATATATATAATTCATAAAAAGATTAAATTCAATATTATTTTAAAAGAATAATTCATAAAATCCAAAAAAGTATTAAATTTAATATTATATATAATTTAATATATGTATGTATATATATAATATTATATGTAAGAAATTTTTATTTACAAAGTAATTCAAAAAATATATTTAAATTACAAGAATTGTCATTTAGGGACAAAAAGACTGAAATGTCCTCATGTGCTAGTTACAAGATATGAGTTAACTGAGAATTTCTAACTCAGTTAGTGGAAAGGACAAAAGTTGTAACAAACTACTCAAATAAAGGATAAAAAGTGAAAGTCATTTTTTAAAGGACCTAGTCCATAATTAGGACATAAATAAAGGACAAAAATTGTAATTTAGTCTATTTGAAATATAGTAGTCAACTTTTAAAACCGATATTTTTTTATACATATTCGCTTCATATTTATGTAATTTGGTTATTATGTTTTTTGATTGTCACCTATTAATAAAAAGTTAAATTTTCTCACACAGCCGTGTAGCTACAACTTATGAAGGTTCTGATTTGTTGGTTTGATCTATAAATGAGCAGGGAAGCACAAATAATTTAGGGGCAATTACATATATCCCCCTACAAACTTCATTTATTACATATATACCCAACCCAAAAAATAAATTACATATATCTTCTTCCTTAATTTTACAAATATCAAAATTATCAATTTTTAATAAAAATGGCCATTTTACCCTTCTTTTTATTAAAAACATAAAAATTGCAAATTTACTAAATTTTAACTAGTTTTTTTTTCTATTTTTTCGGTTTAGTTTCCTCACAAACCTGCAAACCTTTATCCCAAATTAGTGCCACTATGCTTATAAATATTATATGTAGTGTAAAATAGAAATGGATCATCAACAGTTTGATTAAAATGGGACCTTTATTACCTACATTTGTGTACAGTCCTAAAATAAATCCAAATCAGTTTCAAAAATTTAAACTAATTCATATCACAATTCCCATTTGATCTTATCACCAGTCACATGTTCAAAGGAATGTTTACGTCTAGAGTCGTGGAGAGGGATGGATCGAAAGGTTGCAGGATTTTCTTTTATATTTGAAAGGGCAGTCATGTCAATTTGTTACAACAAAGGGAAATATGTAATTTAATTTTTAGTTTGGGTAAATATGTAGTAAGGGTTTTATATAGGGGTATATATGTAATAAATCCAATAATTATGTTCATATGTTTTATATTTTATAAACCCTAAATTTAAAAAATAATTAGTAATGTTCATTGTTTTATTTTTAAAATAATTTAACTACAATTAGCTGTAATCTTAAAATACCCTTACAAAGTTTGACTACAATTATCTTTATTTTTTGAAAAAACGAGATTTGAAATGAAAAGACAAGTATTATGATTTGATTATTGATAAAATTAGCTGTAGTACTAAAAAAAACTTGCCTTAAAAAGTTTGACAATGATTTGATATAAATTATTTTAAAAAATCAAGATTTTGAAAATAAAAGGAAACTGTTAGGATTTTAAAATTTTGACTACAATTTGCTGTAGATTTATTCTAAATTAATATCTTCCTAAATTACATTGGTTTCCAATGAACAACAATCCAAAACATTAAAATCGTTACAAAAAAAAAAAAATTCCACACCTATATAAATCCAGTATTAATGACTCAAAACTATCCTAATTATCAAACTAGCTGAATTATCGTAGAAACATATTGTGTTTTTTTCTCTCATCATATTCACTGTATTCGTATGATTTAATCTAATTACGGATTTCAATATTATGTTATGCATAAATAAGATTGTGAAACGATTGGATAATAGGTTTTGTTCTTCAATATCGGTTGATTAGACAAGGATAGTGTTTGCGGGTTTGGATTGGTCTGGTTTGTGATTATTGTCATTAGTTGACTTACCAAGTTTGTTGACACATTTGGTGTAATAGATTGATTATTAAAATTTATTATATTTGAATTCTAAAAATCACGAAGTCAACTTAATTGATTAACAGTATTATTTAATAATCAATTTTTTTTGTATTTTGAATAAATGAGAATGAGAAAGGAAATTGACGTAAATTAGGAACTCATTAAATTTCCTTATTACATTCAAATTACACACTTCCTAAATTTAGCGTAATTTATATTGGTAATAAGTTATATTTCGAATTTTGAATTTCAAAATTCAAATTAAATTTCAAAATATTTAAATTCGAATTATACAAATTTTCAAATTTTAAGTTTTGGTTAATAATGGTGAGAAATTACACATACTAATTATCCTTTTAATTACACATTTAATAAGATTCAAAGTGTCTACATAAGTAGTGCCAACTCTCCAATTAATACATTAATTGATCCTATTAATTGTGTTATATTATTCTAATATTAGTTTAGCTTATATTGGTAATCAATTAAATATTAAATTTTGAATTTCAAATTTCAAATTAAAGTTCGAAATGTTTAAATTCGAATTTGACATAATTTAAAATTTTGAATTTTGGTTAATAATTGTAAGAAATTACACATACTAATTATCCTTTTATTTACACAATTAATATGATTCAAAGTCCCTACATAAGTTATGTCAACTCTTATTAATACATCAATTGATCCTATTAATTGCCCTATATTATCCTAATATTAGTTTAGCTTATATTGGTAATCAATTAATTAACGAATGATCAATTTCAAATTTCAAATTAAAATTTGAAATATTTAAATTCGAATTAGACAAAATTTCAAATTTCAAATTTTGTTTAATAATGGTAAGAAATTCCACTTACCAATTATCCTTTTAATTACACATTTTGAATAGTTAATCTTTTAAAAAAAATAAAATTTTGAATTAAAGTTAATAATGGTAACCATTACACCTATTATTATCTTTAAATTATGATTTCCTAATATATTAAAAATATAACAATTAATAATTTTGGTTGTAACTTTCTCAAATTAATTACAAGTAAAAATTAAAATTTTAAATAGTAGAATTTGAAATTATAGATTCATGTTAAACTTTAAAAATATTCGATTACTAAATGTTTTATTTAAATATTTAATCTCAAAAATTTGAATTTTAGATTTATGGTAACATTTAGATTTAGTTTTAATTAACACATTTAAAATATTTAATTCAAAATTATGAATTATTTGAATCTTTCAAATTTTGATTATTAGAATTTGAATTAATAGATTTCAATTAAAATTTATAAATATTCAAATATTAAATGTTCTATTTAAGTATAAAATTTCATATTTCGATATCTATAATTTTAATTTTAAATGTTTTTAACATTATTAAAATTTTAAATTTTGGATAATAATGGTAATAATAAGACTTAATTATAACATTTACTTCAAATATTGAATTATCTGAATATTTTAAAAAATTTCAAACTTTGAATTTAAATTGATAATTGTAACAATTAATCCGTATGTTTCGCAATGACCATCAATAAAATCCAACGACAGTCTTTATCTAAGGTTGGATTGTATTTAAGAGACTCTGTATTCTCATATAGCCAACTTTATGTCGTATTGTCAAGAGTTAAGAGCACGACATGGGTGAAAGTACTTATACTAGATAGTGATGTGAATGTCAAAACTAAAACAAAGAATATAGTGTATAAGGAAATATTTAGTGATATTTGAATAACATGTGTATTCCTTACTTTTAAATTTTAATAAAATATTTGTAGTATATTTTTTATAGTTTTTACCACTCCAAATAATTGCTAATTGTTGAACCGCGTGTACACGTGGGCAATAACATGATACCATCTGATAGCAAGATTCCAGTCAAACTCCAAAGCCGTCAATTCCCAATAACCGTATGTTTCGCAATGACCATCAATAAAAGCCAAAGCAGTCTTTATCAAAGGTTGGATTGTATTTAAGAGACCTTGTATTCTCATATGGTCAACTTTATGTTGCATTGTTAAGAGTCAAAAGCAGGGGAGGAGTGAAATTACTTATACTATATGGTGATGGGAATGTTAAGACTAAAACAAAAAATGTGGTGTATAAGAAAATATTTAGTGACATTTGAATAAAATGTGTATTCCTTGCTTTTAAATTTTAATAAAATATTTCTACTATATTTTGTTTATAGGTTTTACTGCTCCAAATAATTGTTAGTTGTAGAACCGCGTGTCACACGGACAATCATTGGCGCAGCTCTTAAGGGGCGGGGAGGGGCAACCGACCCCCCCCCCCCGAATTTTCGCTCAGAAGTTCTGATTATATAGTATTCATATAGATTTTTTTTTGGTATATACGGTTTCGACCCCGGAACTGGTTTTCTACCCCCGAAACTAGTGATTTCCGACCCCCCGAAATTTCGGGTCAAGCTTCGCCACTGCGGACAATAGTCTAGTAAATTATCAAAGTGAACCAACCCGTGCTCACATCCATCCTTCATACTTTTAATCATGCCTCCTTCCCTTTATTCTTTTTCTCTTTTTGCGGCTGTCGCTCTCCTCTTCTTCTTTTTCTTGCGTGTTCTCCTTCTAATTGCCACTGGTGTTATGCTGCCTTATATAATTTTTATACCTACTGCGTAGGTTTTTTGGTTTTGTTTTCCTAAAGGCCTTTTGGGCCATAAATATTATTATTATTATTATTATTATTATTATTATTATTATTATTATTATTTATGTATAGTATTATAACTCCGTGCTCTCGACTCGGGTGTTCTTGACTTAACTAAAGTTGTCCGTTTACGCTCCAACGTCCATGAACACCTACAAAATATAAAATAAATAAACAAGTAGTAAAAACGACACAAAACTAATAAAAATCTAATAAACGCTAAAATAAATAAAATAGACAAACACAAGCCTAAAACTAATAAAAGTATTATCTAAACGACTAAAAAATTGTACAAACTCCACACTAGAAGTAGATGTATTTTACAATACATCAATTACAGTAGGGTTCTTCTACCTTGAATGAGTATGGACGTAAGTTTAAATCCCTATTGTTCCCTATTGATCAACTGGCCGCTATATGTCAACTGGTGGTTGAGAGTGACAAGTTTTACTAGTTTTTTTTGGTCTCGGATACACATTTAAATTTTTTTCTACCATACACCGTGCAATCTTCCATCCTGCCTCTTTCTGTGACTTGCTAGCCAAAGCCGAAAGCCAAGAAATCTTCTTGCAATCCATTTATCGATGCAACCACTCCTTAAGCATCATTTGTGGCTCAACAATCCAGATCTGGTCAATTATGAAGGAAATATGGCCATTTTGAAAACGCATGCTCAAATCTTTCCAACTATGCTTAGCGTGCTTCTTCGCTTGATGAAAACCTTGTTCAGGCATTTAATGCCTAATGCATTTCATGCCTAATGTAACATCATTAATAATTATCCAAACCGGACTGGTGATACCGGAGCAGCGGCTCACATGACTACAACTAGTGAGGGGATATAAACACGGATAAACTTTGTATTTAGAATCATAGCTAATGAATATGCATTCAACGCTGCGTGGTGATGATTTGTGGTTAGCATAGTCCCGTACATAGGGACATACCCAACATCCAAAAACACGAAAATTTGAATAAGTTGGAGCATGCCCGCTGGGAGGGTATATCGATACAAAGCTCGCTTTCTTGTTCAAGGTACTACTCTAATTCACGTTCTTGAGGTTTGACACACCGTCATTCTAGTCGTCAAGGCATCCACTGTTTGGTGTGTACATTCTCCTTCTAGTATCTATAAAACTGACCGTGTGATGATATTTCTAAATACCGGAAACCTATCATAAGATGTCTATAAGTGTGTTGACCGATAACGTGCTGCTCAAATAACCCTTGGTTGTCCAAACCATGGGTTTCATAATAAGCAACAAGACTCGACATCCCGTTGGTGACCCGTTATATCAGTTTATCAATTAAGTATAAATTTTCTAATAGCAACATGTAGATACATATCACATATAACGAGTAGATCACAAAACTTATCACAAAGATCACATAAATACACGAATGGGCCACAAAACACGCTACACGCTACTGGGTTTTAAAGCATGCTACTAGGTTTTAAAACAGGCTACTGGGTTTCAAAGCATGCTACTGAGTTTCAAAGCATGCTACTGGGTTTCAAAGCACCTTACTGGGTTTTAAACCACGCTACTTGGTTTCAATGCACGCTACTAGGTTTCAAAGCTCGCTACTGGGTTCCAAAGCACGCTATTGGGTTTCAAAACAAGCTACTGGGTTATAAAACACGCTATTAGGTTTCAAAACATGCTACTTCGTTTCAAAAGGGGCGCTTGGGTTTGGGTAGGCGACTGGGTAGGCCAGTGGCCCTCCAACTAGGGCGATAGGGTACCCCAGTCGCTCTGCATGCAGGTTTTCGAACGTTGACGCGTGAAACCATTCGGATCAAATCAGAAGCTTACCGAAACATAACCAATCGATACACAATCAATGTCTAATTTATCCCCATCATAATATATCAATTAACATCTCGTTTGATCATGTTTTATGCATAAATTGTAATTATTTTTCCAAAATGGCTAATATTATGAACAAGTCACATTAATGCATGAAATAGTTTTCCCAAATGGTAAATAATCATATCAAACCACATAATCACGTTCATAATATCATCAAACTCAGAGGTAATCATTCTAACATGAATCCTAACATATTATCATCATCATATCAACATATCCCATCCTAAATCCACATAGTATCCTCAAACGGGTCAAAACTTATAAACAACCAAACATCATTAAAACATGCTTCTAGTACTTAGATAATCATCATAACAATAACATATCATCATTCTAACAACAAACAAAACAAAAAACCCATTACTTAGGTCACTAAAATCATTCAAAGGTTGTGTTTCTATAAGAAACTCTTGTGTAAGGATTAGATCTAATTGAGAAAGGTTTTACAAAGGTTTTTATTAATGAAAACACACTAGGTTTAGATATGGACATTTTGGGTTAATAACGAAAACACAAAAATGACTAGAAAAGGGTTATTGCTCTTTGTATGAACTTGCTAGTGAACACTTAAGTGTTTAGCAAGTTCTTTATCAGTTTTAGTACAGCGGAATGTTTTAAGTTAAAGCTACACTTATCAACAAGAGTTATTACTCCCCCTGGATGTTTGAGAAAACTAAAGACAAGTATTTAATGAGAATCTAAGTATTGAATGAGAATGAATACTTAAACAGATTCTCAGTAAATGAAATGGAAATAACAGTGATAAGCTTTGAAGGATTTCTGTATTAAAAATCAATGTCTAAAAAGAGGGATGAACCCATCTATTTATAGACTTTACATATACATGAACCTTGCCAAAAAGAAAGTTCAGAAACAAGTTGCAACAAGTTGCAATCTTGGAACTCGTACAAAAAGTTAAAGTAATACTAAACTAATAAACTACTTAAACATAAGGCGGTGGAAAGATTCTTGAACAAGTGCTGATGAATGACAAACTACTGATGAGTAGTTTGTCTTCAGTAGTTCTTCAGTGAACTGTCTGGTTTGAACTTCAGAACTTCTGATGCATTTCTTCTTCAGTAGTTCTATACTTAGAATATTTTTGACAGAAGTGAATTAGACATAGGTTTCCAAAAGTGGTTTCACCAATCCTCTTTGTCCTAACAATCTCCCCCTGGATTGATGAAGCCAAAACCTTTCTAAGTCCTTTATTGTCTTCTTCTGTCATTGACAATTTTCCATATTTCCTTGAACATGGAATTCTTCAGTTGATTTAGCTGCTCATTAGTGAGAGATCCTCTTTGGGGTTCAAGATGTTGGATTGTAAGCAGGTCCTGAGTTGATAGTTTCTTCAGTTCATTTATCGACTTGTAGGCCTTGCTTGTGAGGTCTCTTCTTGTCACCAATACTGAGTTGTCATCAATAAAGGACCATCTGATGATCAGCACTTTAGACTTGTCAAAGTCTGAAGTATAGGGAACCATGCTGGTCCCTTGGGAAGTTCCTGAGTGTTGGATGTTTTCAATTTCAGTGACTCTCAGGTGGGATTCACTTCTTTCTTCTTGTTGCATCACATCAGGTAGTTGGAAAGTTGGTAAGTGATGTTCAGTAACTACCTTAGTGTGCAGTTTGTCTTTGATGGTCTTCTGGATTTGGTAGGCAAATGTAGAAGGATCCTTGAACTGTGTTAATAGAGGCTTTTCTTCAATATCGAAGTCTGAATGGACTACTGTGTTTCCTTCTAGTAGTACCATCTTGAAGTTAGTCTTTGTATTGTCCTCTGTCTTCTTTTTCTTGGTGGCAGGTCTTGTAACACCAGAAGTTCTAACGACTGAAGTTGATACCTCAGAAGTTTTGAACTTCTCTGGATTAGCAGCCTTTGCAGCCTTGTATTTTTTGTAGGTGTCTAATAATCTTTCTTCTTTCCACTTAGACACTGAGGCTTTTGAACCATACTCATTTGCTACTGTTAGGATCTGAGTTTGATTGTTTTGATATATTTAGAATAAGATGAGAAATGAATGATGTAAGTATATATGGAAAGTGCAGCGGAAAGATAAACTATAATCAAAACAACAGGAATAAATGTTTTCAATGGTCAAATGCTTTCATTAATTGAAAGATTACAATCAGTACAAGTACTCTGTCACACCCCGACTTTTCCCTTGTCGGATGCGACGTTTGGTGCCTTTGCCAGCGCAGCGGAAAGATGCATCTAAGACTCTTATATCCTGAACGCCATTGCTAACCCTCTAGGATCCCCGATCCCAATATGCCGACTACTCCAACCGTGCCGTTACCAAAGTTTAAACCTGAAAGACATACTTAAAAGTCAACATATAATGCTGGTGAGTTCATAAGTTTTACAAAAGAGTTTCCATAAGTTTGAAAAGATCATATCCGTTACTACTAGGTTATGAGAACGTTAGCTAGACGTTTAGTGTTTTTACTACTGCGGTTGGGAACCCATTACTATACGTTTATAAGTTGTTGAAGCTTGCCCAGCAGTTTTGGCTATAACCGATGCCTCGGCGAGCCAGTAATAAGAGACAATATGCACCCGCCCGGCCCAGCCGTCGAGTGGGGTTTGTGAGGCCCAATAGATCTATCCACATTTCCCCCGTTGTGCATCCCCGCACATTCATGGTTTCCCCCCTGGGACTTTCCATAAAAGCCGCATAGTATTTGTAAAGTAACCATAGTATAACATGACCTTTAGTAAGTAAGTATGTAAAATGTTTCTTCCCCGAAAGTAAAACCAGTAAAAGTAGGGTCGTGACACTCACGCACCCATTTCATTTTTCAAAAATTTGTTCGTTTGGAATTCCTCAGGTTTTCATAAAAGTAGCATGTCTTCCACCCCGTAAACATTTATAAAACAGTAAAAAGTGGGGTCATGAACTCACCTCAATTTCCATGCTAAGCTAGCAAATAAAGTCCAAGCCTCGACCGGCTTCCTCGTGCCCTATTACAACAAAGGACACCTTAAAGTCTAACACATATAAACCTAGCCTATAATCCGGCTAAAAGGTAGTTTATCCACTATCTAACTCGTGTATAATAACTCGAGTACTAATATGCTTTAACTCGACGAACCGATCGTGACTTATCTTACTTATGCGTTAACACACGACATAGTACCCAAGTTGCGCACTTGTCACTATTTGTGTACACACCACGTTGGACTATTTTATGAAACGTATAACTTATCCCGAGCCGTAGCTCGTCTCGTTAGTCAAATAAATGCATTTGTCTTGTACGTTTACTTTTAGGAAAATACACTTCGCAAAAATATAATTCTTATAGTTATTAATTTCCAATTAATAATAAATGCTACATTAATTCCTAAAATCCGACATTTAAAGTATTCAAAACTTTGTTTTGCATAAAGCTTTCCCAAGTAAATACGACACTTATATATTTTTGAATACGAACAATAAACATAGTTTCGTTGTCGAAAACCTTTCAAAAGCTCGTCATACTTGATGATTGGCAAAACTATATGTATTTGTTTCAAAATATTGTCCGGGATTCACTTATTATTGTTACAAATATATTTGTCAAAGTGTCGCGATTTTACATAAATACCTTTATTAAGACGCTTGGAATTTCATTTATAAGAACATACACAACGGTATTAACTTAGCCGCGCTTTGGATTTTATAAAATTTAGGCAGAGTCTCCTCTGTTTTTGTACGAACCAGACAACGCAAGTTGCCTAAAAATTCCCAAAAATCAACTTCAAAACACAAGACAAACAAATCTATTTATCCGAAATTCTCAATCAACGAGACTTATACGTTTCGACGCTTTTATATAAACCACGCTTATTTGTATAAATACACAAAACAATATATATATTATAGTCCAACCAATTTAGTCCGATATCGATTTTATAAGTCACGCCTTTTAGTCACTATTACCGGTCGTCCGAGATAATATGTAGTTAACATTTATTATTATTATTCGGTTCGTTCGCGAGTCAAAACTATTTCGTTCGAATCAATATATTTATAAATGTTTATAATATCCACAATAATAATAACGAACACGAATTAAAGTATACCGATTTGTACGCGCGTAAGCCGGAGCCAACTCGAACCGAACCAGATCTGACCCGTTGACCAAGTTTGACCGAAGCTTGACCAGCACCGTGCTCCGTACCCCGAAACCCGAGCCGACCAGATCTGACCCGAGCACACGAATCTGACCCGAGCTACTTGACCCGAACAAAACCCCGAGCCCGAACCCGAGCACCATGTCGAACCCAAAACAAACCGGTACCCCAAACAGCCCCATCGGGACAAACCACCGCCGTCGCCTCTGTCCTCTTGAACCACCAGCAACCGGACCCGACCAAACCACCAACCATCACCCGCACAAAACCCATCCAAGATCCACCACGAAGCACCACCTACCCACGAAACCAGCACCACCGTAGACATCGCCGGCCCCCACAAACCCTTGCAAATCCACCACTTGAACCACCAACCACCTCAGCCGCTGTCCCTTCAACAACCACCACCAACCGGAACCACTAACCCCGTCACCCGAACAGCCGTCATCTAAACTCGAGACCCGAACCCGATTCTGACCTAAGGCAACCCAACCCGGCCCCCTGTGAGCTTCCCGAGCCACCACGCCGCCGCCACCACCCTCATGGTGGCCGGCCGGCTTTGTAACAGAGAGAGAGAGAGGGTTAGCGTGAGAGAGAGAGAGAGAGAGAGAGGAAGAGAGAGAAGCGGGTTAGTGAGAGAGGGAAAGGTCTTGTGGCTGCCAAAATGAAGAAGAAGAAGAAGATAAGGGCTTTAAATAGCTAGGGTTAAAGTTAGGTAGGTAGACACCGCGTATCGAACCCGTAATCTCGCGAAACGTCTCGGTTTAGATTTAGGCTCGATAATTAATCATAAAAATTAGTCGGTTTTGTTCGAAATACAAAACCGAGCATAAATATAAATATCTTCGACGTCCGACGCGTGTTTTCAGAACACGCGTTTAAATCGCGTTAATTTAACCGGTCGCAGTTTCGATTGTAAAAACGGTCAGTAAACTTCCGAAACCTGATAATTAACAATATTTAAAATAAATATTTAATTTTTAATAATAAAAATCACGTCGGTGTAGATCGGAAGTTGCCGGGTGTCACATCCTCCCCATGTTACAGAAATTTTGTCCTCAAAATTTGAGGTAGGATATCATCCAAGAACCAATGGTAGTACAACAAAAATAGTCAACGGACTTGCCGGTACAAATGGCACGAAATAAAGTTTCAGAACCAACTGGATGCAAAGTGTAAACAATAACTTTGTCAACAAACACTATTGGCGCACCTCAAACGAAACAACTAGTGCACCAACTTTTTCATTAAACACCACAAGGTGTGTCTGCATTTAAGGCAATAACAAACAAGTTGATGAAGGTGGGACATGTCAATAAAATCATTCGTTATTCCAAGTCGATTGAATATTCACCGCAAGGTGCTGTATTAAATTCCAACAATTCGATTCAACTGAAATGTCGACTTTAAAGAAACTCATCGACGAAGTATCAAAGGATTCATTGCCCACAATGGCCTAACATAGCAAGACTAGAAGACAAACATTACGAGCAACGTAATGATAAAGCAAATCATTAATGAAACAATTGTTTGATGCGAAGCCCTACAATGGACCTTCACAGATTTAAAGAATCCAAACATACAATAGTTGACACATGTACAAAAATATGTGTCTAATTTGGTGAAAAGAATAAGGAATCAACAAAAATTAAATTCCTTTATAATTGAATGTCGAAGGCCACAAATACAAAAGAAGAGAGATGTAAATCATACTCAAAAGACATGAACCTTAGAAGCTCAAGAAACAAGATCATCAAGATCTTAATCTGGTTTAAGAAAAGCAAGGTCGCGAGTGACACGAACAGGGGAGAATCGACAATCACGTGCGTGACAACAAAAGAATGAAACACCCTTATCCATTATTTATATATATAAATATATATACAACAACACATAGGATACCCTCATGATAGAATTTCTTAGAACTATCAGGTGCCTGTAAATCCGCAATAACGTGACGTCTACGTTATCAAAAATTTACCTCACCAGATCATCCTATTAACCTCCATCATAAGTTGTATCACGAGCACTCGTCACATTCATATCATAACACGTATATATATACAACATAATATAATGTTCGTCGTGTGCGCCACCTTTCCGAGTGCTCTTCCCGTCCGCATTCCAGCTTCACAGCATCATCAGCAAAACGAGGTGCCTCATCAAGACGCCTTCGGCCCAAACCGACCTTGATGACATGGCATACTCCGAACACGGGATGCGAGACCGCAGATGCTATAACAATCCCTTTGCCAACTCGTCCAACTAACGTGACACGTGTGAGCGTTGTAGATACGTCCAAGCTTGAGTCGACAACCATTGGCGATACGTACTATATATACTTTAAGTAAATGCACACAGTATATAAACAAGTAAGTTGTTTCACATACCAAGAAACAATGACTCAGCTAACTCTATGTGAATAACCGCTCTGAAGTCTAAAACGATGACTCGCCAGTCACCAGTGAGGTATGCCTAACCACCACGTGTTATTATCCTTTCTATATACCACTATAGAAAATACCGACTTCCTATTCACATAAGAAAATAAATGTTCCTTGCGCCGAAGGAATGTACGCTGAGCTAGTGTGATACACTAATAGTCACGCAACTGATTTGGCAACGGTTGGAATTCCAGTTCCTAGGCGTTCGTACTAAATATTGTGTCTTAGAAATTTTGGTCCCAACTTCGAAACAAACTCAGGTTAAAGCCTAGATATCTACCCAGACACCTAGTTCGCTAAAACCTATGGCTCTGATACCAAACTGTCACACCCCGACTTTTCCCTTGTCGGATGCGACGTTTGGTGCCTTTGCCAGCGCAGCGGAAAGATGCATCTAAGACTCTTATATCCTGAACGCCATTGCTAACCCTCTAGGATCCCCGATCCCAATATGCCGACTACTCCAACCGTGCCGTTACCAAAGTTTAAACCTGAAAGACATACTTAAAAGTCAACATATAATGCTGGTGAGTTCATAAGTTTTACAAAAGAGTTTCCATAAGTTTGAAAAGATCATATCCGTTACTACTAGGTATGAGAACGTTAGCTAGACGTTTAGTGTTTTTACTACTGCGGTTGGGAACCCATTACTATACGTTTATAAGTTGTTGAAGCTTGCCCAGCAGTTTTGGCTATAACCGATGCCTCGGCGAGCCAGTAATAAGAGACAATATGCACCCGCCCGGCCCAGCCGTCGAGTGGGGTTTGTGAGGCCCAATAGATCTATCCACATTTCCCCCGTTGTGCATCCCCGCACATTCATGGTTTCCCCCCTGGGACTTTCCATAAAAGCCGCATAGTATTTGTAAAGTAACCATAGTATAACATGACCTTTAGTAAGTAAGTATGTAAAATGTTTCTTCCCCGAAAGTAAAACCAGTAAAAGTAGGGTCGTGACACTCACGCACCCATTTCATTTTTCAAAAACTTGTTCGTTTGGAATTCCTCAGGTTTTCATAAAAGTAGCATGTCTTCCACCCCGTAAACATTTATAAAACAGTAAAAAGTGGGGTCATGAACTCACCTCAATTTCCATGCTAAGCTAGCAAATAAAGTCCAAGCCTCGACCGGCTTCCTCGTGCCCTATTACAACAAAGGACACCTTAAAGTCTAACACATATAAACCTAGCCTATAATCCGGCTAAAAGGTAGTTTATCCACTATCTAACTCGTGTATAATAACTCGAGTACTAATATGCTTTAACTCGACGAACCGATCGTGACTTATCTTACTTATGCGTTAACACACGACATAGTACCCAAGTTGCGCACTTGTCACTATTTGTGTACACACCACGTTGGACTATTTTATGAAACGTATAACTTATCCCGAGCCGTAGCTCGTCTCGTTAGTCAAATAAATGCATTTGTCTTGTACGTTTACTTTTAGGAAAATACACTTCGCAAAAATATAATTCTTATAGTTATTAATTTCCAATTAATAATAAATGCTACATTAATTCCTAAAATCCGACATTTAAAGTATTCAAAACTTTGTTTTGCATAAAGCTTTCCCAAGTAAATACGACACTTATATATTTTTGAATACGAACAATAAACATAGTTTCGTTGTCGAAAACCTTTCAAAAGCTCGTCATACTTGATGATTGGCAAAACTATATGTATTTGTTTCAAAATATTGTCCGGGATTCACTTATTATTGTTACAAATATATTTGTCAAAGTGTCGCGATTTTACATAAATACCTTTATTAAGACGCTTGGAATTTCATTTATAAGAACATACACAACGGTATTAACTTAGCCGCGCTTTGGATTTTATAAAATTTAGGCAGAGTCTCCTCTGTTTTTGTACGAACCAGACAACGCAAGTTGCCTAAAAATTCCCAAAAATCAACTTCAAAACACAAGACAAACAAATCTATTTATCCGAAATTCTCAATCAACGAGACTTATACGTTTCGACGCTTTTATATAAACCACGCTTATTTGTATAAATACACAAAACAATATATATATTATAGTCCAACCAATTTAGTCCGATATCGATTTTATAAGTCACGCCTTTTAGTCACTATTACCGGTCGTCCGAGATAATATGTAGTTAACATTTATTATTATTATTCGGTTCGTTCGCGAGTCAAAACTATTTCGTTCGAATCAATATATTTATAAATGTTTATAATATCCACAATAATAATAACGAACACGAATTAAAGTATACCGATTTGTACGCGCGTAAGCCGGAGCCAACTCGAACCGAACCAGATCTGACCCGTTGACCAAGTTTGACCGAAGCTTGACCAGCACCGTGCTCCGTACCCCGAAACCCGAGCCGACCAGATCTGACCCGGAGCACACGAATCTGACCCGAGCTACTTGACCCGAACAAAACCCCGAGCCCGAACCCGAGCACCATGTCGAACCCAAAACAAACCGGTACCCCAAACAGCCCCATCGGGACAAACCACCGCCGTCGCCTCTGTCCTCTTGAACCACCAGCAACCGGACCCGACCAAACCACCAACCATCACCCGCACAAAACCCATCCAAGATCCACCACGAAGCACCACCTACCCACGAAACCAGCACCACCGTAGACATCGCCGGCCCCCACAAACCCTTGCAAATCCACCACTTGAACCACCAACCACCTCAGCCGCTGTCCCTTCAACAACCACCACCAACCGGAACCACTAACCCCGTCACCCGAACAGCCGTCATCTAAACTCGAGACCCGAACCCGATTCTGACCCAAGGCAACCCAACCCGGCCCCCTGTGAGCTTCCCGAGCCACCACGCCGCCGCCACCACCCTCATGGTGGCCGGCCGGCTTTTGTAACAGAGAGAGAGAGAGGGTTAGCGTGAGAGAGAGAGAGAGAGAGAGGAAGAGAGAGAAGCGGGTTAGTGAGAGAGGGAAAGGTCTTGTGGCTGCCAAAATGAAGAAGAAGAAGAAGATAAGGGCTTTAAATAGCTAGGGTTAAAGTTAGGTAGGTAGACACCGCGTATCGAACCCGTAATCTCGCGAAACGTCTCGGTTTAGATTTAGGCTCGATAATTAATCATAAAAATTAGTCGGTTTTGTTCGAAATACAAAACCGAGCATAAATATAAATATCTTCGACGTCCGACGCGTGTTTTCAGAACACGCGTTTAAATCGCGTTAATTTAACCGGTCGCAGTTTCGATTGTAAAAACGGTCAGTAAACTTCCGAAACCTGATAATTAACAATATTTAAAATAAAAATTTAATTTTTAATAATAAAAATCACGTCGGTGTAGATCGGAAGTTGCCGGGTGTCACATCCTCCCCATGTTACAGAAATTTTGTCCTCAAAATTTGAGGTAGGATATCATCCAAGAACCAATGGTAGTACAACAAAAATAGTCAACGGACTTGCCGGTACAAATGGCACGAAATAAAGTTTCAGAACCAACTGGATGCAAAGTGTAAACAATAACTTTGTCAACAAACACTATTGGCGCACCTCAAACGAAACAACTAGTGCACCAACTTTTTCATTAAACACCACAAGGTGTGTCTGCATTTAAGGCAATAACAAACAAGTTGATGAAGGTGGGACATGTCAATAAAATCATTCGTTATTCCAAGTCGATTGAATATTCACCGCAAGGTGCTGTATTAAATTCCAACAATTCGATTCAACTGAAATGTCGACTTTAAAGAAACTCATCGACGAAGTATCAAAGGATTCATTGCCCACAATGGCCTAACATAGCAAGACTAGAAGACAAACATTACGAGCAACGTAATGATAAAGCAAATCATTAATGAAACAATTGTTTGATGCGAAGCCCTACAATGGACCTTCACAGATTTAAAGAATCCAAACATACAATAGTTGACACATGTACAAAAATATGTGTCTAATTTGGTGAAAAGAATAAGGAATCAACAAAAATTAAATTCCTTTATAATTGAATGTCGAAGGCCACAAATACAAAAGAAGAGAGATGTAAATCATACTCAAAAGACATGAACCTTAGAAGCTCAAGAAACAAGATCATCAAGATCTTAATCTGGTTTAAGAAAAGCAAGGTCGCGAGTGACACGAACAGGGGAGAATCGACAATCACGTGCGTGACAACAAAAGAATGAAACACCCTTATCCATTATTTATATATATAAATATATATACAACAACACATAGGATACCCTCATGATAGAATTTCTTAGAACTATCAGGTGCCTGTAAATCCGCAATAACGTGACGTCTACGTTATCAAAAATTTACCTCACCAGATCATCCTATTAACCTCCATCATAAGTTGTATCACGAGCACTCGTCACATTCATATCATAACACGTATATATATACAACATAATATAATGTTCGTCGTGTGCGCCACCTTTCCGAGTGCTCTTCCCGTCCGCATTCCAGCTTCACAGCATCATCAGCAAAACGAGGTGCCTCATCAAGACGCCTTCGGCCCAAACCGACCTTGATGACATGGCATACTCCGAACACGGGATGCGAGACCGCAGATGCTATAACAATCCCTTTGCCAACTCGTCCAACTAACGTGACACGTGTGAGCGTTGTAGATACGTCCAAGCTTGAGTCGACAACCATTGGCGATACGTACTATATATACTTTAAGTAAATGCACACAGTATATAAACAAGTAAGTTGTTTCACATACCAAGAAACAATGACTCAGCTAACTCTATGTGAATAACCGCTCTGAAGTCTAAAACGATGACTCGCCAGTCACCAGTGAGGTATGCCTAACCACCACGTGTTATTATCCTTTCTATATACCACTATAGAAAATACCGACTTCCTATTCACATAAGAAAATAAATGTTCCTTGCGCCGAAGGAATGTACGCTGAGCTAGTGTGATACACTAATAGTCACGCAACTGATTTGGCAACGGTTGGAATTCCAGTTCCTAGGCGTTCGTACTAAATATTGTGTCTTAGAAATTTTGGTCCCAACTTCGAAACAAACTCAGGTTAAAGCCTAGATATCTACCCAGACACCTAGTTCGCTAAAACCTATGGCTCTGATACCAAACTGTCACACCCCGACTTTTCCCTTGTCGGATGCGACGTTTGGTGCCTTTGCCAGCGCAGCGGAAAGATGCATCTAAGACTCTTATATCCTGAACGCCATTGCTAACCCTCTAGGATCCCCGATCCCAATATGCCGACTACTCCAACCGTGCCGTTACCAAAGTTTAAACCTGAAAGACATACTTAAAAGTCAACATATATTGCTGGTGAGTTCATAAGTTTTACAAAAGAGTTTCCATAAGTTTGAAAAGATCATATCCGTTACTACTAGGTTATGAGAACGTTAGCTAGACGTTTAGTGTTTTTACTACTGCGGTTGGGAACCCATTACTATACGTTTAAAAGTTGTTGAAGCTTGCCCAGCAGTTTTGGCTATAACCGATGCCTCGGCGAGCCAGTAATAAGAGACAATATGCACCCGCCCGGCCCAGCCGTCGAGTGGGGTTTGTGAGGCCCAATAGATCTATCCACATTTCCCCCGTTGTGCATCCCCGCACATTCATGGTTTCCCCCCTGGGACTTTCCATAAAAGCCGCATAGTATTTGTAAAGTAACCATAGTATAACATGACCTTTAGTAAGTAAGTATGTAAAATGTTTCTTCCCCGAAAGTAAAACCAGTAAAAGTAGGGTTGTGACACTCACGCACCCATTTCATTTTTCAAAAACTTGTTCGTTTGGAATTCCTCAGGTTTTCATAAAAGTAGCATGTCTTCCACCCCGTAAACATTTATAAAACAGTAAAAAGTGGGGTCATGAACTCACCTCAATTTCCATGCTAAGCTAGCAAATAAAGTCCAAGCCTCGACCGGCTTCCTCGTGCCCTATTACAACAAAGGACACCTTAAAGTCTAACACATATAAACCTAGCCTATAATCCGGCTAAAAGGTAGTTTATCCACTATCTAACTCGTGTATAATAACTCGAGTACTAATATGCTTTAACTCGACGAACCGATCGTGACTTATCTTACTTATGCGTTAACACACGACATAGTACCCAAGTTGCGCACTTGTCACTATTTGTGTACACACCACGTTGGACTATTTTATGAAACGTATAACTTATCCCGAGCCGTAGCTCGTCTCGTTAGTCAAATAAATGCATTTGTCTTGTACGTTTACTTTTAGGAAAATACACTTCGCAAAAATATAATTCTTATAGTTATTAATTTCCAATTAATAATAAATGCTACATTAATTCCTAAAATCCGACATTTAAAGTATTCAAAACTTTGTTTTGCATAAAGCTTTCCCAAGTAAATACGACACTTATATATTTTTGAATACGAACAATAAACATAGTTTCGTTGTCGAAAACCTTTCAAAAGCTCGTCATACTTGATGATTGGCAAAACTATATGTATTTGTTTCAAAATATTGTCCGGGATTCACTTATTATTGTTACAAATATATTTGTCAAAGTGTCGCGATTTTACATAAATACCTTTATTAAGACGCTTGGAATTTCATTTATAAGAACATACACAACGGTATTAACTTAGCCGCGCTTTGGATTTTATAAAATTTAGGCAGAGTCTCCTCTGTTTTTGTACGAACCAGACAACGCAAGTTGCCTAAAAATTCCCAAAAATCAACTTCAAAACACAAGACAAACAAATCTATTTATCCGAAATTCTCAATCAACGAGACTTATACGTTTCGACGCTTTTATATAAACCACGCTTATTTGTATAAATACACAAAACAATATATATATTATAGTCCAACCAATTTAGTCCGATATCGATTTTATAAGTCACGCCTTTTAGTCACTATTACCGGTCGTCCGAGATAATATGTAGTTAACATTTATTATTATTATTCGGTTCGTTCGCGAGTCAAAACTATTTCGTTCGAATCAATATATTTATAAATGTTTATAATATCCACAATAATAATAACGAACACGAATTAAAGTATACCGATTTGTACGCGCGTAAGCCGGAGCCAACTCGAACCGAACCAGATCTGACCCGTTGACCAAGTTTGACCGAAGCTTGACCAGCACCGTGCTCCGTACCCCGAAACCCGAGCCGACCAGATCTGACCCGGAGCACACGAATCTGACCCGAGCTACTTGACCCGAACAAAACCCCGAGCCCGAACCCGAGCACCATGTCGAACCCAAAACAAACCGGTACCCCAAACAGCCCCATCGGGACAAACCACCGCCGTCGCCTCTGTCCTCTTGAACCACCAGCAACCGGACCCGACCAAACCACCAACCATCACCCGCACAAAACCCATCCAAGATCCACCACGAAGCACCACCTACCCACGAAACCAGCACCACCGTAGACATCGCCGGCCCCCACAAACCCTTGCAAATCCACCACTTGAACCACCAACCACCTCAGCCGCTGTCCCTTCAACAACCACCACCAACCGGAACCACTAACCCCGTCACCCGAACAGCCGTCATCTAAACTCGAGACCCGAACCCGATTCTGACCCAAGGCAACCCAACCCGGCCCCCTGTGAGCTTCCCGAGCCACCACGCCGCCGCCACCACCCTCATGGTGGCCGGCCGGCTTTTGTAACAGAGAGAGAGAGAGAGGGTTAGCGTGAGAGAGAGAGAGAGAGAGGAAGAGAGAGAAGCGGGTTAGTGAGAGAGGGAAAGGTCTTGTGGCTGCCAAAATGAAGAAGAAGAAGAAGAAGATAAGGGCTTTAAATAGCTAGGGTTAAAGTTAGGTAGGTAGACACCGCGTATCGAACCCGTAATCTCGCGAAACGTCTCGGTTTAGATTTAGGCTCGATAATTAATCATAAAAATTAGTCGGTTTTGTTCGAAATACAAAACCGAGCATAAATATAAATATCTTCGACGTCCGACGCGTGTTTTCAGAACACGCGTTTAAATCGCGTTAATTTAACCGGTCGCAGTTTCGATTGTAAAAACGGTCAGTAAACTTCCGAAACCTGATAATTAACAATATTTAAAATAAATATTTAATTTTTAATAATAAAAATCACGTCGGTGTAGATCGGAAGTTGCCGGGTGTCACATACTCCCCCTCAGCCTGATCACATAGTGATTGTTTGTCTGAGAGAATGTTTGTGTGTGATGTAATAGAACAGTACAAGGACTGTTCTATTTATAGACAAACCTAAACCACTGGTGACATGTGCTGACGTCACCTAAGATAGTGACCTCTAACAGAATAACAACACAAAACATCTGCCCTGTACAATCTACTGTTACATTACAAAACACTGTAAGGTAAACTACTGCTAAGGGAAAACTCTGATGGTCTTGCAACATCTGTTGGAGTCTAAGTGCTGTTGACTCCAACAGACCTTTAGTCTTCATTACTTGATCAGCAGTTGTTTCTTCATCAGACCTTTGGTCAGCAGTTGTTCTCTATCAGTTGTTCTCTAGCAGTCCTTTGTATCAGCAGTTGTAGCAGCAGTTGTTTGGATGGAACAGTTGTTAGGGTCAGCAGTCTTTTGGGAAGAATATGTTGTAAAGACTGTTTATTTGTGGAATCAACTGTTAGCATATTTTGGCTTTTCAATCATCTGTTCTTCTCCAGGTCAGCAGACCCAACAATCTCCCCCTAGAACAGATGATGCCAAAACTAAGATTTATTCTTGATCTTTATTTCTCATCAGACTTTCTCTGATTTGTCCTTTGAATTGAAGTTCAAAGTCCAAGGCAAATAGGTCTTCTACATCTCTTTCAAGCTCAAGGTTCAGCAGTGTTTGGAGATCATTTGCACACAGGCTATATGCATCATCCATGCTTAGCTTTTGAACTTTTCCATCTGACCTGAGCAGAGTCAATTCATGGTTGTCTTTATTGACTTTCCATTTTAGAATTTCTGAGTCAGTGGATTTGCTGAGATGCACTTTTATTCTTGATGAGTTTGGTGATGGAGGTCTCCCGATGAGTTCTTTGAGCTTGTCAGTAGTGGGATCTGAGAAAAAGTGCACTTGATTGAAGAGGCCCTCTTTTATGTAGGTATCAGCAAACTTCTTCTGATCTTCTTCAGACATTTCTTTCTGTTTCTTGAACTATCTTCTAGCAGCAACTGATAGATCAGAAGTGTCAAGTAAGGTGTCAACAGTAAAAGCCTGTTGAGGTCTCTTCATCAGTGGTTCATCAGTGTAGACAGGTTTTCTAGGTAGGCTGGGATCTTTCTTCCTATTTTCTTCAAGTCTCTTGTATGTTTCAACCAGCCTTAGCTAAGACCATCTTGCAACAGACCTCATCTCCCCATAATCAGCAGCCACTATTTCTTGTCTCATCCTCTTAAACTTCAAGGCTCTGGCTGGATCTCTGCCTTTACCAAAATCAGGGGCAAAGACTTTAGTTTGGGGATTTTGGGCCAACTCTTCTATTCTTAAGAGTTCTTCCCTCAGTGCACGAGTGGTCCAGCCTGCAAACTGTTTCTTGTTTGCTTTGTAAGGCATGGATGCCAAGATCTGTTCAAGAAGGGATTCCCTAACCTCCTTTTCCATGTCACTACTGAGAGGCATGGCAGACATGGAATTGCTTAGGGTCTTAGCAAAATCTTCAATCCTTATCAATTTGCTAAGTTCTGCTGAATGGATGCCCTGAGCAGTCCTGTCATCCTTCCATTTGCATTTCTCTTTTATGATAACATCTGCCTGTTCAGCCTTATATTTAAGATATGTGTCAATGTTTAAGGGAACAGGGAAATGATGAGAAGGATTGCATTTCCCCTAGAGTAGATCAAGTTCAAGGGGATACTGAACAGCCAATGGTGTAATGGTTGGTGGTGGTCTATGGGATCTGAATTGTGATGTGTGTGGTGAAAATGATGAGAGTGCAATGGCTGATATAGGTGTTGATTGTGTGGCTGAGGTGGTGTGTGGTTATGTATGTATGTTTTCATCCTGTACAACAAAGGTTGATTTCCTCTTCCTTTTGTACAAGATTTTTGGTGATGGTGGTGTGGAAGCAGTGGTTGTGTTAACATCTGTTGGCACCTTAGTAGGACCAGCAGATGTTTGGGATTTGGGTGGTGATGTGATTGTAGGTTCAGATGTAGGTTTGGTGGTTGTAGGTTCAGGTATTGTGGTTTTATCAGTGGTTTGGGTGGCAGCAGTGGTTTTGTCAGCAGTGGCTTTATCAACAGAGGTTTTAGCAGCAGTGGTTTTTAGTTTAGATGGTGGTTGTCTGACATGTTTAGCAGGCATCTTCTTCCTTTTTGAGGATCCCACATCTTCAACTTCCTGCTGTTGTTCGCTTTTTAGTTGTACCAACAACTCTGCTTTGGCTTCCAAAGTGTCAGCCCTCTTTTGTTTGTCTTCAGCAGCTTTTTCAGCTTCTTTATTTGCAGAGTTGTCTACTACTTTATCTTTGCTGGTTTGTTGTTGTTGTGGTGCAGTTTGAGTTTGTTGTTGCTGTTGTGGTGTTGTTTGAGTTTGTTGTTGCTGTTGTGGTGCTGTTTGAGTAGACCCTGGTATGTTGGCAGACTTTGATTTACCTTTTTGTGAAGATGGACAACCAAAGGGATCTAGCTTTGGCAACCTATCTCTGCCACTCTCCCCCTTTTTGGCATCATCAGCTGTGAATGCATCATCATCTTCATCCCTGAGAATGGTGGTAGGGGCAGAGCCAGTGGTCTTCAGCAGATGGTCTTTGATGGCTTGAATGTCTGCATGAGTATCTTTGTATCTTGCATCTACCATGTTTTTGATCTCAGCCATGTAGGTTTCATGATTCTGATCTGCTACTTTTCTGTGAGCTATGATGATGGGGGAAACAAATTTCCATAGCTCACTAGCAATATCAGATGTGGATGGTTGACTCTTGGAAAGAGTAGCCAAGGATTCCAATATTAGATTGACATCAGATTTGATGTCAGCAACAGAGGTTTCAATGGTTTGAACTCTAGCCGTCAATTCTTGGTATTTTAATCCATCACCTAAGTTAATAGGATCATCTGAATTCCTACCAGTGGTAGTTTTAACTAATTCAGTCCTAGGAGTTGAATCCAAAGGATGAGAACCAGATGCCCCTTTTTCTTGGTTCTGGGGACTTCCAACTGATTTTGGGGACACTATAGTGGCCTCATCAGTTGTTGCCTTCAAGGGAGTCTTAGTTATGTAACCACTGTCCTGGTGTAAGACAATGGTCTCTACATCAGTAGTGGCTGCTCCACTTGAAAACTCACCTAGAGTTGCATTGAACTCTAGGGGTGTAACCTCCTCATCTGTTTGTGGGATGGCTGATTGACTTTCCTCAGTCCCAGTCACTTGTGGAGGTATACTCTCATTGACTGGTGAAAGAGAGGAACTGGGATTTTCCTAAGTTTTGTCAATAGCCTCAACAGAGGTTGCATGGTCTGTTGAACATGTGATGGTGAAGGTGGAGGAGTAAAAAGAGAATTAGCCCTGGGAGAGGGGCTTGTGAACATTTGGCCAAGTGACTCAAATGTATCATGATGTGGTTCCCCTTGGCTTACAACATGATCCTTTTGTGAGGATGCATGAGGAGTTTGGTCAGGTTGAGATATTTCCAACTGTTGTGAGGAAGTAACAACAGTGGTTTCTAGTTGCTTTTGTGTTGCAACAGAGTTATCTTCTGGTATCTCATTTTCCAGAAGTCTCTTTTGAGGTGGAGTGGTGGTTTTTGTGGAAGGACGTTTCCTTTTGGAAATGGCTGGTGTGGTTTCACAGCACTGGATGTAGTGCCATGATCACCAGGAGCAGTGGGCTCAACAACAGAGGTTTGGACAACAGTTGTTGTCTTAGTCCTCTTTGTTTGTGTTTTTGAAACTTTTGACACTTTTAATACTTTTTCTTGGGTGTTTGCACCCAGCATTCTTGTGAAAGTTTCATCAGTTAGACTCTTCATTTGCATAGACTCACCCTTTTTGAAAACTTTTTCTGTTAAAATGTTTTGTAGAATTACACTTAAGATTCTTGGGTAAATTAGAAAAACATTGTTTTACCCAGACTTTATGGCTTTCACATTTGACACTAAATCCATAAACAGTCCCTGGGATAGATTGAAGTCAGAATCTGACAACATAGCATAACCCAAGTACTGAATCCTCAATGGGATTTCATTAAAGGATGTGGACTTAGCGGAGACACAAAGAAGAAGGGTATGGAAGAAAAATTTCATGACTGGTGGGAAAAACTTTTTGAAAAGTGTTGACCCAGTCATCTGAGCATCATACCCCCTTTCCTGAAACTCTGTGTGAAGCTCTGTTTTAGGGAAAGAGTCTTTCCTGACAGGTCATTAAGTGAGAAGGTTGTGGATATCAGTTGAGGGGTAATGACGATACTTGTTTCACCAATTTTTGAGATAATGGAAGTAGGCTTTTTGTCTTGAAGCAAGAACTCAACATTCAACCAGAATTCTTGGAGAGTATCAAGATAGATAGGGGCGTCAGCGGTTAAGATTGTCAGGTATTTGGATTTTAGGATGATGTCGATGGTGGAATGAAATGGAGTATTTTCATCTGTTTTAACCAGATATGGAAGGTAATTGTGGGTGGCTTTAGCTTGAAGATCCATTGTAATGGATTCCGAAGTTGAGAATGAATGAAATTTGATTGAGGGTTTGAGAATGAAGAAGGCGGTTTCAGTATTTTGAATACAATGAGACAGTGTCACGACTGTTGTGATAAAACAGGGTTTTTATACGCTCTGGTGAAACCGCTGATGTGGCCAAAACTCTGCTTGTAAGAGCAGACGTGGCAAACATCTGATGGTAAAAACATCTGGTGGGGGACAACTGTTTTGGTAAACAGCTGATGCAAACAACTGATGCCAAACAGCTGTTTTTTTATATAGATATATGTAAATATAGATATATAGATATATGGATAATAAAACAGTTGTTTTATCTTATCAGAGGTTTGAGACATTTTTGCAACCAACAGTGGATAAAATGAATGAAACAGTGGTTGTTTAATCTGATCAGAGGTTTGAAACAGATTTTTCAACCAAAAAGCTATTTTTAAGGATGAATTTTGATTTTCTGAAACATTTTAATGTTTTTATTTAATACATTTGTGTTGTTTAATCCATGTTTAGCATACCAATTCTAGAAATCAGATTTGTAAAGGTAGATGTGTCTAAAGCTTTTGTCAACACATCTGCCAACTGATCCTCTGTTTGAAAATGGTGCAGAGAAATCAAACCTTTTTCATAGCTATCCCTAACAAAATGATGTCTGATGTCAATGTGTTTGGTAGTGGAGTGAGAGACTGGATTTTTGATGATATTTTCAGCAGCTTGACTATCCAACATGAGTGGAGTCTGTAACGCAGTTATCCCAAAATCCAGCAATTGATTTTGAAGCCACATGAGTTGCGCTGTACAGCTTGCATCAGCAATGTATTCAGCCTCAGCTGTTGAGGTGGAAACAGCTGCCTGCTTTTTGCTTTGCCAAGAGACTAAGGCATTCCCTAGAAATTGGCACCCTCCTGATGTGGATTTTCTTGTGGTGTGACTGCCAGCAAAATCACTATCTGAATAACCTGAAAGCTCAATGTTTCCATTAGCAGGGTACCATATAACATGTGTGGGAGCACCTTTTAGGTATCTGAATATCCTTTTCACAGCAATAAGGTTCGACTTTCTAGGTGAAGCCTGGGATCTTGCATAGACACAAGTGGCAAACATAATGTCTGGCCTAGATGCAGTTAAGTATAATAAAGACCCAATCATGCATCTATAATGTGTTTGATCAACGAGTTCATCCTTGTCATCAATAGTGAGTAGCTTGACTGTACTCAAGGGTGTACTACATGGCTTACAGTCATTCATCTCAAATCTAGTTAGCAAATTCTTTACATATTTATTTTGATGGATGAATGTGCCATTTTGCAGTTGTTTCACTTGGAGACCAAGGAAACACTGAAGTTCACCCATGGCACTCATTTCAAACTCTGCTGTCATGAGTTTTCTGAACTCTTCACACATTTTGTTACATGTGGATCCAAAGATGATGTCATCCACATATATTTGAACAATCATTAAGTCTTTCCCTTTCCATTTCAAAAATAAGGTTTTATCAATTTTACCTCTTGTGAAGCCAATGGATAAGAGAAAAATGGAAAGAGTTTCATACCAGGCCCTTGGTGCTTGTTTGAGTCCATACAAAGATTTATTAAGCTTGTAGACATGATCAGGATGGAATGTGTCTTCAAAACCAGGTGGTTGACATACATAGACTTCCTCCTGAATTTTGCCATAAAGGAAGGCACATTTGATATCCATCTGATACACCTTGATGTTGTGGTTGACAGCAAAGGCTAGAAAAAGTCTGATGGCTTCTAACCTTGCTACAGGAGCAAAGGTTTCATCATAGTCTATTCCTTCTTCTTGTCTGAAGCCTTGAACCACAAGCCTGGCTTTATTCTTGACAACAATACCCCTTTCATCAGTTTTTTTTTAAGACCCACTTTGTGCCTATTGGACAAACATCCTTAGGTAGTGGTACAAGTTCCCATAATTGTTGTCTTTTGAACTGAAGGAGCTCTTCTTGCATAGCTTCTACCCAACTGTTGTCTTTCAGTGCCTCTTGGTACTTGACAGGTTGTGTGAGAGATAGGAACCCTGCAAAAAGACAGATATTGGAGGATTGGCTTCTTGTGAGCACACCCTCTCTGATGTTGCCAATGATCTGGTCTGGTGGTGAGGCAGTGGTTTGAGGGTAACACTGGCCAACAGTGGTTGACTCAGCTGTGATAGAGTTTTGACAATTGTTTTGAACAGCTGCTTCCTCTGATGCAGAATAGATTTTATAGTGACTGGGGATCACAACATCTGTTCTGTAATCTTGTTGTGGAGACTGTGGAATACCTGCATTGTTAGTTTTAACAGTGATATCTTCAAATTTGAATTTATCTAAATCAAATAGTTCAGCAGGATTTGCTGGGATTTTTAGGGATGAAAGTTCATTGAACTTTACATTCAGAGTTTCTTCTATTGTCTTGGTCTTTGTGTTAAACACTTTATAAGCCTTGGCATTAGAAGAATATCCCAGAAAATAACCACAATCTACTTTGGCTGCAAATTTTGAAATGGAATCTTTGAGATTTAAGATGAAACATGGGCAGCCAAAGATTTTGAAAAATGAAATTAATGGTTTGATTTTGAACAAAATTTCATAGGCAGTTTTTTGATGTCTAGGGTTGATCAAAACTCTGTTTTGAACATAGCAAGCAGTGTTTACAGCTTCTGCCCAGAAGGACAATGGCAAACCAGAATCTGCTAGCATGGTTCTTGCAGCTTCTATAAGAGTTCTGTTTTTTCTTTCAACCACCCCATTTTGCTCTGGTGTTCTTGGGATGCTGTACTGCCTCACAATCCCTTTTGACACACAGAAATCATCCAACTCCTTATTTTTAAACTCTGTTCCATTGTCACTCCTGAAGACTTTTACTGGCAAGTCATATTGTTTTTCAACTTTGGTGACAAAGTCCTTCAATATACCTGCAGTCTCATCCTTAGAATGTAAAAAGTAAGTCCATGTAAACCTAGAGAAATCATCAACTATGACTAGACAAAATCTTTTTCTTCTTAGACTCATGATTTTAACAGGGCCAAACAAGTCCATGTGCAACAATTGTAGACATTGACTGGTTTTGGACTCATCAATGGATTTGTAAGAGCTTTTGTGTTGTTTCCCTTTTAAACATGAAACACAATGCTCATCACATTTGAATTCTTTTGATGGTAAGCCTCTGACAAGACTCTGTTTAGAGAGTGTGTTGATAGTTTTAAGGTTGGTATGACCCAGTCTCCTATGCCACAATTCTGTCTCCTTTGTGGAGGCAGCAGAAAACAAACAGACATTTGCCATAGGATTGTCCTTTAACATATCAACAACATACACATTCCCACTTCTATGAGCAACAAGTTGTGCTTTGCTCTCAGCAATGATGGTATCAATCTTTTTCACCACTTCTGGCCCAATAATCTTGCAAGTTTTCATTGTGAAGAATGAGCCATAACCTTTGTCACTCATTTGTGAAACACTCATAAGATTAAACTTGAGATTATCAATAAGGTTGACATTTTCAAACTTGAGTTTCCCAGCTTGTACAGTCCCTAACCCCAACACCTTACCTTTTGAATCATTACCAAAGGATATATCACCCCCTCCATGAGCAAAGAAGTCCAGAAGAAGGGCTCTACATCCTGTCATGTGCCTGGAGCCTCCACTATCTACATACCAAAGATTATCTAAACAAGCAGAAGCTCCCTGCACAGCAGTAATGAATTAGTTTTGGTGAGTGTCCAAAGCCAAGTTGGCTTTGGATGGGTCCTCAGACTTTTCAGACTCAAGCTTTGGAAGATGATCAGTGGTTTGAACTAATTTTTGAATCAAGTTCAACAACTGCTGCTGACCATTTGCCAGTGCTTGAATGTCAACACATAGGGCAACAGTTGTTTGATCACTTCCAGACATATGATAATACCCATAGGGATTTCTGTTCACTCTTGGTTTAGAGGGTCTTTTTGGCTCCTCATAAACATGTGACAGACTATGACATGGTGGTTGTCCATATCCTCTTGGGTACTTGCTTGTGGGTGGAGCATCTGTTACTTGGACATCCCTAGGAGCAGATGTTTCAAGACTTTTAGTAACAGATGTTTGGACAGGAGTGAAGGTCTGTTTGGGCTTTCCTTTTGAAGTACTTACCCCAGGATTTGTAAGAGTTTTAGCTTTGTACTCTTCTATTTTCACATCAAAATTTTTGAGATACGAGCACTCTTTGGTTTTGTGATTCTTTTTCCCACATATTGAACATGTGGCTTTGGAATCACATACACTTGTTCCTTTGTTAATGCCATATGCTTTTAGAAGAAAACAGTTTTTAGTGACATGATTCTTCTTTTCACAGAAATCACAGAACAAGTGGACAGTCTTTTCTTTCTTCTTCTTCCCTTTTTCAGCCTTCTTTTCAGCAGATGTTTGAGCATCTGCTGGAAGGTTTTTCAAGGGAATGATTTTTGCCTGAGGAGCTGTCTTTCCTTCAGGTGTTTTAAAATCAACAGGTTTAAAATTCTCAAGAGTACCACACTCATGAGACCAAGTAGGTTTAAATTCATACTTTTCAAGTTCAGTGAATGATGAGGAACCTTCTGGTTTTTCTAGAACAATTTTCTTACCATTTGGTTCAGTGATTTTAATCTCTTGACCCTGCAAGTTTGTTGGTACTATCTCAACAAACTTTTGATCCCTTTTGTCAGTGTTTTCAAAAGCTGGAGCAGTGGTTTCAAAACCAAAACCAAATTTCACATGACTTTTGGTTTGTTTGTTGAGTAGCATTTCAAATCCTCTACATGATTCCACCCATTTCTAACATTCAACTTGGGTGGACTCAAGCTCACTTTTACAACTCTGATATTTTGTTATCATAGTTTGGAGTTGGTCTTTGGTTATGGTTGCTTCATGTTTTAAGCTGCTTATTTTAGATTCCTTTTCAGTTAAACTTGTTTTTAATTCTTTTGAAAGTTTCTCAAATTTAACTTCATCATCTAAAATTTTCTTTCTAAGGTTTTCATTCACCTCTTTGATGTTAGCAAATGCTATCACGCATCTGTCAGAACATAAATCCTTAAGAATTTGAGGAGATACCTTAGCAGCAGCCATCAATGCACAATCACACTTGCACTCACAATCATCAGATACACCCCAGGGATCTGAGAGATTCACAACCTCTTCTTCAGGTTTTTCACCTGCAACAACTTCATCAACAACATCATCAGTCACAACATTAGATTCAGTCACCACCTCCTCAGAATCAACCTCTTCTACCATTGCCATGAAACAAAAGTTTTCTGGTTCATTTTCAGCTTTGGCAACTAATGCAAAATTTTTATCTGTTAACTCATCTGGTAGACTGCTCCAATCACCAAAGCCTTGTGTAAAGAAGCTCTGTTGACTGGTCTCTGCAGGAGCAGAGGATGGAGCAACAGTCGTTTGCACAGGTGCTTGAGCAACAGGTGTTTGCACATAGTGGATCTGAGGAACAGTGGTTTGGACATACTGGACAGGAACAGTGTTTGAGGATTGTGCAAAATGAGCAGTGTTTTGCACATTTGGTCCAGGGGTATTATAGGAATTTTGATAAGTGTTGGTCTGAGGTCTTTGATTTGGATAGGTAATTATAGGTGTACCATGTTGACTCCTACATTCCCTAGCAAAATGACCAAGTCTATGACATTTATAACACTTTATCTTTGATTTATCCAACCCAACCTTTGATCTGCCAGTTAACCCTGGAAACCTTCTCCCAGTTTTCTTGTAAAAATTGTTAGTTCTTACACTGAGAAGGGCCAATTGGTGCATAATGTCCATTTCCTCCAAATCATCAGGGTCAAAGTATTTCAGGTCATCATACTCAAAGGATATGTTATCAGATGCCTGGATATCACCACCACTTGCTGTGAAAGCATAGTTTGGTGAATAAGAATCAGAGTTAAAACGTGAGTTAAAACCTGAAGTCATGTCAATGAAATGATCATAACTCTGATCCTTAGTATTTCCAGGCACCTCATCATGACCCAAAAGTGCTGTATTCCCAAATACATAATCATCAGACACTTTTCCAGAGTCCTAGAGCTTCTTTTTCTGGTTAAGCTCTCTCTCATAGGTCAAGAGCTTACCATGAAGCTGGGTCAGTGATAGGTCCTTAAATCCAATTGAGTTTCTCATAACAATAGCAATAGTGTCCCATTTGTCTGGTAATGATCTTAAAAACCTATGGTTCAAAGTTGAATGGGGGTAAGTAAGACCGACCAGTTTTAGTTCACTAATGAGACAGTTAAACCTCTCAAATTGTTGAGTTAATGACTCTCCCTTGACATGACTGAATGTTTCATATTGTTGGTTAAGTATTTCACGATTGTTTTCAATAACCTCTTCAGTCCCACCAAATTGTTCTTTCAGTGCATCCCACAACTCCTTTGCACTGTTACAGTGTAACAGCCCAGCATATATATCATTGGGTAGAGCCATGGCCACAATACTGAAGGCCTTAACATCTAACTCAATTTTCTGAAAATCCTGGTCGGGGTAGTTTTCAAGTTTCTTTGGCTCCTGAACCTTGGGATCTTCAGTACTCGGCACCATCGGAACATGTGGTCCGAAGATAACCGACTTCCAACACCTAGTGTTCTGTTGAGCTAGAACATGGCTCATCCGACGTTGCCAGATATTGTATTCAGATCTGACAAGCATCGGTGGCTTGTTGTTCGTGCCAGTGTTATGTGGATCGTGATTGATTGAAGCCATTCTCTGATTTTTCAAAAAACAAAGTCTGTTTTAAAACGGTTGAATCGAAATAAAACTATTACTCTGTTTTCAATCCAACAGACAAACGATATCAATAATTGTGAGCTGATCTGTTTATATTAAATTGATTGGTTAGATCGAATTTAATTAACCAAGCTCTGATACCAATTGTTAGGATCTGAGTTTGATTGTTTTGATATATTTAGAATAAGATGAGAAATGAATGATGTAAGTATATATGGAAAGTGCAGCGGAAAGATAAACTATAATCAAAACAAAATAAATAAATGTTTTCAATGATCAAATGCTTTCATTAATTGAAAGATTACAATCAGTACAAATACTCCCCCTCAGCCTGATCACACAGTGATTGTTTGTCTGAGAGAATGTTTGTGTGTGATGTAATAGAACAGTACAAGCACTGTTCTATTTGTAGACAAACCTAAACCAATGGTGACATGTGCTGACGTCACCTAAGATAGTGACCTCTAACAGAATAACAACATAAAACATCTGCCCAGTACAATCTACTGTTACATTACAAAACACTGTAAGGTAAACTAATGCTAAGGGAAAACTCTGATGGTCTTGCAACATATGTTGGAGTCTAAGTGCTGTTGACTCCAACAGACCTTTAGTCTTCATTAGTTGATCAGCAGTTGTTTCTTCATCAGACCTTTGGTCAGCAGTTGTTCCCTATCAGTTGTTCTCTAGCAGTCCTTTGTATCAGCAGTTGCAGCAGCAGTTGTTTGGATGGAACAGTTGTTAGGGTCAGCAGTCTTTTGGGAAGAATATGTTGTAAAGACTGTTTATTTGTGGAATCAACTGTTAGCATATTTTGGCTTTTCAATCATCTGTTCTTCTCCAGGTCAGCAGACCCAACAGCTACCAGTTCTTCAATCATTTGTGCTCTCTTGGCTTTCCCATCTTTGTTTGTTGCAAGTTTGTCTTCAACAAGTTGAGCTCTTCTTGTCAGCTCATCCATGGAGAGTCCTTTCAGTGCAAAGGCTTTAGTCTTGCTGTTCTTTGTAATGTAAGACACCAGTTGTTGTCTTTTGTCTTCTTCAGCAGCTTTTTCAAGGTTAGCCTGCCTTTGTAACTCTGCTTCATAGGCCTGTAATTTTTCATTGAGGCTTAAGTTTAAGTCATCCCTTGCTTCCAAAGTATTCCATACCTGATCTTCCTTGGCTTTTCTTTGGGCTGCAACTAAACTCTTCTCAAGAAGTTCCTTTGATTCAGAGATTGGAGAAGGGTTTAGTACAGTCATTGTGGTAGTGGTAATTGTAGGCCTTGGAATAGGAGTTGGTTGAGTTTGTTCAATTGGTTTGGAAGGCTGTTCTGTTGGTTGTATATTGGAAGTGTTAACTTCTGATGTGTTGACAACTACTGAAGGTTTGTCAACTACTGAAGGATTGTCTTCAGTACTTTCTGAGTCATCATCAGAACTTTCATCAGCATCAGAAGTTTCTTCATTATGGCCTTGGGATGTTTCAGCTTTTTCAATTTCTTGTTCAGAGACACCAAATTGTTGAGCCAGTTTTTGTCTTCTGGTTTTGTCTTTGAGTTCTCTTTCTTGGAGAGCCACTCTTACTCTTATTCCGGCTTTGAATGACTCCCTTGGTTCCTTAGTTTTCTCCCCCTTTTTGGATTCATCAAGTTTGAGTTTGGAAGGTTGAGGGAAAGTACCAGTGAGAATGGCGATCTGTTTTGAATTGTGGTCAATTTTGTTGGACATATCGTTCATTTTTGTCTTGATCACTTCAAATTGGTTCTTGACTGACAGCTCCAAAGCAGCTGTGTAGGTTCTGAAGTGATTGGTTATAAGTGTGTTCATCATATGGTATAAGGGACCATCTGGGCTGCATAGTTGGTTGAAGTCTATGCTTGTTGACCCAGGGAATTGGGTAGGCATTTGTAGTGAGGGGTGTGTTTTGAGGTGATCTTCTTGTTGTACAGAAGATGCCACTTTAGGGGAATCAGGGATCAAGTGGACTTTAACCTGATCTGGTGTGACCAGCTCTTTGAGCTTAAATACACCAGGTGCAGGACCTTCACTAGCAGCCGTCAATTCAATGTTTGGTTGTGAATCATTATCCAAATCAATGGAATCATCTGAATCCCTGATTACATCCTCAATGAGGACATTATCAGTTACATCATAAGCTGAGCCCAACTCAGTTGTCTCATGTACCTCTTTTTCTTGGTTCAGAGGATTTCCTACCTCAGGCATTAAGCCTTCATCAGTAGTTGCCACAAATGAGGTCTTAGCAATGTTACTTCTTTCCTCAGATCCACCACTGGGTTGTATGTGAGTAGTAGCAGCCTCAAATGTACCTAGAGTTTCTAAGTTTGGGCTTAGAGACCCTGGTTCATCCTCATCTCTTGGGTTAGGGCTTTGAGTGTCCACATCCATGTCAAGTTCTGAAGCTATGTCCCCTGTTTGATGTGGTTGTTGGGGACTGACATTTTCGGATGGGATTATCTCTTTTAGCCCAGAGAGAAGCTTAGCAATTTCAATTTCTGGTTCAGAAGTTTGGGGTGCTGGTTCAGTAGTTTGGACTATGGGTTCAGCAGTTTCAAAAGAAGGGTCTATTGGGATTGTTTTCTTGAATTTCTTTCTTTTGAAAAGGATTGTTATTGGTGCTCTTGGTGGAGTTTGAGATGGATGAGACTGAGAGGATGTTTCAGTCACATCTTTATCAAGTGCAGATTGCACATTAGCAAGTTCAGGCATCTCAACCTCCTGAACTGCCTTTCTTTTTGGGTTGGTGGGTTTTTGTTTTTGTTGCTTGGGTTTCTTGGCCTTTGGGGGTGAAGGTTTGGAAGATGAGGGTTCCATGGGGACTGTTTCTTGTTCCCCTTGGTCATCTTCTGGCCAGGCAGCCGGTTTGTTGTACCTTGAGTATGCTTGTGAGGACAAAGGGTTTAAAGTTGTAGTTTTACCCACAAGCACCTCTTCTCTAAGTTCTTTTATTATGCATTGCATAATAAATCTTGGATACAACAAAAACTTCTTTTTAGTATTGAGATGATGTAACACCAACTCATTAAAGAAAAGTGATGATGCACTAAATTTTGTTTCATTCACTACGGAATGAAAAATAGGTTGAAAAGTTGAGGGCATCTGATCATAAGATCCAGTTTTTGGACTCAAACACATAATAATATAATGAAACAACAGTTTATACTTTGGTTCAAAATATTTCTTAAAAATTGTAGCATGTGAGAGAGTACCATGGTAACCACACTCTGTCATGGTTAAGTGAATCCCAGAGTTTGGAAATTGGTCTGGGGCGTTTACATCATCCAAACCCAGCCTAATCGCCAAAGTAGCCGGTGTGATTGCCATTCTTCTCCCTTGGATGGTTGAGTTGAGGGAGATTACTTTGCCCAAAACTCATTTAGAATTTCAGTGTGGATTGGAGGGTCGATGGTGAGGGCGGTGAAGTATTGGGATTTGACGACCAAATAAATGATTTCGTCGTATTGGGACCAGGCTTCAAGTTTTTCGAAGTAGCCTCTTTGATTGTGTCCCTGTTTCAGTATTAGAGCCATGTGGTTTGTGTGTGTGTGGATCGAACAGTGCTTTTGCAGGTTTAGGTCTTCAGAGTGTTTTGTGAGAGAGATGGAGGGAATTTTTGCTTTTTGAAAGGATAAGTGTTGGAAAAGGTATTTATCAGAAGTTTATAACCGCCTAGGTCAAACTTCTGATGTGGGAAAAGTCTGATTTACCCTTTTTGACCAAACTGCTAATGAAGAACAATTATCATCAGTATTTCCCACTTTCTCTTCAGTAGTTTGTTAACAACTGATGAGAATGTTTTATAAATACTTTATTCATAACTTCTGAAGGTTATTTTATCAGAAGTTAATCATTTTTCAGAAAATATTCCCATACTGATGTTTTGTTCATCGTAGTTTCTCTCTTTTTGTTTTTCAGAAGTTTTCAGACTTAAAAATAGATGTAAGTGAAAAATAAAAATATGTGCAGAAAAATAAAAAGAAACACTTACAAATTTAGCATCCCAAGCATGGATACTAACTTCTGAAATGTTGATGTGTCAAGGGGTTTAGTGAATATGTCAGCTATTTGATTAGCTGTTTCTACATGTTTCACTTCAATCTTGCCTTTTTCATAGCAATCTCTTATGAAATGATACCTGATTTCAATATGTTTAGTTTTTGAAAAATGAACAGGATTTTGAATGATGCTAATGGCAGATTTGCTGTCTACAAGCAATGGTGTCTTGGTCTCTTTGATTCCATAATCAAGAAGTTGATACTGGAGCCATTGTATCTGTGATGTACAACTTGTAGCTGCAATGTATTCAGCTTCAGTAGTTGAAGTTGCAACAGATGTTTGTTTCTTTGATTGCCAGGACACTAGACAGTTTCCCAAGAATTGACAACCACCAGATGTTGATTTTCTTAACATTTTACACCCTGCATAGTCACTATCTGAAAAAGCTGATAACTTGGTATTGCTTGAAGCAGGATACCAAATTCCAAGTGTTGGAGTTCCTTTCAGATATCTGAAGATTCTTTTGACTGCAATGAGGTGTGATTCCCTAGGAGCTGATTGATAGCTAGCACAGACACATACTGAAAACATAATATCTGGTCTAGAAGCAGTTAGATATAAAAGGGAACCTATCATACATCTATACATGGTTTGATCAACCTGTTTTCCTTGATCATCTGGTTCAACTTGTGTGGTTGGTGTCATGGGAGTGGAACATGATTTACAGTCTTGTAAAGAAAATTTGTTCAATAATTCTTTAACATATTTTGATTGATGTATAAAAGTTCCATTTGTTTGTTGTTTAATATGCAGTCCCAGAAAGTACTGCAGTTCTCCCATTGTACTCATCTCAAATTTTGATTGCATGAGTTTCTTAAATTCATCACACAATTTTGTGTTTGTTGAACCAAGTATGATATCATCAACATATATTTGAACAAGTAAGACATGATTTCCAACATGTTTTATGAAAAGAGTTTTATCAATGGAGTCTCTTGTGAAGTTATTTTTGAGCAAAAAGTTAGAAAGTGTTTCATACCAGGCTCTTGGAGCCTGTTTGAGCCCATAAAGAGCTTTGTCTAGCTTGTACACCCACTCAGGATGAGAAGGATCCTCAAACCCAGGTGGCTGACAGACATACACTTCCTCTTTTATTTTTCCTTACAAAAATGCACTTTTAACGTCCATTTGAAAAACTTTGATTTTGTTGGAAATGGCATAGGCCAGAAATAACCTGATGGCTTCAAGCCTTGCAACCGGAGCAAAGGTTTCATCATAATCAATTCCTTCTTCTTGAGAGTAACCTTGTACCACCAGTCTTGCCTTGTTCTTTATAATCATACCAGCCTCATCTTGTTTGTTCCTAAAAACCCATCTTGTGCCAATTGGTTGCTTGTTTGGTGGTAAGGGACAGATTTCCCAAACCTGTTGCTTTTTGAATTGAAGCAACTCATCTTGCATGGCTTGCACCCAATTGTTGTCTTTTAGGGCTTCTTGGTACTTTTTAGGTTCCAACTGAGAAATGAATGCTAAGAAGAGGCAAAAGTTGGAAAGCTGGTTTCTTGTAAGAACACCTGATGGAATATCACCCATGATTTGTTCAAGTGGATGATCTTTGTGTTCAATCAGTTGTTGTAAACCACTGACAGGTGTAGGTGGCTCTTGTACTTCATCAAACAAACCACTTAGGTTTATAATGTCTGGTTCAGCAGTTTTAGTGTCTTTAGTAGTTGTAGGTGCTGAAGCAGATGTTTGAGTTTGTACATCAGCAGTTGTTGAATCAGAAGTTTGTGAAACTTTTGATGGTTTGGAAGTTGACTTAATGACTGTTTGAGGAGTCCATGGTGTTGGATCCTCATCATCAAACCTTTGATCACCATAATAAGTAGGTTTAGATGAAGTAATAGTCTTTTCAGGTCCAAAATGGAAGCTGTCAAGGTCAAAAAGTTCATCCAAGATGTGCTGGAATAAGAGTGTGTTTTGACTCATTGAACTTGACATTCAGTGTTTCTTCTACTATCCTGGTTCTTGAGTTAAAAACCTTGTAGGCTTTTCTAGTGGAAGAGTAACCAAGAAAGTAACCTGAATCAACTTTAGAAGCAAACTTTGAAATAGAGTCTTTAATGTTTAGAATGAAACATTGACATCCAAAAGCCCTAAAAAGGAGATAAGGGGCTTTATGCCATGAAGAACTTCATAGGCAGTCTTGGAGTGTCTCTTGTTGACAAGGACTCTATTTTGAACATAACATGCAGTGTTAACTGCTTCAGCCCATAAATACAATGGTAGGCCTGAATCAGCTAACATAGTTCTTGCTCCTTCAATTAAGGTTCTGCTCTTCCTTTCTACTACACCATTTTGTTTAGGAGTTCTGGGAACACTGAATTGTATAATAATTCCTTTACACAAATAGAATTCATCAAGAGTTTTGTTCCTGAACTCTGTCCCATTGTCACTTCTAATGGCTTTGACAGACAGAGAATATTGTTTCTCTACTTGTAGAATGAAGAACTTAATGATTTCAGCAGCCTCATCCTTGGAAAATAAAAAGAATACCCATGTAAATCTTGAATAGTCATCACGATGACCAAGAAATACTTCTTCTTACCAAGGCTCATGATTTTTACAGGCCCAAATAAGTCCATATGAAGTAGTTGAAGACATGCAGTTGTTTTTGATTCTTCAATAGACTTATAGGAGGACTTATGCTGTTTTCCCTTCAAACAGGATACACAGTGTTCTTGACACTTGTATACTTTCAAAGGTAGACCTCTGACCAAACCCGTTTTTGTGACTTTATTTATAGTTTTAAAATTCACATGGCCAAGTCTCCTGTGCCAGAGATCAGTCTCTGAAGTTGATGCCTTTGAGAAGAAACATGCAGTGTTGTTCAGTACTTTGTCCTTTTCAATGTCCACTGCATAGACATTGCCACATCTTTTGGCTATCAACAAAGTATGATCTTCAATGATCTTCTCTATCAACTTTTGGCCTTCTGGTGATATGATCTTGCATGCTGTCTTTGTGAAAAAGGAAGAATATCCTTTATCACACATTTGAGACACACTTAGCAAGTTGTACTCAAGGTTTTCAACCAGATTGACCTTGTCAAAATGTATTTTGCCAGAGGAGACATTGCCATGTCCTAGCACATATCCCTTAGCATTGTTCCCAAAGGATACAGATCCTTCTCTTTGACTGATAAAATTGTTTATCAGTTATCTGCATCCTGTCATGAGCATTGAGCCTCCACTGTCAACATACCAAATGCTATTTAAGCCTCTGGAAACTCCCTGCACAAAATAGCAAATTAGTTAGATTTGGGAACCCAAGCCAGTTTGGCTTTGGGTTTGCTCTTGAGAACATTTACAGTTTGTTCTTGACCAAGTTGAGGAATCCATGTCTTTTTGGCAATGGATTTTTCATTAAGAGCAATGGTGGTATCCTTTTGAAGACCACCATCAACTTTGGTCATCAGTAGTTGTACCATGTTCATGAGATCTTTAATCTCAGCAGTTTGTAAAACTGCTGATTATTTAGGTCTAACTACTGAAAGAGAATTTTGAGAAAAAGATTTTTGTTGAGGTTTTGTCTTTTTCTGAGAAAAGGTGTTTTCTGGTTGTTGTTTCTTGGGATAAAAAGTTTCTTCATAATCATTTCTGATATGTTTTCCCACAACCAGTTGTTGAATTTTCTTGTTGTACTGAATACCTATTCTGTATCTGCAAAATTCTGTCTTGTGGTTGAACAGACCACAGATTTCACATTCTTTTGCCTTTTCTTTTTGATTTAAAGACAAATTTCTGACTGTCATGATTGGTTTTAAGTCATCAGTAGTTTTCAGGTTCTCAACTCCTGATGTAGATGAAACTACTGATGGCTTAATGTCAGATTTTATCAGTACTTCTGAAGAACTTTCATTGTTTGTTTTTAGAAAGTTTTCATGGAAAGATGTGCATACTTTCTCTTCAGAAGTTTCACATGAAACAATTTTTCTCCCATCTTCAGTAGTTTTGGGGGAAAAATCTGTTGGTGTTTCAGTGTGATTGTACCCTATAACAAACCTAACATTTGAAGCACTTTGTTTGTTTAGCAATAGTTGGTACCCCTTACAAGATTTAACCCATTTTTCACAAGTGACCTTGGTGTCAGCAAGCTCTTTTCTAACATTTCCTAGGTCATTTACATGATTTTAATTGGTGCTTGGGTTTCAATAGCAGTGTTAGTTAATTTAGAAACTTCTTTTGTTTTTGCAGCAAGTTTTCTTTCTAAATCACATTTCATCTGAGTGAATTTTCTATCAGAGTCATTTGCTTTACCTTGTAAGTGCACATTAGTCTCTCTTATGAGAGCAAAAGATTCTTTACAAGAAGTTGAACAAAGTTTTGTCAAAGATTCTTTTGATACCTGTGACAAGGCAGGTTTTGAGGTGCATCCCTCAAATGCCATCAAGGCAAAGTTCTTTCTGCCATTGTCAGGCTCTACCTAGTTGATGTCAAGCATCTTGTTGTCTGCATCAGGGTTACACTTAGTAGTGGCAAAAGGAAGACTGCTCCAGTCAACATACCCTGAAGTAAATAAACTTTGTTGTGAGGGTTGCTGAGTCTGTGGAGGTTGTTGAGCAGCTGGAAAGGGAGGGATTGATTGTTGGCTCTGCATCTGTTGAGCAGGCATCTGTACATATTGTACTTGTGGCACATATTGGTGTTGTGGAGCTTGTGCCTGTACAAAATGTGCACTCCCCTGTGTTCCATTATTCCTGTTATAACTGGGGTTAAAATTATTTCCAGACACAGATTGGTTAAAGCTAGAGCTTCTACACTCTCTAGCAAAGTGTCCCAACTTTTGACACTTGTGACATCTAAGTTTAGATTTGTCAAAACCAATTTTTGTGGAACTGTTGAGTCCTGGAAATTTCCTTCCTGACCTTTTGTAAAATTTGTTTGTTTTTATACTCAACATGGCCAGTTGGTATAGAAATATCCATTTCTTCCAAGTCATCACTGCTGAAATTTTCTAAATCATCCATGATAAAACACATGTTATCAGCAGTTTGACTAAAATCATTATTGTCATAACCTGGAATGATATTTCAGATGAGATCCCAACAGTTATTTCAATATGGTCAAAAGCTCCAAAACTATTTGAACAAGTTGGTGAGTCTTGTCCTAATAGTGTTGTACTACCTGGTAGACAGTCATCAGCTGTTTTACCAGAACTTTGTAACTTTTTCTTTTGATCAATTTCTCTTTCAAAAGTAAGTAATCTCCCATGTAGTTTTGTAAGAGTGAGGGAGCTAAAGTCTGGTGAAGATCTTAAGACTATAGGTCTGACCATTTAATTTTAGCTCAGATATTGATGAGGAGAATCTTTCAAATTGTTGAGTTAAAGTTTCCCCATTTATGTGAGCAAAAGTTTCATATTGTTGAGCCAGGATTTCTCTGGTGTTGGCAATCACCTCTTCAGTTCCTCCAAACTGTTCTATGAGGCAGTCTCAAAGCTCTTTGGCACTATCACAATGTAATAGGCCAGATTAGATTTCATTTGGGAGTGCCATTGCCAACATAGAGAAAGCTTTAGCATCAAGCACAAGTTTTAGGAAATCATCATCTGTATAGTCTTTTGGGTCTTTTGTTATTTCTTCTTTTGTTTCAAGATTGATATTTACTGGTTTGTGAGGACCATATATCACAAATTTCCAGCAACCAGTGTTAGTCTGTGATAATGTATGTGCCATTCTCCTTTGCCAGATATTGTATTCATTTCTTACTAGCATAGCAGGTTTATTGGCAGAACCAATATTATGAGGATCCATTTTAAAGAATATTGATTTGTCAAATATCTCTTAAAGTGAAGGATGTTGATAAAAGTGAATTTTTAATCCTTTATTGAATATCAATAAGAGCCTGTGTCTGATTCTTAATGTTTTAGATTGATATGTGATCAGATAAACCAGTGCTCTGATACCAATTGTAGGATCAGTATTGCTCTTTGTATGAACTTGCTAGTGAACACTTAAGTGTTTAGCAAGTTCTTTATTAGTTTTAGCACAGCGGAATGTTTTAAGTTAAAGCTACACTTATCAACAGGAGTTATTACCCCTGGATGTTTGAGAAAACTAAAGACAAGTATTGAATGAGAATCTAAGTATTGAATGAGAATGAATACTTAAACAGATTCTCAATAAATGAAATGGAAATAACAGTGATAAGCTTTGAAGGATATCTGTATTAAAAATCAATGTCTAAAACAGAGGATGAACCCATCTATTTATAGACTTTACATATACATGAACCTTGCCAAAAAGCAAGTTCAGAAACAAGTTGCAACAAGTTGCAATCTTGGAACTCGTACAAAAAGTTAAAGTAATACTAAACTAATAAACTACTGAAACATAAGGTGGTGGAAAGATTCTTGAACAAGTGCTGATGAATGACAAACTACTGATGAGTAGTTTTTCTTCAGTAGTTCTTTAGTGAACTGTCTGGTTTGAACTTTAGAACTTCTGATGCATTTCTTCTCCAGTACTTGTAGAATCCTTCTTCAGTACTTTTGTCTTCTTTCTTCAGTAGTTCTATACTTAGAATATTTTTGACAGAATTGAATTAGACTATGTTTCCAAAAGTAGTTTCACCAATCCTCTTTATCCTAACAAGATGATTCACACACCTTTAATCCTCACTTGTTTATGGTTATAGAGTTTGTTTTGGTTGAGAATCAATGATTTGAGGGCAAAAACTTGTGTACGTATGTGACACCCGGCAAACTCAGGTTAGTAACGTTGACTAAACTAGTAAGTCTACCTTAGCGAGTCATGCATATTACGTCCTTAACGGGGTCAGTCGAGTCGGTATGATGATTCTGGGAATCATCGGGAGTCGTTATGATGATCCGCGGGGTCATCGGGAGTCGGTCCATAACTATGGGTACAAGGATCGGCGATTCGTGGAATCGCCGGGTTTAATGCACACACGAGTCTCGAGTCCCGGGAATTGGTGAACGGATGTAAACGTGTTAGTTATCATGCATTATATGTTTGAAATCATTATGTGACTTATCGGTATGCGAATACGTGTTTAAATATGTTAAAATAGTGTTTAACGCGCCAAAAACTCGTTCCAGCACCACAGGGGCGATTAGGACCCCTGATCGCCTATATGTTGGGGCGAGTAGGACACATATCAGGCGATTGGGACCTAATCGCCTGATGTTTCATGCGATTAGGCCCCCAATCGCATGATATGCACTGCTAATCGCATGAACAGCAGAGTCCGGGTCAAAACACCTATAAATAGAACCCTTAACTCCCCAAACACCTCTAGAACAACCCTAGCTGCTCCCAAACCACCCACACACCTTGAAACACCTCTGGAACTCTTTTTGCTACAAAAATCACCATCTCCAAGCTTACACACCTTCCTTTAACAAAACCCAAGGTGTGTTCTTCATCCCTAACCTTTGTAAAGTTGTTATTTTGAGTTCCCCAAAGGTCCAGACCTTGTTTTACTAAATTGTGTCTTTAAAAACCTTTCAAAAGAGTTCTAAACCAAGTCTACACCTTAATGCTTGTTATTTGTGAAGTTTACATGCATATGTTGGTCTTCTTGGTGATTATAACATGAATGTTTTCAAGATATGATTGTACTTCTGCTATGTAGAGATTATTAGGAAGGTTGTCTTAGAATTTTAGCCATTATTGTGGTGTTTTGAAGAAAATGTGCATTTTGACCCATTTGTATGTTCTTGAGGATTTAGGATGATTATGGTATGATTGTTGATGCAATGTTGTTAGGATTCATACTAGGAAGATGTTAGATCAGAGGTTTGATGATTTACATGTTTGTAGAGGTTGAAATCTGATTGTTTCCATTTAAGGAAAGATAAGGTTGGTAGGTGAAACCTAGTACTTTGCCATTTTAGGAAATAATTGCATAGAACATGCTAGATCAGTGATATGTCGGGGTTTTGCTTCAAATGGGTTGGTAAATGATTTAGGTTTGATATTGGGTGTTGTTGCATGTTTCGGACCTGATTTGGAGGGTTAAACGCGCGAAAATCCGTTACACAGCAACAGGCGATTAGGAATCCTAATCGCCTGATGCTATGCGATTATGCAGACATATGGGGCGATTAGGACCCTAATCGCCTCATGCTTCATGCGATTAGGCCCCTAATCGCCTGTAGGCTGATGCCTACTCGCGTGTGACCTTCCTAATCGCATGTACTGCTGTCGTGAACGCGTTTTGACATCCCGGAACACGATTTGACACCTAGGAACATGTTAGGAACCCCGGGATACACCCAATGACTTAGTAAGACGTATTCGGACCTGATTATGCGTTAAACGGACATTATGCTAGACTAGGTGAACTATTGCGCGTGCTAAGTGTTTAATTGCATATGTTGCATGAAGTCTTGTATTTATCTAACACGTGGAATGTCGGGTCACCAATGGGATGTCGAGTCTTGTCTGGCACGGTCGGTTTAACAGTTAAAGGTGTTTTTAAACGTTTATGGTCACGGTCTGGACATTCGGGGACTAGTTAGCCTGCGGGTTATTAGTCCAATACTTATGCACATCTTATGATAGGTCGCCGCTATTTGGGGCTATCATAACATAATTACTTAACTGTTTTCAAGAAACGCAATCCAAGGTGAGTTTCACAGCCCCACTTTTACTGTCTTGCTTTCGGGGGGAGAAACATGCTTTGTACGAACTATTTAAAGGTCATGTTATACTATGGGCACTTTATGTTACTATACGACTTTTATGGAAAGTCCCAGGGGGAAACCATGAATGTGCTGGAACGCACAACGGGGAAATGTGGATAGATCTATTGGGCCTCACAAGCCCCACTCGACGGCGGGGCCGGCGGGTGCATATTGTCTCTACCTATCGGTTACCGAGGCATCGGTAGCCCAGTCGTCTGGGCTGGTATCATCTTTTGGTTCATGTTTAGTAATGGGTTCCCAACCGTAGTAGTAAAAACACTTAACGTCTAGCTAACGTTCTTATGACATAGTATTAACGAAAATGATCTTTGTGAACTTGTGACAACACTTTTATAAAAGAAAACCTGTGAACTCACCAGCATTATATGTTGACATTTTTGGCATGTTTTCTCAGGTCGCTAAGGTAGCAGTTAATGGGCTAGGCGCACGGAGTCATGCACAGCGTCTAATATTTTGAAGCATATTAAACAATGTTTTGTAAACAATGATATGTCTTTTGGTTGTAAACAAGAATGCTTCCGCTGCTGGTTTACAGCTCAAAGCATGATATTTTGGTTTTAAATATAATTATGAATGCATGTTTGTTGAATGTTTATTGTGATCGTTGACTGAGATCCTGGTGTGTCACGCGCCTCGCGGTAAAACCCCGCACGTGGAATTTGAGGTGTGACAGATTGGTATCAGAGCCAACGGTTATAGTGAACTAGGACTGCATGTAGAGTCTAGTCTATAACTGAGTCGCACACACTAGACGGTCACAATTAGTCGAGTCTTAGCAAGTGGGTAACAATATGACTTGTCGAGGGTGTCGGTGTCATCGTCTACTACGCTACATCATCTATTTATTCCTTATCATCCTATTTCTTGACTCAACCTTACTGTGATCCGATGGCGAACGATATACTATTGAACTTTCTTGACGGCGGTGTACATTGGGGTAGCTCCGGCGTACTCTTGAGATCTGTCCAGGGATTTGGACATCTCCCCTCTATGCCCTAATGAACACGCCCGTTCTTATGCATACTATCTTGTACTTATACTTATAATGATACCATGATTTGGCGCTAGTGTTCGGTGACTTGAACTTCAAACTTAAAGCGCGCCTGGAGGACCATGTGGAACAGTTTATCATGTCGGGTGCACACGAGATCATAAACTGTGATGCATGGGATCCCTGGCGGACTTTGGGCTTGAACGGATGGACCCGAGCTGGGCTCTGTCTAGTTTCTTGAAATTCCTAATGGGTTATACCACGGGCGAGCCTAAATCTTTTGTTTCATGTTGTGACAGAAGATGTCGGGAGCTCGTGGAGGTCGCAGAGGCGGCCGTGCTGGCGGTCGTGCTGGCGGCCGTGGTGGCGGCGGTGGCCGCGGGAATATTAATATGACCCAAGCCGAATTGGATAACTTAATGCAGCAGCACGTGAATATTGCTCTGGCAGCATTCCAAGCCGCTCATAATGCTATGGGTGGTACGTCGATTCTCACCTATTCTACCTTGTTCTGGGGTACTTTACCTTTTCTTGATTCTCACCTGCGTGTCTGTTCCAGGTGGTGCTGTCAATCCTCCTCCATCCCAGTGTTCCTACAAAAAGTTTATGGATTGCAAGCCCCACAACTTTAGTGGCACTGAAGGGGCAGTGGGACTGCTCCGTTGGTTGGAGAAAATTGAGTCAGTTTTCTCGATGTGCAGCTGCCCGGAAGGTGACCGGGTGAAATATGCTTCTGCGACCCTGGAGGGTCAAGCTCTGACTTGGTGGAACTCCACCACCCAGACTGTGGGTATTGGGGAAGCCCACGCTATGCCCTGGGCGGAGTTCATTCAGTTGCTGAAAAATGAGTATTGCCCGAGGGATGAAATCCAGAAGCTTGAGCATGAAGTCTGGAATCATAAGATGGTGGGGTCCGAGATTGAAGCTTACACTGCTAGGCACAATGAGTTGGCGGTGTTGTGCCCCGATCTGCACGCACCCGAATACCGAAGGATTGAGCATTATGTCGCTGGGTTGGTACCGGAGATTGCGGGGTTAGTTGCTGCGGGTAATCTCACTGTTTATTCTGAGGTGGTTCGGTCGGCTCATAGGCTGACTAACATGAAGGTGGTTGAAGGGGTCTTGCCTCCTCGAGGCGCTGCTGTGAAGACTTCTGATAGTAATAAGCGGAAGTGGGAAGCTGTGGGGAAAGGCTCGAGCTCGGCTCAGCCTCAGCAGGTGAAGAAGTCTGATACTGGGGGATCGTCGTCTGAGCAAAAATCGGGGGGTTATATTGGGAAACTGCCGAAATGTGACCGGTGTGGATTTCACCACAACGGTCGTTGCGAGGACCGGAACCGTTGCCACAGGTGCCATAAGCTTGGGCACCAGGCAAAGGATTGCAGGGTTAATCTTCAGGGTAACCAGAACCCTCCTGCTACACCTACTCCGGCTCCTCCTGTTGCTGCTCCCCAGGGAAATCAGGGCAAACAAGGGTGCTACAACTGTGGTGAACTTGGTCACTACAAGCGTGAATGCCCCAAGTTGAAGCAGGGCGAGGCTGGGAAGAATGGGTCGGGCAATGGAAACAATGGGGGCGGAGGCAGGAATGCTCGCGCCTTCGTGATTGGGTCGAGCGGTGCTCGACAAGACCCAGACACTGTTACTGGTACGTTTCTTCTCGATAATCGCTATGCTACGGTTTTATTCGATTCTGGTGCCGATAAGAGTTTTATATCCCTTGGGTTTAGTCAATTGCTTGATAGGGTACCTACACCTTTAGAGGCTAAGTACTTGATAGAATTGGCTGATGGTAAGAAAGTTGAGGCGACGCACGTCCTTAGGGAGTGTCACCTTGAGTTGTCGGGTTATTCCTTCCCTATTGATCTTATGCCGGTGTCCTTGGGTAGTTTCGATGTTGTCGTGGGTATGGATTGGTTGTCGCTGTATCATGCTGAGATCGTTTGTTTTGATAAAGTCATTCGACTTCCTCTCCCTGATGGAGAAATTCTGTTGGTGCACGGTGAGAAGAGCGGGGTCCCATTGAGTATCATTTCGTGTATGAAAGCCTATAAGTATCTTCGGAAGGGGTATTCTGCCATTCTGGCACTTGTTTCGGTTTCGTCTGAAGAGGAGAAGAAGATTGAAGATATTCCTGTTGTCCGTGATTTTCCCGATGTATTTCCCGAAGACTTACCTGGCCTTCCGCCTTATCGCCAGGTCGAATTTGGTATTGAACTTGCTCCGGGTGCGGCCCCTATTGCCCGTGCCCCTTATCGTCTTGCACCTCCCGAGATGCAGGAGTTATCGAACCAGTTGCAGGAGCTGTTAGAGAAGGGTTTCATTCGACCCAGTTCGTCCCCGTGGGGAGCCCCTATTTTGTTTGTCAAGAAGAAGGACGGAAGCCTACGGATGTGTATCGACTACCGGGAGTTGAATAAGGTTACCATCAAGAATCGCTATCCTCTTCCTCGCATCGATGACTTATTTGACCAGCTTCAGGGTTCTAGTTTCTATTCGAAGATTGATTTGAGGTCGGGGTACCATCAGTTGAGGGTTCAAGAAGCTGACATTCCGAAGACCGCCTTTCGAACTCGCTATGGCCATTTTGAATTCCTGGTCATGCCTTTTGGTCTCACCAATGCACCTGCCATCTTTATGGATCTGATGAACCGTGTTTGCAAGCCTTATCTTGATAAGTTCGTGATTGTCTTCATTGATGATATTCTAGTCTATTCCAAGAACGAGGTGGACCACCAGGAACACTTACGTCTTGTTTTGGAACTCCTGAGGCGGGAACAGTTGTACGCCAAGTTTTCTAAGTGTAGCTTCTGGTTGCGTGAAGTTCAATTCCTTGGTCATGTTGTTAATGAGAAAGGAATTCACGTTGACCCAGCTAAGATTGAAGCCATTAAAGACTGGGAAGCACCAAAGACGCCATCTGAGGTGCGGCAATTCCTAGGCCTTGCAGGTTATTACCGTCGTTTTATCGAGGGATTTTCGAAGATCGCTCAGCCCCTCACCTCGCTTACCCAGAAGGACAGAAAGTTCGACTGGGGTGATTCGCAGGAGTCGGCCTTCCAGTTGTTAAAGGCTAAACTCTGTTCTGCTCCTATCTTGTCCTTGCCTGAGTGTACGGACGATTTTGTGGTTTATTGTGACGCTTCTATCCGGGGTCTTGGTTGTGTGCTGATGCAGCGCGAGAAGGTCATCGCCTATTCTTCTCGTCAGCTCAAAGTTCATGAGAAGAACTACCCCACCCATGATCTGGAATTGGGTGCGGTGGTCTTTGCTTTAAAGATTTGGAGGCATTACTTGTACGGTACCAAATGCACTATTTACACCGATCACAAGAGCCTCCAGCATATCTTTGATCAGAAGGTGTTGAATATAAGACAGCGTCGCTGGGTCGAGCTTCTTAATGATTACGAGTGCGCTATCAAATACCATCCTGGCAAGGCGAATGTGGTCGCAGACGCCTTGAGCAGGAAGGAAACGGCTAAACCTCGTCGTGTTCGAGCTCTTCAGCTCACTATCCATTCCGGCTTACCTGATCGAATCCGTTCAGCGCAGCAAGAAGCTTTGAAGGAGGAAAACCTTAAAGCTGAAACCATGCATGGTGCTGATAGCCACCTTGAACTCAGGACCGATGGGTTACACTATTTCGCTAAACGTATTTTGGTTCCTTTATTTGGGGGCTTGCGGGAGCTCGTTCTTGATGAAGCTCACAAGTCCCGATACTCTATTCACCCTGGCTCCGATAAGATGTATCAAGACCTAAAGATACTTTATTGGTGGCCGAACATGAAGGCGGACGTGGCTTCGTAGGTGAGCAAGTGCTTGACATGTGCCAAGGTCAAGGTCGAGTATCAAAAGCCATCCGGCCTTCTGCAACAGCCTGAAATTCCCGAGTGGAAGTGGGAGCGAATTACGATGGACTTTGTGACCAAACTCCCGAAATCGCTCAGTGGTTGCGACATGATCTGGGTGATTGTCGATAGGTTGACAAAGTCTGCGCATTTCCTCGCTATCAAAGAGACCGATGGTCTCGAGCGTCTGGCACGGTTATATCTCAAGGAAGTGGTCTCTCGGCACGGGGTGCCTATCTCTATTATTTCTGATCGTGATCCTCGGTTCGCCTCTAACTTTTGGAAGTCTTTGCATAAGGCTCTGGGTACTCAGTTAGACATGAGCACAGCCTATCATCCGCAAACTGACGGTCAAAGTGAGCGGACGATCCAGACGCTAGAAGACATGCTTCGGGCATGTGTGATCGATTTTGGCAAGGGGTGGGAGAGTCATCTACCGTTGGTGGAATTCTCCTACAACAACAGTTACCATTCTAGCATCAAGGCAGCTCCGTTCGAGGCTCTTTACGGGCGGAAATGCCGGTCTCCTCTTTGTTGGGCCGAGGTGGGTGAGAGTCAACTCACCGGCCCGGAACTTGTGTACGAGACTTCCGAAAAGATCGTACAAATCCGTAACCGCATGGCAGCAGCTCGGGATCGTCAAAAGAGCTATGCCGATCGTCGTCGCAAGCCTTTGGAGTTTGAGGTTGGCGACAGGGTTTTGTTGAAGGTATCTCCGTGGAAGGGCGTTATACGTTTTGGGAAGCGGGGCAAATTGAATCCTCAGTATGTGGGACCGTTCGCAATCCTGGAACGGATTGGACCAGTAGCATACAGGCTTGATCTGCCGGCTGAGCTCAGTAATGTTCATAATGTCTTCCATGTTTCTAATCTGAAGAAGTGTCTGGCGGATGAATCTCTGGTTGTTCCTCTCGAAGAGATCAAGGTGGATGATCGTCTACGTATCGTGGAGGAACCGGTTGAAATTCTTGACTATAAAATCCGTAGCCTTCGCCGGAGTAAAATCCGCATTGTTAAAGTCCGTTGGAACTCTGATCGTGGACCGGAGTTCACGTGGGAACGGGAAGATCAAATGAAGGCTAAGTATCCCCATTTATTTCCTAAGCGCGCGTTCGAATCAAGACATGTCTCTGCTGAAGCTGAATGAATCTCGGGTCGAGATTCCTTTCAACAGGGAGATGATGTGGCAACCGGAAAATTTTTCTTCTCTTTCGTCTCTTCCTTTTTGGCCTTGGGCAATTTTCGGGACGAAAATTCTTTCAACAGGGGGATGATGTGACACCCGGCAAACTCAGGTTAGTAACGTTGACTAAACTAGTAAGTCTACCTTAGCGAGTCATGCATATTACGTCCTTAACGGGGTCAGTCGAGTCGGTATGATGATTCTGGGAATCATCGGGAGTCGTTATGATGATCCGCGGGGTCATCGGGAGTCGGTCCATAACTATGGGTACAAGGATCGGCGATTCGTGGAATCGCCGGGTTTAATGCACACACGAGTCTCGAGTCCGGGAATTGGTGAACGGATGTAAACGTGTTAGTTATCATGCATTATATGTTTGAAATCATTATGTGACTTATCGGTATGCGAATACGTGTTTAAATATGTTAAAATAGTGTTTAACGCGCCAAAAACTCGTTCCAGCACCACAGGGGCGATTAGGACCCCTGATCGCCTATATGTTGGGGCGAGTAGGACACATATCAGGCGATTGGGACCTAATCGCCTGATGTTTCATGCGATTAGGCCCCCAATCGCATGATATGCACTGCTAATCGCATGAACAGCAGAGTCCGGGTCAAAACACCTATAAATAGAACCCTTAACTCCCCAAACACCTCTAGAACAACCCTAGCTGCTCCCAAACCACCCACACACCTTGAAACACCTCTGGAACTCTTTTTGCTACAAAAATCACCATCTCCAAGCTTACACACCTTCCTTTAACAAAACCCAAGGTGTGTTCTTCATCCCTAACCTTTGTAAAGTTGTTATTTTGAGTTCCCCAAAGGTCCAGACCTTGTTTTACTAAATTGTGTCTTTAAAAACCTTTCAAAAGAGTTCTAAACCAAGTCTACACCTTAATGCTTGTTATTTGTGAAGTTTACATGCATATGTTGGTCTTCTTGGTGATTATAACATGAATGTTTTCAAGATATGATTGTACTTCTGCTATGTAGAGATTATTAGGAAGGTTGTCTTAGAATTTTAGCCATTATTGTGGTGTTTTGAAGAAAATGTGCATTTTGACCCATTTGTATGTTCTTGAGGATTTAGGATGATTATGGTATGATTGTTGATGCAATGTTGTTAGGATTCATACTAGGAAGATGTTAGATCAGAGGTTTGATGATTTACATGTTTGTAGAGGTTGAAATCTGATTGTTTCCATTTAAGGAAAGATAAGGTTGGTAGGTGAAACCTAGTACTTTGCCATTTTAGGAAATAATTGCATAGAACATGCTAGATCAGTGATATGTCGGGGGTTTTTGCTTGAAATGGGTTGGTAAATGATTTAGGTTTGATATTGGGTGTTGTTGCATGTTTCGGACCTGATTTGGAGGGTTAAACGCGCGAAAATCCGTTACACAGCAGCAACAGGCGATTAGGAATCCTAATCACCTGATGCTATACGATTATGTAGACATATGGGGCGATTAGGACCCTAATCGCCTCATGCTTCATGCGATTAGGCCCCTAATCGCCTGTAGGCTGATGCCTACTCGCGTGTGACCTTCCTAATCGCATGTACTGCTGTCGTGAACGCGTTTTGACATCCCGGAACACGATTTGACACCTAGGAACATGTTAGGAACCCCGGGATACACCCAATGACTTAGTAAGACGTATTCGGACCTGATTATGCGTTAAACGGACATTATGCTAGACTAGGTGAACTATTACGCGTGCTAAGTGTTTAATTGCATATGTTGCATGATGTCTTGTATTTATCTAACACGTGGAATGTCGGGTCACCAGCATTATATGTTGACATTTTTGGCATGTTTTCTCAGGTCGCTAAGGTAGCAGTTAATGGGCTAGGCGCACGGAGTCATGCACAGCGTCTAATATTTTGAAGCATATTAAACAATGTTTTGTAAACAATGATATGTCTTTTGGTTGTAAACAAGAATGCTTCCGCTGCTGGTTTACAGCTCAAAGCATGATATTTTGGTTTTAAATATAATTATGAATGCATGTTTGTTGAATGTTTATTGTGATCGTTGACTGAGATCCTGGTGTGTCACGCGTCTCGCGGTAAAACCCCGCACGTGGAATTTGAGGGTGTGACAACATAGGTTAAGAGTCATAAATGGGTGTTTAGGGGTGAGTTAGGGTTGTGGAAATGATAAAAACAAGTCAAATATGGTATTTTTAGTTGTGCAAGTTGCCCGTACCATTTAGGGCAACTGGCTTAGCCAGTACCCCCCCCCCCCCATTGGAAATTACTGGCTTAGCATGTCACACCCTCAAATTTCACTTGCAGGGTTTTACTATGACACCAGTCAACAATCCAGGTCAACATCCGCACACATTTTGTTTGATTATGTCATTTCATGTGCATATTAGATACTTTTGCACTCACTATACCCCCAGTCTAGTAAAACCTGAGCTAGTACAGAAATTCAATGGATTACCGTTTACAAATACAACACCCAAAATATCCAAGGCAATTGGCGTTGAACAAGCAAGCTAATCACTCGCTCAAAAGAGAGCAACCGGATGCTCGATTACTATGTACGTGCAAAACAACAATACACGTGACGATACCAAAGTGAGAAATTACATAATTCCACTCAAATCCGAACAATTCCCAAAATGTTTTACGAAAATGAGAAGTGAATCGCGCATCGCGATCAGATATAATAGAAGTAGGCACCCCATGCCTAGAGACTACCTCCTTGATGTAGAGATTAGCTAGTTTCTCCAGCGAGTCCGTTTCCTTTATTGCCAGAAAGTGTGTCGATTTGGTTAAACGATCCACGATAACCCAAATTATGTTATGGCCAGTTGGCGTTCTAAGAAGCTTTGTGATGAAATCCATAGAAATCCCGTCCCATTCCACATAGGGATTTCTGGTTGCTGGAGTAGGCCTGAAGGTTTCTGATATTCAATCTTAACCTTCGCACAAGTTAAGCACTTACTAACATAAGTGGCTATTTCAGGTTTCATGTTTGGCCACCAGTAAAGAGTTTTGAGATCTTGGTACATCTGGTCCGAACCAGGATGTACCGAATGTTGAGAGGTGTGAGCTTCATGAAGTATTGAAGACCATCCGTCTTCAGTTCCAAGTGCTTATCAGCACCATGTAAAGTTTCAAGCCCGATGTTTTCTTCTTTCAAAGCCTCGCCCTGGGCTTCACGTATCTTATCAGGAAGATTAGAATGTATAGTGAGTGGTAAAGCTCGCACCCGTTTGGGTTTCGTTTCCTTATGATTGAGGCATCAGCTACTACATTAGCTTTCCCTGGGTGATATTTGATGGCACAGCCATAATCATTCAGAAGCTCGACCCATCGATCGAATATGTGTTGGAGGCTCTTGTGGTCAGTGAAGATCGTACACTTCGTCCCATAGAGATAATGCCTCCAGATCTTTAGAGCAAAAACCACTGCTCCCAGTTCCAAGTTATGGGTGGTGTAATTCTTCTCATGAACCTTTAATTGACGTGAGGCATACGCGATCACCTTATCACGCTGCATCAGCACACACCCTAACCCTTGGATAGACGCATCATAGTACACCACGAAGTCCTCTGTACCCTCAGGTAATGACAGTGTAGGTGCACTGCAAAGTTTTGATTTTAATAATTGAAAAGCAGATTCTTGGGCATCTCCCCACTTGTAAGTAGTACCCTTCTGTGTCAAGGCAGTGGGGGTTGAGCGATCTTAGAGAATCCCTCAATGAATCTGCGATAATACCCTGCAAGACCAAGAAACTGGCGCACCTCTGTGGGAGTTTTGGAGCCTCCCTCTTTTTAATAGCATCAATCTTGGCGGGATCGACATGTATTCCTGCCTTGTTAACCACATGTCCAAGAAATTGAACTTCTCGAATCCAAAAGTCACATTTAGAGAATTTTGCATAAAACTACTCATTTCTCAAGAGTTCCAAGATCAGCTGCAGGTGTTGCTCGTGCTCTTCCCTGCTCTTGGAATAAATCAGTATGTCATCTATGAACACTATGATGAATTTGTCCAAATAAGGCTTGCACATACGGTTCATTAGATCCATGAACACAGCCGGTATATTGGTTAGCCCAAATGGCGTCACCAAAAACTCATAACGTCCATAACGAGTTCGAAAGGCTGTCTTCGCCACATCCTTCTCTCGGACTCTCAGTTGATGGTATCCTGACCTCAAGTCCATCTTAGAATAGAAACTCGACCCTTGAAGCTGGTCGAACAAGTCATCAATACGAGGCAAAGGGTAGCGGTTCTTAAACGTTACTTTGTTCAACTTCCGATACACATGCGGAAACTCCCATCCTTCTTCTTATCAAACAGAACTGGAGTTCCCAATCGTGAAGAACTATGTCTAATAAAGCCCCTATCCAATAGCTCTTGGAGTTGGGTAGACACTTCTTGAAGTTTGCCTAGTGCTAGGTGGTATGGTGCGCGTTCAATTGGAGCTGCCCCAGGTACAAGATCAATTTGAAACTCCACTTGACAAACAGGCGGAAGTCTAGGTAGTTCCTCTGGAAAGACATCTGGGAAATCTCGGACTACTGGGATGTCCTCAATCTTAGTTTCAGTTTCAGCTCGAGTGTCAGATATGTTAGCCAAAATGGCTGGACAGCCCTTACGAATACACTTCTGGGCCTTCAAAAAGGAGATGATGCCCACCATGGCACCACCACGATCACCCTGTACAGATAAAAGTTCTCCACTTGGGAGGGGAATACGAATAATCTTCTCCTAACAGAGAATTTCAGTGTCTTGCTTGGACAACCAGTCCATGCCAACCACGAGGTCAAAGCTACCTAGGGTGATAGGTAGGAGGTCGATGGCAAACAATTGCCCATCTAGCTCAAGCTTACAGTCACAATGGGTGTGGGTTACCTTAACAGGCTTCCCATCAGCTAGCTCTATGGTGTACGGGGTATCAAGAAGGGTAGGAACCATCCCTATTTGTTTGCTAAGTTTTGATGACACAACCTTATAGTCCGCACCAGTATCATATAAAACAGAAGCAAGAGTGTCGTACCCGACACGACATTGTTGTCAGTCCTAGCTTTACCAGAGCCATTCACAATTGCTATTCCACGAGCCCCATTATTGTTGTTGCCGTTGTTGTTGTTGTTGAAGGACCTATACCTCACACTATCCCACGTTTTCTTGCTATCACAAAAAGTAGAAGATGAAGCACCATGCTTCGGAAAAGTACCACGCTCAACAGCCTAGTCAGTGTGTTTGCGAGCGAGTTGAAAGATTTGTTAGATTCTGGGTATGTGAGCTGTAGTGGCCAAGCCACGAATCTTTGGGACCCACCCTTTTGGTATAAAATTCGGTCCGCTGGTAAAGTAGGTTAAATAGATTTGAGCACAAAGTATCTAACTCCCGTAGCTTGGTAATGCAGGCGTCAATCTCAGATCCATCCGTCAAATTTCTAGATTTCATCATAGGGTGCAACGTCCTCCATCCAAGTATCTGTAACTCATCGAGTGTGCATGTAGCATACATTACCCCATCCTGCCCGGGGCAAATGCACATGGAAATGACTTATACTATCGAAGCAATCAGACGGTCTCCTTTAGTTCCGTTAGAGTTATCGAGGTTTACGACCAATAAAAGGCTTGAAAATATGATGGTAGGTTGTTGTTGTGGCATGTGCGTTCAAGGAATAAGAAAGTTCAAATGTGGAAGTCAGGGGAAATGAATGATTTAGCAAGATGGATCTTTACTAGCTTGGAAAGATGCGAGGGCCTCAACCACCCTATCGTTGATCATAAGAACTCAGTCTTATCTAAGATAGTAAAGGAAAAAGAAAGAAAAGATAGGTAAGAAAAGGTAAGAGCCAATCTTCGTCGCGCTCTGTGTCACAACCCGACCCAGGTGGGCCCGGTCGGAAATACAGATGGTTACCAAAACATCACGCAATGCAAGCAAACAGCGGAAGCAATCCATATATTTCTATAAATAATTGTTTACATTTCTAAATACCGTACATTCTCTAATACAAATAGTTCGGGTAATATTTAAGGTTCTCGCTTGACTTCTGATTCGTCCGCCAGGGATACTCCGAGTCGTAGCTGCTCCATCCTTCAAACTCAGACATCTACCTGAACACATGCTTAAAATGGTTTTGGGTCAGCAATTACGCTAGTGAGTCCGTGCGTTAGTTTAAATGGTTTTCAATAAGTTTATTATTTCAAAAGCAAGTTCGTAAAGTTCTCACGGTTCAACACATGGTAATGTACAAGCGACACCTCAAACCTAACACGAAATCTATCTACTGCCATTATAGATTCTCCTGGCAAAATACATGTCACAACGGCCCGCAGGCCTCAGTGGAGGGTTTTCCGGGCTTCTGGATCCACTGTGTGTGGGGGTTTCCCCAAGTAGCGCTACCCATATATTAAGTGGCCCAATCCCCTCAATTAATGAGTGTCGGTATGGTTATTCGGCAGCTACTATCTTGTCACATCAAGCAGTTTATAAAAAGGAAGCACGCATTCACCCCAAAACAGTAAAACATGAAAAGTGGGGAAGGTACACGGGACTCACCTGGAAGTAACGCACACGCATAGTTTATAATTATTGAAACGTCTGGTATCTTGTACTCGTATTCTCCTGGTCGAATCCTAAGTCGACAAACATTATTAGTCTTGGTTTTATTTATAAAGGTCACGGGTGGGGACGAGCTCGAGTGTATTTAACTTGGTCATGTTCGTGTCAATATTTTAGTCGTCCGGTTATACCTTTCGTCCCAGTCGCGTTTCCTGTCGACCACAGGTGACTGTGTTGACTGCCTAGTTGACCATAGTTGACTCTTGTTGACCTGAAGGTTGACCCGTCACCTAACCTGAGAACAACCACCACGACGATTAATTCTAACCCAACCATCGAGACCACTGCTCAACACTTCTGAGCCCGGTACTCGACCACCACCGTAGCTCCATCCCAAAACCAACACCACCGCCGCTGCCTGCAACCACCATCGAACACTTACCCTTGACTTCAGCCACCATAAGAACCCATTATGACCACTGCTAGCCAACACCTTGATAACCCCACCGTCACCGAACCGTATTGTAATCCACCATCAACTATATCATAGGAGAAGGGGTTATGGGGTTACCTCTATTGATGATGTTCCGGTCACAGAGGAGGCGTCGCAGCCGCTGGAACCACCACTCAACCACCGTCGCCCTCCGTTTCCTCTTCTTCTCTGGTCACTCTCCTTCTCCCTCTGGTTCTCTGCCTCTCTCTCTCTTCGTCTGCGTCTCTCTCTCCTCTGCTCAACTTTCTCTCTCTAGATTCTTCCAGATCTGCCCCCCCTATCTCTCTCTCTCTCTCTCTCTCTCTCTTAATAATTGGTGAAAGGGTGAAGGTGAGGGGGTTGGTTGGGGTGTCTGGCTACCGGAGCTCCGCCGGAGGCGGTGGCGGAGCACCTCCGGCTCCTCTTCTTCTCTCACTAGCTCACTCACTTTCTCTCTCTAACATATTGTGTGTGTGTGTGTTTGATAATCAGACAAAGGGGAAGGGTAAAAAGGGTTGGGTTTTTATATAGGATTGTGTTAAATGGTTTTTATAAACCATTGATAGTTTTATGGATGGGTTGGCAAGCCAAGGGAAGGACACATGTCCTCCCTTGTTGACTCACCCCATTCGGTTCGGGTCCGGTTTTAGGTTCGTTAATGCGTTTTAACTCGGTCTTGTACGCGTACTATAATAATATTGTTCATATTATTCGGTTCGGTTTTCAATTCCGTACGTAATCGTCTTGGTTAATATATTACTTCTATTATTTATTTGGTTACTATTAATTATAAAACGGTACTAAAAACACAAAAAATTTTGGGGGTCTGGACCGGGTTGCTACATTCTCCTCCCCTTAAAAGAATTTCGCCCGCGAAATTATGGTTGGGGTAATACCTTGTAATTCAGTCACGGTTCTCATAGCTGGTTACTGTTATCTAATTCTCTAGTGTTACTCATGAGTGCGGACTTATAGCTGTATTACTAGGTAGATAGCTCACACTATGGCAATTTAAAGAAATAGATCCTAAACACACCATAAGGTTACAAGTATCTATGGATACTAGGGCTCTGAGAGGGTCGTACTACGTTATCCAAATGGCTTTATGGTTTGTAAGAATACAGAATGATACTGAGTGTAATCAATCCAAACTACGAGGTGATGGTGTGGGAATGGGACCGTCGGACGGTATGTTTGAGTACACGAAGTTTTACCAACTCAGTTGTCCGATCATCGCTTTGAGTGGATAGGTAAACAACTATGACATGGAAATCATGGAAACAGGACCTGCAAATTCCTCGAGCTCCTGGTCGTTCGAGTGGTTTTAAGAATGATCCTGTTTCATTTCCTTATCAGTCTAACGAAACGTGTCAATGGGGAGGGATGAAAGGCAGTCGAATGGACGAGCAAAAGGAAACCAACTTTACACCTACCAAGTTGGGCGTCACTTGGGCTTTGGTAAAGAAGTACTCTTTATATTGAGTGTTCTCCTTGTCGTTCACCATACAGGACCGAAATGGATTGGGCGTTTCCATTTCTCACAAGAAGGTTTATAAAACAAATTCTTGGGAAACCTCAGCGTCAGTTAACGGAAAGGTATCTTCTGGTTTTGGCCGAAGAGATTCACTGGAAAAATAGAGAGTTCAAATCTTTTCTTTGCTTTCACATCGATCGTATCATCTTCGCATAGATTGCGAAATTTTGATCAGAATCAATGGTTTCGTTTATCAATTTGAAAAGAACATCCGGTTGGATACAATGTCTGAAAACAAACTAGAATTTATTCTGATTCAGACTTCCAATCTTATCTCTGACGTACCATTGGTGTTTATATATAGGGTGTACCGCAGCTAACCCACCACACCTTTGATTCCTCAGAAACGTACTGAAAGTCTTTTTTTTCAAGGGATATGATTTATCTTTGGATTGATTTCCAGTCCCGTTCCTGATGTACCATCGGTGTTTATATATAGGGTGTACCGCAGCTAACCCACCACACCTTTGGTACTTCAAAAACGTACTGATAATCTTTCCCAAAAACCTTCATGGAATTTCATACCACCATAACGTACGTGTAGATTCGCGATTACGATCGGGACCGTGATCGCCAATTTACCTTACATTAAGGTGTCATGTTTCTTAATGACACTCACTCGAATAACAAGAATGATCGAAATGCAATGACTAGTAAAATTTTGGATAGCATGGGGAAAGTGCAAATGTTTTGCTTTGGTCGGAATTAATAGTTTCATAACAAACAGAAAGAGTTTTCTTGATGTTCACATAGGTTTCAGGAGTTTGTACAATCTGAAAGGAACGGAAATATCTAGAGGACAAGGAACAAACACGAAAGTTACACACTTAAATGTTACCGGAGAGGTTTAAATCATGGTGTCCAAGAGCTTTTTGTTTGACAAAACGGAAAGATCCCTAGATTTATGAGTACAGTGGGATGATTTTGCTCATAGTTTCGCTAAAGTACTCATGGAGTTTCAAGATTTTTGTGAAATGAAATAAAGGAGAATGCGACGAATAGAGTTCAACACGCTTGTTTGAGCGTTATCTCTTGATATCTCCAATTGAAAGATTATGCACAAGGGTTCAATGAACGATTTCAAGTCTCAAGGGATGTCTTAAGTAAGGTTTCATGACCAAGAACGGAGCATCGAGTATGAGTTTGGTTTTCGATAATAGAAGTTTGGAATGTTGGTTACATAAACAAGGAACTTCTCACGGATAACTCTATCAAGGGTTCTAAGAAATGACGGAGAATCATTCAATGGGTTCAAGACTATCATCCATCGGATGGGAACATTATGTTTAGAAGACCAAAAAGTACTAAAGGTAAGGTGTATTTCTATCTTGTCGGTAACAAACCGAGTGGTTCACACAAATTTCCGTTCAAGGGCGTTAATCCTACTCTCATGATCTTTATGAAAATATCCCCGAAATGCCGTTATGCCTGCGGATTCATGATTATGTTCGCGACCATAATCACTTCCTCGCCTCACTTAAGAATCCAAGTACATTCTCATTAAAAATCATGACATCTCACTTTCTTGTGGTTGGTCCCGCTAGTTTACTCGAGTGTTCCTGGTAAGGTCTCATCCTAATGTGTTCAGTACCCATGGTCGACTCGTTCGGCATCACCTTGTTGCATCTCCAGTTCATTCGTCATGTTTCGGTTCTCCAAACCGAAATAAACTTTATGACTTCAAAGGTTAGGATCCTAGGGTTTACAGTTGAAGCCTAATGGAGTTCTTATTCGCTTCAGCTGTTTGCTCTAATACCAATCGTCACAACCCGACACAGGTGGGCCCGGTCGGAAATACAGATGGTTACCAAAACATCACGCAATGTAAGCAAACAGCGGAAGCAATGCATATATTACTATAAATAACTGTTTACATTTCTAAATACCGTACATTCTCTAATACAAATAGTTCGGGTAATATCTAAGGTTCTCGCTTGACTTCTGATTCGTCCGCCAGGGATACTCCGAGTCGAGCTGCTCCATCCTTCCAACTCAAACAGGTACCTGAACACATGCTTAAAATGGTTTTGGGTCAACAATTACGCTGGTGAGTTCGTGCGTTAGTTTAAATGGTTTTCAATAAGTTTATTATTTCAAAACCATGTTCGTAAAGTTCTCACGGTTCAACACATGGTGATGTACAAGCGACACCTCAAACCTAACACGGAATCTATCTACTGCCATTATAGATTCTCCTGGCAAAATACATGTCACAACGGCCCGCAGGCCTCAGTGGAGGGTTTTCCGGCCTTCCGGATCCACTGAGTGTGGGGGTTTCCCCAAGTAGCGCTACCCACATATTAAGTGGCCCAATCCCCTGGGTTAATGAGTGTCGGTATGGTTATTCGGCAGCTACTATCGTGTCACATCAAGCAGTTTATAAAAAGGAAGCATGCATTCACCCCAAAACAGTAAAACATGAAAAGTGGGGAAGATACACGGGACTCACCTGGAAGTAACGCACACGCATAGTTTATAATAATTGAAACGTCTGGTATCTTGTACTCGTATTCTCCTGGTCGAATCCTAAGTCGACAAACATTATTAGTCTTGGTTTTATTTATAAAGGTCACGGGTGGGGACGAGCTCGAGTGTATTTAACTTGGTCATGTTCGTGTCGATATTTTAGTCGTCAGAATCCATGGTCTAATGTCCAAGCGTCCAAAATATTAGTAATAATGTTTATACGGTTCTAAAATATTCCATATCTAGAGGTCGAATCTAAAGCTTAGGTATTATAGACCAATGTCTCGCATGTTCCAAATGTCGCATCTTAGTCCTATTGTCCAAGGCGTCATGTGTAAGGATTCCAATGTCCATAGTCCGCAAGCTAACTAATGTTCGTTGTCATATACATATGTTTATAGTTTAGTTTTCGCTGGTTATAATGGCGTCCGCTCTAATAGTCTCAATAATCAATCATGTACGAAGTCCGAAACATTAGTCATAATGTTTAGAAGGTTCTACGCGTCAAGGATCCAACGGTTCTAATGCTCCATATCAACTAAGGTTTAGGCGTCTAGTCAAATATCCGAGTTTATATTATAACTTACTATAAGTCGCTTCTTATTTAATTCATGTCCAAATGTCCGATTGTCTAATCCAAATGCCCAAGCTAACTTATGGTTTGCTTTTAGTTCGTACGAGCTCGTCAAGTTCCCACACAATACATATATATTATTTATGTTCCTAAATAACGAGGTTTGGTCTCGGTTATACCTATCGTCCCAGTTGCGTTTCCTGTCAACCACAGTTGACTGCGTTGGCTGCCCAGTTGACCATAGTTGACTCTTGTTGACCCGAAGGTCGACCCGTCACCTAACCTGAGAACATCCACCACGACGATTAATTCTACCCCAACCATCGAGACCACTGCTCAACACTTCTGAGCCCGGTACTCGACCACCACCGTAGCTCCATCCCAAAACCAACACCACCGCCGCTGCGTGCAACCACCATCTGGAAACCACCATCGAACACTTACCCTTGACTTCAGCCACCATAAGAACCCATTATGACCACTGCTAGCCAACACCTTGATAACCCCACCTTCACCGAACCTTATTGTAATCCACCATCAACTATATCAGAGGAGCTCCGCCGGAGGCGGTGGCGGAGCAACTCCGGCTCCTCCTCTTCTCTCACTAGCTCACTCTCTTTCTCTCTCTAACATATTGTGTGTGTGTGTTTGATAATCAGACAAAGGGGAAGGGTAAAAAGGGTTGGGTTTTTATATAGGATTGTGTTAAATGGTTTTTATAAACCATTGATGCTTTTATGGATGGGTTGGCAAGCCAAGGGAAGGACACATGTCCTCCCTTGTTGACTCACCCCATTCAGTTCGGGTCCGGTTTTAGGTTCGTTAATGCGTTTTAACTCGGTTCTTGTACGCGTACTATAATAATATTGTTCATATTATTCGGTTCTGTTTTCAATTCCGTACGTAATCGTCTTGGTTAATATATTACTTCTAATATTTATTTGGTTACTATTTATTATAAAACGGTACTAAAAACGCGAAAAATTTTGGGGGTCTGGACCGGGTTGTAACACTCTGTCTTAGATACCAATCTGTCACACCCTCAAATTTCCACTGCAGTGTTTATACCGCTAGGAGCATGACATACCAGGATCCCATAGTCATAAGTCATATGAACGAACTCTAAATGCCCAAACCATTTAATTCGTTTTCAAAAACCAAGTTTAGTTAAGTTGGGAAAGCGTAAACCAAATTTATACCTTTAAAAACCATGCGCAAAACAACACGCCCAAATTAAAACAATATGAAAGAAAACATAAAAGCATCATATGTAATTTAGGTGTATGCCCAAGACCCCAAATGCAGTGAAGTGTGCAGTGCTTTCTAATCCTGGCACCGGAAGCTAACTACCTGCAAAAGCATGTATATCGTGGGTCAACAAACAATGTTGGTGAGTTCACTAAGTAAAGTAAATGAGTATGTAAATGCGCTGGTTTCCAAAACCACGTAAACAAGTAATTGAGTTGGTTCCAAGAACCGTGTAAACACTAGTTCATCGCATGTCAAGGGTAGCTAACCCATTCATGATAACTAACACCGATATACCGAACTGCTGATGTATGTGTAGCCACAAATGTGAGCCACATGCCTTACATCATTGCCTATCAACAATGATAAAATCTGTTAAGTTATAGTTCACTCCCGCACTCCCCGAGCCGGTGAGAGGTTTGTCAGACCTAATAGCGCTATCAACTAATAACCCGCTTGCCATAACCTGGCAACTCGTTCGGTATGTGAAGGACTTACAGAAGATAGAGTTGGTTTAGTTCATCAAGGACACCGTTTGCGAACTAGCAAAAAACCCAACTCACACAAGGAGTCAAAAATCGACCCATACAAGGATCCATAGCATCCCAACCCGGCATGTGTAAGTAGTCCCAAACCGGACTAATCCAAATTCCTCAAACAGAAATGAGCTACCGACTCCCTATTACAAATGTCACTAGGTGAGTATATGTGCATAACCAACACACCATACAACTCGTTTGTCCAAGACTTTTAAAGTTCAAACCGTGTAGTGACACCTAATGACTCTACATGCACAAGTAAGTCCTACGTATCCCGTTGGTGGTCATATTGATTATTATCAGATTTATACCTCATACACATCTCATGTAAGTATTCATGCAAGTTCATGTCAAATACATACCATATAAGACTCCAAATAGTCACGTAAACATCCCTTACACAATATGCGTTTTCAGGGCAGATTGTACACTGTGAAAAACGAATTATTTAAAATACTTAACGAACAAATTAAACTCCCAAATTTTTACTGAACATTCATTGGGATTCATATGATAACCCATATTTTTGTTTTGTCTCACAACCAAACACAAAAATTATTAAAATTCGTACAACACAGCTATGTCCAGAAAATTTTCCACAGCAGGTCAGTTTAGTAGAAAAATTCCCAAATATTGTGTATTGATCCAAACGAGGTGAATCCAATTGGAAAAGCCAAGGTTTTCCAATGTTGACCTACTGTCCAAATTTCATAACATAACACTTTGTAAATCTCGAGTTATGACCGTTTAAAGTTGACCCAATTTATAATTCCGAAAATCTGATATGACCTTTAAACTTATAAAATCATGAATACATATTAAAACAAGTCCAAAACGCATGATTTTGGACTTTTTGAAAAGCTAACATCATAAGTTATGTTTTAGCATCAGAAAACAATCAGATTACACATGTTAATCATCCTATAACAGCCCTACAATTCGTCACAATGAATCTGTCAGAAAATGAGAATTTTATCAACATGACTATTATAAACCCTAATCATTCTCAATACCCTATAATCATGCAATAATCTCATATTAACACAATAACATTCATATTATCATGTTTAATCTCAGGTTTTTACGTACCATATACTCTAGATATGATTTCTATCAACAATATTCATCAACAATTTCAACAAACATCATAAACATTCAACATACATTGATTTGCGATTCTAGCATGCATATTTCCTAAAGTTTTTACAATTTTTCCAGCCTAAAATCACATCATACAACATGTATAACACATACCTTGAATTGCTAGAGTCCCTAGAATCACAAGATAGCACCCGAAATTGCTTGAACTAGTGCAAAATTGATGAAGATTGAGATTGAAAGGTGATTGTGGGGGTGTTCCTAGTCCACGGCGCAAAGAGTGTGTCTAGGGTTTGTTTTATTTTTTTCTTTTTATAAACAATACACTAAGGTTTGGATCATGGGCCAAGGTATCGGACTCTAGTGATTTTTATCTGATAAGCGAGCCCAATAGCCCTATCTAACTCTTGAGATTAATCCCGATAATAATAGTCATACCAACTCATATAAAACTACTGTTTTATCAATTCATATTATGTTTACCCTAAGTGCACATATCTCAAAACGTTTACGTACAAGTTAACTAACACGCAGTAGTTCACATAAGCATGCAATTCACATACACGTGTTATTCCACATTCATCAATACCCAATCATTCATATAATCATGCATGCCTAACAAATCACCAACGTTCGGGATACAGGACTCGCGTGTGTGTCAAGACAAGGGTTTTCCTAACTATAACGTACGTTAATATCACCTAACATATGTTATTGTTACATAACATCCTGAAGGACCTGTTTAACTAACCCTAGCTAAGTGTTTAACCACGTATGATTATGGAAATTAACTAGAGTTCAGTAAAAGAGTTAACATGAAAATGCGGGGTGTCACAAAACATACTTTGATACAACTTTGTTTCTAAAACATTAATGTAGACGATTGTTAATGGTATTATAAATCTACATGTCCATGAGTTCATGTACAACCTCACATGATTCCATGAGGACCGAACAAACCACACATAACTCGGATTTGGATCAAAATGTTATATCAAATTTTCGGACATTTTAACAACATAGGTTAAAATGGCCATAACATGTGTTAAGCCACCTTTAACATAATAAATATTATAACCCATGTTAAAACACTTGTATTTCCATGAATCTACCACACATGTTAGAATGGGGAATATTCTATAACCCATAATGACGTGTGGGGCCCGTTTTGTTAACAATCAATGTGTCTTTACAATAAAACGCTTGTAATTCACAAAATCGTACATTCTGCAAAGTACACATGGAACACGTAATAATTGTCATGGACACAAACAATAGCCCACATCTAACTGACACAAGGGTCCACAAGTCAGGTGAACAACTTGTATGGTAAACGACAAGAACATACAACTTACCATGTCCTTAATAATCATAGGGCACGTACTGTTGGGACGATAATTATCTCACTCCTCTGCTTTACTAGACCACACATCCAGTAAAAAGGTCGAATGGGTTTTCTCTCTTTGGGTCGATTGAGTTTTCAGAGTGTCCATTCATGCTAGAAATAGGGTAAAACCAATTCTAGAATCTTTCATTCGAACCTCTAGTTTCTCATTCGAGTTATAAGGATTTCATTCGTGCTTTCAGATTTTCATTTGTGCTCTCTATTAGGTCGAACCAGACAAGACTCATTTCATTCGGATTAGTTTTGAGGTCGAACCAATTGTTTAGTATTTGATTCGACCTTTCGATTTCCAGAACCAAATTTTCCTTAAAAATTTATTCTATGTTTTGAAACCTTTAGATCATGGATAACATTTGGGGATGCCCGATGAACAAACGACCTAACATGACACCAGAACAGCAAACACCGATGAATCCTTGGGTTGTAGCAGCAGATAGAGGTAAACAAACCACACAATAAGCACAACTGATGGTTAATTACTGGGCTGTTTCGGGACCAACTCAACCCGCTGTGAGACCTCCTCCTCAACCAATACCAGATTATTGGGGTGTTGTAGCAGCTGTAGCTGTACAAAATCATTTGAAGGTTTAGGATTCATTTGAAGGACTAGATGGTGGAGAAGCATGGCAGATGTTACAGAAAGGGTATGTGCAACCGATGATTGAGAACTCAAACACACTAGTTGCTCTTGATGATCTACTTGACACAAACAAGAAGAAGTATGCAGCAGAGAAGAAAGCATACTCTCAGTTATCTCAAGCATTGACCACAGATCTGCTTCATCAGTTCGGACCGTGTAGCATTTCAAAGCAACTATGGGAAGCATTGAAGAGCAGGAATGATGGCAATGAGAAGACTAAGAAGCTACGGATGGATGAGCTAAAGAAAGAAATCGAGAACTTTAGCTTTGTTGGGAATGAGAGTTTGAAATAACAAACTGCTAGATTCTTTTATTTATTTTTTGAACTTTCTAACTATGAAATTGTTTATCCTATGTCGGAATGCGTTGAAAAATTTGCAGATACTTTACCAGATTATTGGAGTCAAGATGTGGAAATGCTGAGGGAGAAAGACTCGTTTCCATTTTGGGCACTGAGGGAGTTCATTCAAAGGATAGAAAACAAAGAAATGGAGGAAAGAAGGAAGGCGAATAGAGCGCAGATTCCTCAGAATCCGGAACTATACTATGCAAGTTCCTCATCTTCGGGCGTTCCAAGTGTTGGTTTGAGTTAGGCACCACAGACTGCATTTGTTTTGAGTGTTGAACCGACAAATTGTAACACCCCAACCGATGGCGGAAACATCGGGATGTCACGTATTGATGATTGTTCAGTAGCTCATGGTGAATAATAAATTTCATTAGATGATTTAAATAAATTACATACAATTGTTCTACAAGAATTCGTATATCAAATTGATTAATACTATGCACACATCTTCAAGTATTAACTCGAATCTTCAAGCAAGTAGAACCTGAAACATGTTAAGTTTGAAAATATTTTGGGTCAACAAAAGTTGGTGAGAATACATAGGTTTTTGAATGTAATTGATAACAATAGTTTGTACAACAATCACTGTTGTATAATGGTAGAGTATGAGACTGACATGTAACATTGCGTCTTTGTACAACCAAACCTTGTGTCGACTGATGACTAACTCGCAAGTTAGTTAAATGTTGTTACTGTTATCGATCATCCCTGAATTTATGCGGGGGGATGGGTTTGTCAGACCTATAGCGCTATAATCTAAACAGGCGGCTTGATCAATGTTAATGATTGTACTGTGTCTTTTTGTTACAGTCAAATGATAGAATGAATAAATGATAGTGTAATTGAATCACAAGTTTCAACAATGTAAGAATGAGTAAATGATAGAGTATAAAATGTTTAAACATGTTTCACCCCAAAATGTAAAACAGAAAAAGGGGCTATGTAAACTCACCTTAGCAAAATGTTAGTCTCGTGAAAATAGAATATGTGTTGCCCAACGATGCCAAGTATTACCCTATAATTAAGGTAATAAATATGTCTAAGTCTTTCTAGTCTACAAATATTTTCTGGGGTTTCGAATTGGGGATAAGTGCTCGTTTGATAAATAATTAAAATGTTTGATAATTGAGAGAAATTTGATAAATAAATAGACAAAAGTCTTTTTATAAAATTTTGAATTAAAGATGATCACATTAATGAGTTTAAAGTATAAAAATAATTTTTATAAAATTATTTTCTTAAAAATAGAATATTAAATCTATTTATTTCAAATTGTCAAAATTTAACTTTAATATTTAAAAATACTAAAAATTAAAGAATTATTAGATTAAAAATTATATTTCTGTTCCAAATAATCAGAAATAATTTATATAAAAATTTGGTGCAAAAATATTGAAAAATGAATTTATTATGATTTATTTATGATTAAAACTAACAAAAATTGATTAAAAAATTTAAATAAATGATTTTTCAGAAATAAAAATCATTTCAGAAAATTTTATTGTTATAAAAACTCAGAATAATTTTTGTGGAAATTTATAAAATTGTTTTGATATCTATATAGAATTTTATAAATAAAATAGAATAAACTTGAATTATTTATATATATATTAAATAAATAATTTTTGGAAAACTAAAATTTGTACAATAAACTCTTTTATTAAAACATCATAAAATAATTTTTTTTTGGAATTTATAGAGTTGTTTTGGTATTTTAAATGTGTAATAAAAATTTATTAGAATAAATATAAAGTAACAAGTATCTAAAAAAAATTCGCTGCTGCTGGGACTCGAACCTGGCCCCTGGCCGGTTCAATGGTTTATCACAAGTGTGGCTCACCACTGAGCCACACCCTGAGAACGTTTTAATACTGAAACAAAAAATATTTATACACTAACTGTTTTGAATCTTCTTCCCCAATTATATATCATTCGAACCCTAGCCCTTATAATCATTCCAATGACAACGATAAAGCTTAATTAAACAGAGGGTAAATGACTTACAGGGCCCGATTAGTTTGTAGGAATAAGGTATTGAACCATACTACTCGTCTAAGCTCCCATTTCGTGAGTCAATGAAAAGTCAAACTGCGATGAATGCAGGTTATAAGGTGTGTTTTAGGAGAATTAGAGGGTGAGGGTTTTATCATTGGCGTATAAAGACTGTGGAGATGGGTTTTATTTATAGTGTTCTTGTCAAATTGGAAGGTCATAAATGTTTGACCATTGCTGGTCAAACGCACGTCAAGAGCACCCAAGAAAGGAATGATTTGAACGCTAAAACGTTGCTGCAATTAAGTTAGATGGTGTCAGTGATAATTCAGTCAAAGTGGGTTCCAGATTTTTCGCCTATAATGGTGTTCTTGATTACCGGGTCGGATATTTTGTGTTGGTCGGGTCTGTCATGGGAACCGGGTGGGAGAGATGAGTTCAAGGGTGTGGGCCGGTTATATTTCCTTGGGTTTGGGCTTTCTGGGTGGGCCGCTGTTGGGTTGGGTTAAAGATGACAAAATCAACCGATCAATTTTATTGCTCTTCATCATTGACATTATTTATTTATTATTATTATTATTATTATTATTATTATTATTATTATTATTATTATTATTATTATTATGTGGTTAAAAAAAATGAAAGAAATATAATCATATAAGGAGTACATGGTGGGTAAAGTGGTGATTTTATTAACTCAACATTTGGTAAAGAAATACGCGATGTTACACAAATGCTGCGAGTTATTATGGTGTGACTTCAGCATCATCTTACACACTGACGTGTGCGGATATACACATAATTTTACAATGAAATAACACATGTTTTGCTTTAATATTTATAAAAATGGTTTAGACCTTAATATTAAAACACACACAATAGGGCAAGTGTACCCTGTCATATATGTAGTAATGTACAGATAAGAACCAGATATCGATCCATGGACGCGCGCGGAGCAATTGTACTAAAACTCTATCCCCGATTTACCAGTAAGAAAAGATAGTGAAATTTGTTTTTTAACTAAATTAATTCTAAGATATCTAAATAACATCTGTTAATAGTATTCTAACCTCACTAATTTAGGAAAGCGATACCGAATACACAATACAGCCACCTAAACTAGCAGAAAGTAGAGTATTTCACAACCTATTCCATTTTACCAACTTTGAACACAAATCTACTAAGATCGCTATATTAACCAAAATAACTACCAAAGATCATTAACCGTGTCAAAGATCAGTAACGGCACCATTAAGCTTTTAAAATCCTTTTACGTGCCGGTAAGCATTTTTAACCGTTATTCGACTGACTTTAACAAAACCAAAACCCGGTTACAGTTTCATGGCGTAAACTTATTAACAAGTTAACTAGTCTACTACCGGACGATTAAACGGACGGTTTTTCAACATTTATCCGCCTAACACATTCGACAATCGCCAAAGTCACTCAAACACAACTACAAATCCAACAACAACGAATCAAGGTTGCGCTATGATCATCAAGATCTAAACATGAAAAACGCCAAAATTATACAAAACATGATTACATACAAACGATTGTTTTTACTACTAACGATTACTAGATATTATCCCTAGACTATAATGTAATACATAAACAACACAAACAAGCCAAAATAATCAGATTTGAATCAACTTAAAGTTTAATAGATCAAACCATAAAGCTTGAATGTGATGGATTGGATGACACTAGATGATCCGGCTTGAATCCCGAGCTTGTTAGACGGCCTTCTGGCTGCTTGTTTGGTCCATCAATCGCCCCAAATCACCCAGAGAATACCCAACACTTGATCAGTGTGGTCTACTCTGTTTTTATAGAAACATTGATTTTGTGAACGGCTGTGCGCCTAAAGTGCACGGCTGTGCACTTTATCTTGACGAAGTGACATGCAAGTGGGCAAGTGGCTGGCTCGTTTCTGGAAATATCTAGATATTCTGCACGGCCGTGCACCTAGGGTGCACAGTCGTGCGGGTCTGGTGGTAGCCTGGTACTAGGTGTGCACCCGAGAAACTGAGTCACACGGGCATGTCCACGGGAGTGCTGATCAATATGCCCGAGAACCTGATGTGCACTCCTGGTCGCAACCAAGTGACCCAGACTTGGCTGATTTTGCAGAAACTTTCCGTCTTGTTCGTTTCTCGCCCGGTTTCTTTGACTTTGCTCGTGGGACGTCGTTTAAGACCTGAAATAAACATATGAAGCGGTTAAGTACCAAATTCGTGCAATTATGGTCGAAAACGCGTAATTTGGGAGTTTAATCGGGGATTTAAACATGTATATTTTAACGTATATCAAACCTCCCCACACTTGAACTTTGCTTGTCCTCAAGCAAACAACTAAATAGAAATAAACGAAAAACTCACCAAGTGGCAACAAAGATAAAATATAACATGTACAGATGATAATAGTCAAGCTAACAAGATTTAAAAACAGGTGATAAGATAACTAAAAAGCAATGACTCACTTCCGATCTACAAGCGAGCAAACCCGTACACGACTCACAATGTTCACACAGGCTCGGTTTTATTTATGATACATACGTGTAATGTGTATGTGTAAATCGCTCCATTGCCAAGACAATGAATTGTGCAATATCATAAGCTTGTCAAAAGATCTAATCTTCATCAACTAACGTGTGAAAAGGCACAAATCAAGAGGTCTTATACGGGTTGTAATATTAGGCAAAGGTAAGGGTATGGAATGGATATTTACAGTGACAAATCGGCTAAAACCCGGCGGTTATGTCTAACTAATATCAACTAATACAACTGTACAACACAAACGCGAATATAGGCGATTTTTATTTTAAATCGAGCTAACTTATAATTTCTAACTTTAAAGCTCTAAAAACTGCTCGAATACTGCTAATTCACCCTATTTTAGGGTGTTCTATTTTTCTGGATATTTTTTTATAACATATATATCTATGATATATATACTGAACTATATCTGATATGTAATCAACATACGGGTTCTAAATAGATATACCCGAAAACGAACTATTTACAATACAAATACTAGTTAAACAATAACCTAAACCGAGTTTTTACACAAAAGGTTTAAAAGAAAAAGGCTATTTGGTTTAGTGGTGAAATGGTGTGGTAAATAAGAAAAACACGGAATTAGGTTCAACATGGTTAACTAGTGGATAACATTTGGGTGCGGGAAACAGTTAGAATGAAAAGAAAAGGCTAAATCAAAAGGGTATCCTAAATGCCTCAATCATATTCATACAATATCACATGTTTCTGATCTAAACAAGTATAGTAATGACAAGTTTTAAATTACACAAAACATACGGCTCACTCGCAAGCATGTCAAAGAAATGTAATCTATTCTAAGACTCAAGCGCTCACGTAACTGGAAGGAAATGGGTGCAAGTGTACGAATCTAACACGCTCGTATCTCATCTGTTTGTCGTGTCTCAAGTTATCTTTATCAAAAATTAGTTAGGCTTGATGTTTATATGAATATATATACATATATGTACTTAAAAGGTTTTTATATATATATATATATAGGGGAAAGTTAATTTGAGACCACCTATATTTCGTGCGAACCGTGAGAACGCCATCTAAAACCATTCAAATCAAAATTTTCTTTTTACACTTATCTTTATTACTAAAATACAATTCCAAAAACACAATTTACGAGTAAAAATTTTAGCGTATACGGAAATAAATTGTTTTTACACATGTGTAAATTTACTGTTTGTACATGTGTAAACTGTTTCATTTACACATGTGTAAAAAGTTAATTTGAAAGTATTTTTGCAAGAAAAGATGAATTATTTGGAAAGAAAATTCGTTTTTTAGTGTTGTATTTTGATTATAATTAGGTTTGTATTGAAAAAAATGATTTTGATTGGTTTTCTCATTTGTTCTCACGGTTCTCGCGATATTTAGCGTTCTCAAGATAACCCTCCCCCTGTATATATATATATACACACACACACACACACAAGAGGACAAACAAGATATAAGATATAATCCCTCCCCACAATTGAAACTCACATTGTCCCCAATGTGACAATAGAAAGCGTTTATGAATTAGCTATCTATAGTGGGAAAAAGGAGAATAATACTCCCTCGTGTCGAAGAAACGCCCGGGTAAATAGACGACATGAGCCCTGATAACAGTGCTCGCCAGTTACCTGCATAATCAACATTCTTGACACAACAAACTCATCAAACCCATTCATCAATCATCCACAAAATAAAAAGAAAATAAATACTGAATGTAAACATACTGAAAGAAAAATAGTTCAAACATAATACAAACCAAACAAATATTGTCTTGGGTACGCAGACCCGAAAATAAAGTACTGAAAGCATAATAAAAGAAGTACTAACAACTTCATGCATGAGGCGGTAGTGGCTACTGGTCGTCCCTGTGGTGCTGACCGGAGCTTCCTGAGTGGTCGCCAGGTGCACCATAAGGGAACATGGGCGGGTTGTTGAAGTTACCCGGATGCACCGACTCTAACCTGACAAAGAGGTACTCAAAGCTGTACCTGACATCCTGCTGCACACGATCCATAATGGACCACATATACTGCTGGTCCTGTCTAATCTGCACCTGCTATGCGCCGATGTTCTGCATGTTCAGCTCCATCGCCTGGAACCGATAGTAGAACTCAGGGTATGTCGGGATGCTGGGAAGCCACTGCTGATCCTAAGGCTGGAAGTGCTGAGGAGAGTGCTGTGGAGAGTGTGGCGCGTCACCACCGCCTCCTGGGTGCTGCTCATGCATTTCCTCGTCCTCCTCCTCTGGTGGTGGTACGAGGTCCAATATAACGTCCTGGCTAATAAGGCGTGGACCCCCATCCGTGTCAACAATCAGGTTCTGAGACCTGAGTGATCTGAGGTCTAGTGTAACCCCAGTAGTGACCACTGTCAGCGTGGCCTTGACCTCGCCGGTCAGAACTCCTTATGCCTCGCCGATCTGGGTGACGTACTCTCCCCCATGAATCTCACTCCCGTCTTTGGTACCCCCAGCAGTAAGAAAGAACTCGGCCATCCGTGCGGCCAAGTTCAGCGGGGCACCCTCGTAAAAAAGATATAGAAATAGAAGATCGGGAGTGGGACAGTTCCCCGAACTGTCCTTTCGGCCACAGATAGTGTGGCTGAAAACATGGTGTAATAGGCGGAGAAGTGGGTCCTTAATCCTAGTTGTCTTGGCAGACCTCAGGTTATAAGGTATACCAACGGCAATCGACGCCCAAAACGCAGCCCGCTCGTCATTGTCTACGAAGCTGTGGACACCGCAAAAGTCTTCCGAGTTGGTCTCCAAATGCTCGTAGATTCCTAGCTTCCTCCCCAGTCGTGCTACTGACCAATGGTACCACTTCCCGCAGAGCCTACACCGAATATCTTTGTCGTGGAAGTCCTTATACACCCTTCCTTTGGTTTCTTGTACGAGAAGGACGCTAAGAACTCAATCGTTATCTCCCTGTAGACCGGTTGGTTTATGCTCAGCAGCTTCGCCATATTTAGCGAGACAAACCCATCAAATCTTTCACGCTGATTCAGCTTGGTCAGTAGCTCTAAGTTGAGCCGAATAGGAACACCAAACGAGTTCCACCGGTTCAATAGCTTCATGAGTTTGTCGATGCACGGTGCTTCCTTCTTGTCTCGGTTGTCGAATACTACGAAGTCGTGGGCCATCTGCACACAAAGATGAATACACAGCTGCTAGTACACAAAAAACGGAGGTCCCAGATGTCCAAAACGGACCTGCGTGCATTCTGACCTGAATCAGCATCTATTGCACAACCGTGCACCCTTGGTTTTTGGTCAGGTTAGAGGCTGCACTGCCTTGTGCACGGCAGTGCAGTACAGTTTCTCGGCACGCACATCATGCGCACGACCGTGCAGCTGACCGTGCAAGGCAGTTCAGCTCGTGATTCCAAGCTGCACTGCCAGTGCACGAGTTGGTGCACCTGACCTCGCACGGTCATGCGGGTTAGGTGCACAAGCATGCACACGTTCCAGATTTTCAAAAAATTTCAAACAAAAACACCCAAATCTCTCATATATTTCAAATAAACTCACATTAACAGTGATTTGGGTATGGGCGTGCATGGTTTCAACAAGATTATTCAAAAATCTAACATACATTAAACAAACCTAAACAAGATTCGTGGGTTATTATAGTATTATGAAGAAACCCCCAAATCTTTAACCTAAAGAACATAAAACATACAGATCTGACCTAATAATATGTATAAGGTGTGCAAAATTATTAAAGGGAACATACCTTAGCGATTAGGAAGTGAAGGAGCGAAGATTTCAAGCAAAAAGAGAGGTTTTCGGCCAAAACAAGGGGGAATGGGAGTGCAGCCGCTCGTGCAAGGTGTTTTATTAGGTTTTGAAAGTTAAGGATGCTTATGTAGTCCATTTCTGGGCTGGGCTTTTTGGCCCGCACGGTCGTGCGCCTGGTCTGCACGGCCGTGCACATCCTTTGCACTTCCCCTTGCACTCCGGTTCTGATCAGGCATGCTGATCAGCCCGGTCCGCACGGCCGTGCACAATTTTCGCACGACCGTGCACAATTTTCGCACGGTCGTGCACAGTCTGAAGACTTGCCGAAATTGCAGCCTGCAGCTGCGCAGCAACCCTGTTTAGTCCGAAAACGTCATCTTAAACAATTTAAACCTGTTTGTCGACTGTTTGCGCTCCATTGCTCATTTCCGCTCTGCTCAAAACTGATACGAACCTGCACATCACTCGAAAGAACGTTAAGCTACGAAAATTAAAAATAAAGCAAGAAATATTCACATTAATTACATATTTACCCTTTGGCGCGCCCATACACGCCGTGCTAATTTTATTATCGAGTCGCTAGCTAGACTCACTTCCCCGCAACACTTATTAGGCGCGTGGGTCGTAGAGATCGATTACCTCTACGGATTGGTCAACTGGTCCGTCAATGTAGACTTTCAATCTATGACCGTTGACTTTGAAAGTCAAACCCTGAGAATTCTTGATTGAGATAGTTCCGTATGGATACAGTTCCTTAACGGTGTACGGACCTGTCCAACGGGACTTTAACTTTCCAGGAAAGAGACACAGACGAGAATTGTAAAGCAGGACCAAGTCGCCTACCTGAAAATCATTCTGGTGTTTTAGGCGACTATTATGCAACCTCTTAGTGCGCTCTTTGTACAAAATCAAGCTCTCATAGGCTTGCTGCCTAAGCTCTTCCAGCTCATGGATCTGCAAGAAACGGGTCTCACTGCCGGTCTTTAGATCCAAATTCGCTGTTTTAAGAGCCCAGAATGCCCTATGCTCAAGCTCGATGGGAGATGACACGCTTCACCAAAGACAAGCCTAAATGGAATCATCCCAATAGGCGTCTTGTATGTAGTCCTGAAGGCCCACAATGCGTCATCCAGCTTGTCAGCCCAATCCTTCCGGTTTTGATTTACCGACCGCTCAAGGATTCTCTTTAACCCCCGGTTAGTGACCTTGTTAGGATCTGAGATTGATTGTTTTGATATGTTTAGAATAAGATGACCTTGTTAGGATCTGAGATTGATTGTTTAGAATGATGTAAGTATATATGGAAAGTGCAGCGGAATGATAAACAATAATCAAAGCAATAGGAATAAATGTTTTCTTTAATCGAAAGCTTTCATTAGATTGAAAGATTACAATTAAATACAAGTACTCCCCTCAGCCTGATCACACAGTGATTGTTTGTCTGAGAGAATGTTTTTGTGTGACCAATAGAACAGTACAAGCACTGTTCTATTTATAGACAAATCTAAACCACTGGTGACCTGTGCTGACGTCACCTAAGATAGTGACTTCTAACAGAATAACAACATAAAACATCTGCCCTATACAAACTATTGTTGTATTACAAAACACTGTAAGGTAAACTACTGTTGAGGGAAAACTCTGATGGTCTTGCAACATCTGTTGGAGCCTAAGTGCTGTTGACTCCAACAGACCTTTAGTCTTTAGTACTTGATCAGCAGTTGTTCTTCATCAGACCTTTGGTTAGCAGTTGTTCTCTATTAGTTGTTATCTAGCAGTCCTTTGTATCAGCAGTTGTTTGGATGTAACAGTTGTTAGGGTCAGCAGTCTTTTGGGAAGAGTATGTTGTAAAGACTGTTTATTTGTGTGGATCAACTATTAGTATATTTTGGCTTTTCAATCATCTGTTCTTCTTCAGGTCAGCAGACCCAACAATCTCCGCCTAGAACAGATGATGCCAAAACTAAACTTTATTCTTGATCTTTATTTCTCATTAGACATTCTCCGATTTGACCTTTGAATTGTAGCTCAAAGTTCAAAGAAAATAGGTCTTCTGCATCTCTTTCAAGCTCAAGGTTCAGCAGTGTTTGGAGGTCATCTGCACACAGGCTATATGTATCATCCATGCTTAGCTTTTGAGCTTCTCCATCTGACCTGAGCAAAGTCAATTCATGGGTGTCTTTGTTGACCTTCCATTTTAGAATTTTTGAGTCAGAGGATTTGCTGAGGTGCACTTTTATTCTAGATGAGTTTGGTGATGGAGGTCTCCCAATGAGTTCTCTGAGCTTATCAATAATGGGATCTGAGAAAAAATGTACTTGATTGAAGAGGCCCTCCTTTATATAAGTATCAGCAAACTTCTTCTGATCTTCTTCATACATTTCTTTCTTTTTCTTGAATTGTCTTCTAGCAGCAGCTGATAGATCAGAGGTATCCAGTAAGTTGTCTAATGTAAAAGCCTGTTGAGGTCTCTTCATCAGTGGTTCATCAGAGTAGACAGGTTTTCTAGGTAAGTTAGGATCTTTCTTCCTGTTTTCTTCCAGTCTGTTGTATGTTTCAACCAACCTCAACTCAGACCACCTTGCAACTGACCTCATCTCCCCATAGTCAGCAGCCACAATTTCTTGTCTCATTCTTTTAAACTTCAAGGCTTTGGCTGGATCTCTGCCTTTACTAAAATCAGGGGCATAGACTTTAGCTGGGGGATTCTTGGCCATCTCTTCAATTCTTAAGAGTTCTTCTCTGAGAGCATGAGTGGTCCAGCCTGCAAACTGTTTCTTGTTTGCTTTATAAGGCATGGTTGCCAAGATCTGTTCAAGAAGTGATTCCCTAACCTCCCTTTCCATATCACTGCTGAGAGGCATGGCAGACATGGAGTTGCTCAGGGTCTTAGCAAAATCTTCAATCCTTCTCAATTTGCTAAGCTCTGCTGAATGGATGCCCTGAGCAGTCTTGTCATCTTTCCCTTTGCATTTCTCTTTAATGATGGCATCTGCCTGTTCAGCCTTGTATTTTAGATATGTGTCTATGTTTAGGGGAACAGGAAAATGTGGAAGAGAAGGGAAAGATCTTTCAAATGGTGGTTCAGTATTATAGAAGGATTGCATTTCCCCCTTGAGTAGATCAAGTTCAAGGGGATACGGAACAGCCAATGGTGTAATGGTTGGTGGTGGTCTATGGGAAGTGAATTGTGATGTATGTGGTGAAAATGATGAAAGTGGAATGGCTGATATAGGTGTGGATTGTGTCGTTAAAGTGGTAAGTGGTGATGTGTGTATGTTTTCATCATGTACAACAAAGGTTGATTTCCTCTTCCTTTTGTACAAGATTTTTGGTGATGGTGGTGTAGAGGCAGTCGTGGTGTTAACATCTGTTTGCACCTTAGTAAGACCAACAGATGTTTGGGATTTAGGTGGTGATGTGGTTGTAGGTTCAGATGTAGGTTTGGTGATAGTGATGACAGGCTCAGATGTTGTGGTGGTATCAGTGGTTTGGATAGCAGCAGTGGTTTTGACAGCAGTGGTTTTAACAGCCAGTTTGGATGGTGGTTGTCTGGTATGTTTGGCAGGCATTTTCTTCCTTTTAGAGGAACCCACATCTTCAACTTCCTGCTGTTGTTCCCTTTTCTGGTTTAGCAAAAACTCTTCCTTGACTTCCAAAGTGTCAGCCTCTTTTGCTTATCTTCAGTAGCTTTTTCAGCTTCTTCATTAGCAGAGTTGTCCACTTCTTTAGCTTTGCTGGTTTGTTGTTGTTGTTGTGGTGCTGTTTGAGTAGACCCTAGCTTGTTGGCAGACTTTGATTAACCTTTTTGTGAAGATGGATAACCAAAGGGATCTAGCTTTGGCAATCTATCTCTGCCACTCTCCCCCTTTTTGGCATCATCAGCTGTGAATTCATCATCATCTTCATCTCTGAGAATGGTGGTAGGGGCAAAGCCAGTGGTCTTCAGCAGATGGTCTTTAATGGCCTGAATATCTGCATGGGTATCTTTGTACCTAGCATTTACCATGTTTCTGATTTCTACCATATAAGTTTCATGAGTTTGATCTGCTAGTTTTCTGTGAGCTATGATGATGGGAGAAACAGATTTCCATAGCTCACTAGTAATATCAGCTGTGGATGGTTGACTCTTGGTGAGAGTAGCCAAGGATTCCAATATTGACTTGACATCAGATTTGATATCAGCAACAGAGGTTTCAATGGTTTGGACTCTGGCCGTCAATTCTTGGTATTTTAACTCATCACCTAAGTTAATAGGATCATCTGAATTCCTACCAGTGGTAGTTGTAACTGGTTCAGTTCTAGGAGGTGAATCCAAAGGATGGGAACCAGATGCCCCTTTTTCTTGGTTCTGGGGACTTCCAACTGATTTTGGGGACACTATATTGGCCTCATCAGTTGTTGCCATCAAGGGAGTCTTAGTTATGTAACCACTGTCCTGTTGTGAGACAATGGTCTCTACATCAGTAGTGGCTGCTCCACTTGAAAACTCACCTAGAGTTGCATTAAACTCTAGGGGTGTAACCTCCTCTTCTGCTTGTGGGATGGTTGATTGCATTTCCTCAGTCCCAGTCACTTGTGGAGGTATACTCTCATTGATAGGTGAAAGAGAGGAACTGGGATTTTTCCTGAGTTTTATCAATAGCCTCAAACAGAGGTTGCGTGGTTTGTTGAACATGTGATGGTGAAGGTGGAGGAGTAAAAAGAGAATTAGCCCTGGGAGAGGGGCTTGTGAACATATGGCCAAGTGACTCAAATGTATCATGATGTGGTTCCCCTTGGCTTTCAACATGATCCTTTTGTGAGGATGCATGAGGAGTTTAGACAGGTGGAGATATTTCCAACTGTTGTGAGGAAGTAACAACAGTGGTTTCTAGTTGCTTTTGTGTTGCAACAGAGTTATCTTCTGGTATCTCATCTTCCAGAAGTCTCCTTTGTGGTTGAGTGGTGGTTTTATTGGATGGACGTTTTCTTTTGGAAAGGCTGGTGTGGGTTTCATAGCACTGGATGTAGTGCCATGATCACCAGGAGCAGTGGGCTAAACAACAGTGGTTTGGACAACAGTTGTTGTCTTAGTCCTCTTTGTTTGTGTTTTGGAAACTTTTGACACTTTTGATACCTTTTCTTGGGTGTTTGAACCCAACATTCTTGTGAAAGTTTCATCAGTTAAACTCTTCATTTGCATAGACTCACCCTTTTTAAAATCTTTTTCTGGTAAAACCTTTTGAAGAATTACACTTAAAATTCTTGGGTAAATTAGAAAAGCATTATTAGACCCAGACTTTATGGCTTTCACATTTGAAACTAAGTCCATAAACAATCCCTGGGATAAATTGAAGTCAGAATCTGACAACATAGCATAGCCCAAGTACTGAATCCTCAATGGGATTTCATTAAAGGAAGTGGACTTAGCGGAGACACAGAGAAGGAGGGTATGGAAGAAAAATTTCATGACTGGCGGGAAAAACTTTTTGAAAAGTGTTGACCCAGTCATCTGAGCATCATAACCCCTTTCTTGAAACTCTGTGTGAAGCTCTGCCTTAGGGAAAGAGTCTTTACCTGACAGGTCATTAAGTGAGAAGGTTGTGGATATGAGTTGAGGGGTAATGACGATACTTGTCTCACCAATTTTTGAGATAATGGAAGTAGGCTTTTTTGTTTTGAAGTAGAACCTCAGCATTCAACCAGAATTCTTGGAGAGTATCAAGATAGATAGGGGCGTCAGCGGTTAGGATTTTCAGGTATTTGGATTTTAAAATGATGTCGATGGTGGAATGGAATGGAGTATTTTCATCTGTTTTTACCAGATATGGGAGATAATTGTGGGTGGCTTTATCTTGAAGATCCATTGTAATGGATTCCGAATGCGAGAGTGAGTGGAATTTGATTAAGGGTTTGAGAATGAAGAAGGCGGTTTCAGTATTTTGAATACAATGAGAGAGTGTAACGACTGTTGTGATAAAACAGGGTTTTTATAAGCTCTGGTGAAACCACTGATGTGGCCAAAACTCTGCTTGTAGGAGCAGATGTGGCAAACATCTGATGGTTAAACATCTGGTGGAGAACAGCTGTTTTGGCAAACAGCTGATGCAAACAGCTGTTTTTTATTATTATTATTATTATAGATATCTGTAAATATATGTATTGATATATATATATATAGATATGGATAATAAAACAGTTGTTTTATCTGATCAGAGGTTTGAAACAGATTTTTCAACCTAACAGTGGATAAAATGGATGAAACAGTGGTTGTTTTATTTTTAACAGATTTTTCAACCAAAAAGCTATTATTAAGGATGAATTTTGATTTTCTAAAACATTTTAATGCTTTTTATTAAAAACATTTGTGTTGTTTAATCCATGTTTAGCATACCAATTCTAGAAATCAGATTTGTAAAGGTAGATGTGTTTAAAGCTTTTGTCAACACATCTGCCAACTGATCCTCTCTTGGAACATGGTGCAGAGAAATCAAACCTTTTTCATAGCTATCCCTGACAAAATGATGTCTGATGTCTATGTGTTTGGTAGTTGAGTGACAGACTGGATTTTTGATGATATTTTCAGCAGCTTGACTATCCAACATGAGTGGAGTCTTTAATGCAGTTATCCCAAAATCCAGCAATTGATTTTGAAGCCACATGAGTTGGGCTGTACAGCTTGCAGCAGCAATGTATTCAGCCTCAGCTGTTGAGGTGGAAACAACTGCCTGCTTTTTGCTTTGCCATAAGACTAAGGCATTCCCTAGAAACTGGCACCCTCCTGATGTAGACTTTCTTGTGGTGTGACAGCCAACAAAATCACTATCTGAATAACCTGAAAGCTCAATGTTTCCATTAGCAGGATACCAGATACCAAGTGTGGGAGCACCTTTTAGGTATCTGAATATCCTTTTCACAGAAATAAGGTTTGACTTTTTGGGTGAAGCCTGGAATCTTGCACAAACACAAGTGACAAACATAATGTCTGGCCTAGATGCAGTTAAGTACAATAAAGACCCAATCATGCATCTGTAATGTGTTTGGTCAACCAGTTCATCCTTGTCATCAATAGTGAGTAGCTTGACTGTACTCATGGGTGTACTACATGGCTTACAGTCATTCATCTCAAATCTTGTTAACAAATTCTTTACATATTTATTTTGATGAATGAATGTGCCATTTTGCAGTTGTTTCACTTGGAGACCAAGGAAACACTGAAGTTCACCCATAGCACTCATTTCAAACTCTGCTGTCATGAGTTCCCTAAACTCTTCACACATTTTGTTACATGTGGATCCAAAAATGTTGTCATCCACATATATTTGAACAATCATTAAATCTTTCCCTCTCCATTTCAAAAATAAGGTTTTATCAATTTTACCTCTTGTGAAACCAATGGATAAGAGAAAAGTGGAAAGAGTTTCATACCAGGCCCATGGTGCTTGCTTGAGTCCATACAAAGCTTTATTAAGCTTGTAGACATGATCAGGATGGAATGTGTCTTCAAAACCAGGTGGTTGACATTCATAGACCTCCTCCTGAATTTTGCCATATAGGAAGGCACATTTGATATCCTTTTGATACACCTTGATGTTGTGGTTGACAGCAAAGGCTAGAAAGAGTCGAATAGCTTCTAACCTTGCTACAGGAGCAAATGTTTCATCATAGTCTATTCCTTCTTCTTGTCTGAAGCCTTGAACCACAAGCCTGGATTTATTCTTGACAACAATACCCCATTCATCAGTTTTGTTTTTGAAGACCCACTTTGTACCTATTGGACAAACATCCTTAGGCAGTGGTACAAGTTCCCATACTTGTTGTGTTTTGAACTGAAGGAGCTCTTCTTGCATAGCTTGTACCCAACTGTTGTCTTTTAGTGCCTCTTGGTACTTGACAGGTTGTGTGAGAGATAGGAACCCTGCAAAAAGACAAATATTGGAGGATTGGCTTCTTGTTAGCACACCCTCTTTGATGTTGCCAATGATCTGGTCTGGTGGATGAGCTCTTAGGTAGATTAGATCTCCCTGATATGGTATGATGGCATTTTGATGTGAAGGACAGAGGTTTGGTGACTCTGTTGTTGTAACATCTGTTTGCACTTCTGTAGTGCCATCAGATGTTTGAAATGGAAGTGGGGGAATGGGTCCAAGTGGTGTAAAACTGGACTGACTTTTGTGAACAGATTATTGTACAGTGGTTGTGAGAGGTGAGGCAGTGGTTTGAGGATAAGACTGGCCAACAGTAGTTGACTCAGCTGTGACAGAGTTTTGACAGTTGTTTTGAACAGCTGCTTTCTCTGATGCAGAATAGATTTTATAGTGACTGGGGATCACAACATCAGTTCTGTAATCTTGTTGTGGAGATTGTGGAGTACCTGCATTGTTAGTTTTAACAGTGATATCTTCAAATTTGAATTTATCTAAATCAAACAATTCAGCAGGATTTGCTGGGATTTTTAGGGATGAAAGTTCATTGAACTTTACATTCAGAGTTTCTTCCATTGTCTTGGTCTTTGTGTTAAACACTTTATAGGCCTTGGTAGTAGAAGAATATCCCAGAAAATAACCACAATCTACTTTGGCTGCAAATTTTGAAATGGAATCTTTGAGATTTAAAATGAAACATGGGCAGCCAAAGATTTTGAAAAATGAGATTAATGGTTTGATCTTGAACAAAATTTCATAAGCAGTTTTTTGATGTCTTGGGTTGATCAAAACTCTGTTTTGAACATAGCAAGCAGTGTTTACAGCTTCTGCCCAGAAGGACAGTGGCAAACCAGAATCTGCAAGCATGGTTCTTGCAGCTTCTATAAGAGTTCTATTTTTCCTCTCAACCACCCCATTTTGCTCTGGTGTTCTTGGGATGCTGTACTGCCTCACAATCCCTTTTGACACACAGAAGTCATCCAACTCCTTATTTTTAAACTTTGTTCCATTGTCACTTCTAAAGACTTTTACTGGCAAGTCATATTATTTTTCAACTTTGGTGACAAAGTCCTTCAAAATACCTGCAGTCTCATCCTTAGAGTGTAAAAAGTAAGTCCATGTAAACCTAGAAAAATCATCAACTATGACAAGACAAAATCTTTTTCTTCTTAGACTCATGATTTTAACAGGGCCAAACAAGTCCATGTGCAACAATTGTAGACATTGACTTGTTTTGGACTCATCAATGGATTTGTAAGAGCTTTTATGTTGTTTTCCTTTTAAACAGGAAACACAATGCTCATCACATTTGAATTCTTTTGATGGTAAGCCTTTGACAAGACTTTGTTTGGAGAGTGTGTTGATAGTTTGAAGGTTGGTATGACCCAGTCTCCTATGCCACAATTCTGTCTCCTTTGTGGAGGCAGAAGAAAACAAACAGACATTTGCCATAGGATTGTCCTTTAACATATCAACAACATACACATTGCCACTTCTATGAGCAACAAGTTGTGCTTTGCTCTCAGCAATGATGGTATCAATCTTTTTCACCACTTCTGGCCTAATAATCTTACAAGTTTTCTTAATGAAGAATGAGCCTTAACCTTTGTCACTCATTTATGAAACACTAAGGGGATTAAATTTAAGATTATCAAAAAGATTGACATTTTCAAACTTGAGTTTCCCAGCCTGAACAGTCCCTGAACCCAACACCTTACCTTTTGAATCATTACCAAAGGATATATCACCCCCTCCATGAGCTAAGAAGTCCAGAAGAAGGGCTCTACATCCTGTCATGTGCCTGGAGCCTCCACTATCTACATACCAAAGACTATCTAAACAAGCAGAAGCTCCCTACACAGCAGTAATGAATTAGTTTTGGTGAGTGTCCAAAGCCAGGTTGGCTTTGGATGGGTCCTCAGACTTTTTAGACTCAAGCTTTGGAAGATGATCAGTGGTTTGAACTAGTTTTTGAATCAAGTTCAACAACTGTTGCTGACCATTTGCAAGTGCTTGAATGTCAACACTTGGGGCAACAGTTGTTCGATCACTTCCAGACAGATGATAATACCCATAGGGATTTATGTTCACTCTTGGTTTAGAAGGTCTTTTTGGCTCCTCATAAACATGTGACAGATTATGACATGGTGGTTGTCCATATCCTGTTGGGTACTTGCTTGTGGGTGGAGCATCTGTTACTTGGACATCCCTAGGAGCAGATGTTTCAAGACTTTTAGTAACAGATGTTTGGACAGGAGTGAAAGTCTGTTTGGGCTTTCCTTTTGAAGTACTCACCACCTGACTTGCAAGAGTTTTAGCCTTGTACTCTTGTATTTTGACATCAAAATTTTTGAGATACAAGCACTCTTTGGTTTTTTGATTCTTTTTCCCACATATTGAACATGTGGCTTTGGAATCACATGCACTTGTTCCTTTGTTAATATCATATGCTTTTAGAAGAAAACAGTTTTTAGTGACATGATTCTTCTTTTCACAGAAATCACAGAACAAGTGGACAGACTTTTCTTTCTTCTTCCCTTTTTCAACCTTCTTTTCAGCAGATGTGTGAGCATCTGCTGGAAGATTTTTCAAGGGGATGATCTTTGCCTGAGGTGCTGTCTTTCCTTCAGGAGTTTTGAAATCAACAGGTTTAAAGTTCTCGAGAGTACCACACTCATCAGACCAAGTAGGTTTAAATTCATAATTTTCAAGTTCAGTGAATGATGAGGAACCTTCTGGTTTTTCTAGAACAATTTTCTTACCATTTGGTTCAGTGATTTTAATCTCTTGACCCTTCAAATTTGTTGGTACTATCTCAACTAACTTTTGATCCCTTTTGTCAGTGTTTTCAAAAGCTGGAGCAGTGGTTTCAAAACCAAAACCAAACTTCACATGACTTTTGGTTTGTTTGTTGAGCAGCATTTCAAAACCTCTACATGATTCCACCCATTTCTGACATTCGACTTGGGTGGACTCAAGCTCACTTTTACAACTCTGATATTTTGTTATCATAGTTTGGAGCTGGTCTTTGGTTATGGTTGCTTCATGTTTTAAGCTGCTTATTTCAGACTCTTTTTCAGTTAAATTTGTTTTTAATTCTTTTGAAAGTTTCTCAAATTTAACTTCATCATCTAAAATTTTCTTTCTAAGGTTTTCATTCACCTCTTTGATGTTAGCAAATGCTATCACACATTTGTCAGAACATAAATGCTTAAGAATTTGAGGAGATACCTTAGCAGCAGCCATCAATGCACAATCACACTTGCACTCACAATCATCAGATGTGTAACACCCCAACCAATGGCGGAAACATCGGGATGTCACGTATTGATGATTGTTCAGTAGCTCATGGTGAATAATAAATTCCATTAAATAATTTAAATGAATTACATACAATTGTACATCAAATTGAATAAAACTATACACATATCTTCAAGCATCAATTCAAATCTTCAAGCAAATAGAACCTGAAACATGTTAAGTTGAAAATGTTTTGGGTCAACAAAAGTTGGTGAGAATTACATAGGTTTTTGATAATAAAATGAATAAAAATGTTGTGCAATTCATGTGTCATGTCAATCTAGCCCATATGTGAGAACATACTAGAAATAAATCGAGTGCATAACCAACCCTGGTGACTGTTATAATATGATACATCCCATACGCTCATGGTTCACTTGAATATGTTATACGATAACAAACACCCACGCTACCTTTGTAGGAGGCACGTATCCGGGTGGGATTGTCAGTCCAATAGATCTATCAATGTATACCGTCGGCTTGTACGGAGTTAATGATTATGCTAGAATGGTGCTTACTCTAATCATGCTCAAGACATAATGCAACATAGAAAACACATAGACACATTGATGATTGAATTGCATAAATGATGTTGTAACATGTTTCACCCCAAAAATGGTGATAAATAGAAAAGGGGCTATGTAAAACTCACCTTGGTAAAATGTTATATCTGTTGAAAAATTGCCAAATGGTGTTGCCCAAATGTATCAAGTATCACCCTATAATGAGGTAATAAATAAGTCTAAGTCTATCTACAAATGTATATGTTCTAGGGCCTCGAATTGGGGATAATTGCTCGTTTGATTAATATTTAAAATATTCGCCAATTGAGAGAAATTTAGTAAATAGGTAACCAAAAGTCTTTTTATGAAATTTAAATTTAGGATGGTCACAATAATGTGTTTAAAGCATAAAAATAATTTTTATAAAATTATTTTCTTTAAAATAGAATATTAATTCTATTTATAACAAATTGTCAAAATCTAACTTTAATATTTAAAAATATTAAAATTAAAGAATTATAAGTTTAAAATTTATATTTCTGTTCTAAATGTCAGAAATAATTTGTATAAAATTTTGGTGCAAAAATATTAAAAATTGGATTTATTATGATTTAATTATGATTAAAACTAACAAAAATTGATTAAAAATACTAAATAAATGATTTTTCAGAAATAAAAATCATTTCTGAAAAGTTTAATGTTATAAAAACTTAGGATAATTTTTGTGGAAATTTATAAGATCGTTTTGATATTTTAATGGATTTTTATAAATATAATAGTGTAAAATTGATTTAATTGTTATAAATATTAAATAAATGAATTTCAGAAAAATAAAAATTGTAGATAAAGCTTTGACATCAGATTTGCTAAAAATAATTTTTTTAGAATTTATAAAAGGGTTTTGATATTTATAAGTGAATTTATAAGTTTAAATGTAATATATATATTATATATAGTTATTTGATTGTTAAAAAAAAGGAGGAAAAAAAGGTTGCCACTGCTGGGTTTCAAACCCGTGTGGACAGGCTAGCAAACACCAAGCACAACCACTTGGTCCAGACCAGTGGTTGTGTCTGATTTTAGTTTGTTTAAATTAAATATGTTAATTGTTCTTGATGTTCTTCCCCAAATCCACATTTTCGAGCCCTAATAATTCCAATCGGTCAATCCACACAACCTAAACCCGATTAACCTTAGGGTTTCTGTTGTATAGGTGCCGATAAACAAAACCCATAAAAAAAATTCAACTTACAGATACGATTCGTATACGAATGGTTGGTCAACTCTAAAAGTCAAAACGCGAAGAACATCACTAAAACAGAAGATTTTAAGTGGAATTGGGGATGGAGAAAGAGATAATGGCGAGTTGTGCTTGCTTGGGAAGGATCAATTTATAGTATTGTGACCCGGGTGATCGAATTGGAAACCATTGACCACCATTGAATGCCTCACGCGTCCTTCATATTTTTGGTATTGATTAATTGATAATTAACGTGTAATTGATGATGAATAGGCCGAAAATCACGTATCAAAGGTCAACGATAATTAAACTTGGCTTAATATGGCCATTTACGAATTTAAAAAAAAAATATGGTTATGCTGCTGCTGATCGCGAACAAGGAAGGAGAACAGATCCATTTCAAGAAAGTGTTAAATACATAAAGTTCCTAATCTCATCACAATAGGCAACATGGAGCAGTGGTTGAGGCGTGGTGTGTGTGTGGTGTGACTCGAGTTCGAAACCCGGATGAAACACAATTTTTTTTTTAAAAAAAGTAGAGGGGGAGGAGGGTGTTTTGGGCCGGGTCTTTATCTGATCTGGGCTTGGGCTACCTGTGCTCGAAGTTTTCCAAAGGAGGGGATTGGTTTGGTTGTGGATCTGGCCTGCTGCCCGTTCTGTTCAAAACATATATATATATATATATATATATATATATTTTTTATAAAACTGAATTATAATAATAATAATTATTATTATTATTATTATATATATACATTTATATATATATATACATATAGGTTGTGAGTTAGGAAAAATAAATATAGACTTGGGCACATAAAGGATAAAATAAGGGCTTCTTCGTATATAAATTTGGTGAAAATTTTTGCGATGTTACAGTCTCCCCTACTTTTAGGAACTTCGTCCCGAAGTTAAGAGAAACACTAGGTTTACAATTGGTCAACCACCGGAAACCTTGATAAAATTTCACACTACCTTAACGTACCTGTAAATTCATGATTACGTTCCGGACCGTAATTACCAATTTACCTTACATTAGGGTTTTGCGTCCTTTTATGACTCTATTGATTGTTGAGCAGGTCTGATAGTCTCCACCAGTCGTTGAGCAGGTGGTAGGGCCTCTCCCGACTGTTGGAAAGACATGATGACCTCTACCAATCGTTAAGTAGGTTGTTTGGTAGTCAACTAACTGTCATACAAGTAAGCAAGTATGATCATAGATATAGCAATTAGTTCACATTCAAACAAGCATGCACACAGATGTTATAATAATACTCGAATTTTATTACTTGAAAATAAAATGTCAATACATGGAATTAAAGAGAAAAATAGACATCATTCAGATGGTAGAGTTTGCTGTTAAGTAGCTGGAGGGTCTCAAGTGGGTTAATTGGAGCATCAAGAGCGTTTGTAGCAGGAATTCGGCAAGCATCCGCAAGATGTCCATACCTTTGACAATTGGTACACTGACGGCAGGGCACTTGGGTTAGATGGTGATACTGGCAGGTGTCACACTTAGGTAGCTTCCCGCGGTATTGTTTCTTGTTGGGTGGGGTAGTGGTGTCTTTTGCAAAATTTCTGGCCTTGCGCTTTCCGTTGGTTGAGGCCTCAGTTTTGATTTTAACGGCATGATGGGGAGTATCTTTTGCAACAGTTTTCTTCTCCCCTTTCCGGGTTAGGGTTCCTGCCTTTACATGGTTATCTGTTAAGGTGGCAGCCAACCGCTTTGCTTCTTCCAAAGTAGCCGGGTTGGTGGGTTGATTAGGGTTTGGGGTCTCGCGACATGTGTTGACCAGATGGCCATACCTACCACAATTGGTGCACAAGCGACACGCTGAAACAGTGAGATGATGTCGATTGCATGTGTTACACAATGGAAAGTTTCTTGTATAAGGCTTCTTGTTAGAAACTTGGGTAGTGAGGTTTACATCAGGATCCCTGGTCTTACGTTTCTGATTCTTGGTAGTTAATGCGGCCACAATACTTGTTTTCTTGCCTTTTCGAACTAAGGTCCTGTTCCTTTCGTGTTTTCCAACGCCATTTCCATTGCCATTCCCACCCATTTGGATGTCTTGAGTCAATAAGTTAGAAACCAGAGTTGTGATTTGTTGCGCCAATTGTTGGGAAATAATCGCAGCTAGTTGGGCATCACCTCCATTGTTGTGGTTAGTGTTGTGGTCGGGGTTGTGGTTGCTGTTCCCTTCCTTATGATTGTCACCACTGTTAATGCGAGTGTTGTGACGTGGAGACATGATCTGTAGGAGACACAATGAAATGAATGAGGTTATATAAGGAATGTAATCATTTATTCATTAATTAAAACGAATAAACGAAAACGTTGACTTATCAAAGATTCTAGATTCTAATAACATATGAAGACATGCTTTAGCCTATAAGTGAACACTCATCCCGAGAATTCCCAGGTAGGCATCCGGGTCCCTCGTCTGATTGGGATATATGCGCAATGCCAGCCTAGACAGAAGACTCAGAATACAGGCGTTCACCCTTCCAGATTGCACGTCTACGTTATTAAGATCTAGAACTTCGACGAGATCTCAGGGGGGTTCAGGTTAAACCTGAGGAATTTGTCCTATTAGTCTAAGAGTAGATCCACTGATGGAGAGCAACCTTCTCGTAGGAATGAAAGTAGGGATAAGAAGTAGGAGGGAGATAGAGAATAGCAAGTAAAAGAAGCAAGTACTTGTTAAATCCTATGGTTATAGACTAGATTATTTTTCTAATAACCTAATTCCCTATAACCATGGCTCTGATACCAATCTGTAACACCCCAACCAATGGCGGAAACATCGGGATGTCACGTATTGATGATTGTTCAGTAGCTCATGGTGAATAATAAATTCCATTAAATAATTTAAATGAATTACATATAATTGTACATCAAATTGAATAAAACTATACACATATCTTCAAGCATCAATTCAAATCTTCAAGCAAATAGAACCTGAAACATGTTAAGTTGAAAATGTTTTGGGTCAACAAAAGTTGGTGAGAATTACATAGGTTTTTGATAATTGAATAAAAATGTTGTGCAATTCATGTGTCATGTCAATCTAGTCCATATGTGAGAACATACTAGAAATAAATCGAGTGCATAACCAACCCTGGTGACTGTTATAATATGATACATCCCATACGCTCATGGTTCACTTGAATATGTTATACGATAACAAACACCCACGCTACCTTTGTAGGAGGCACGTATCCGGGTGGGATTGTCAGTCCAATAGATCTATCAATGTATACCGTTGGCTTGTACGGAGTTAATGATTATGCTAGAATGGTGCTTACTCTAATCATGCTCAAGACATAATGCAACATAGAAAACACATAGACACATTGATGATTGAATTGCATAAATGATGTTGTAACATGTTTCACCCCAAAAATGGTGATAAATAGAAAAGGGGCTATGTAAAACTCACCTTGGTAAAATGTTATATCTGTTGAAAAATTGCCAAATGGTGTTGCCCAAATGTATCAAGTATCACCCTATAATGAGGTAATAAATAAGTCTAAGTCTATCTACAAATGTATATGTTCTAGGGCCTCGAATTGGGGATAATTGCTCGTTTGATTAATATTTAAAATATTCGCCAATTGAGAGAAATATAGTAAATAGGTAACCAAAAGTCTTTTTATGAAATTTAAATTTAGGATGGTCACAATAATGTGTTTAAAGCATAAAAATAATTTTTATAAAATTATTTTCTTTAAAATAGAATATTAATTCTACTTATAACAAATTGTCAAAATCTAACTTTAATATTTAAAAATATTAAAATTAAAGAATTATAAGTTTAAAATTTATATTTCTGTTCTAAATGTCAGAAATAATTTGTATAAAATTTTGGTGCAAAAATATTAAAAATTGGATTTATTATGATTTAATTATGATTAAAACTAACAAAAATTGATTAAAAATACTAAATAAATGATTTTTCAGAAATAAAAATCATTTCTGAAAAGTTTAATGTTATAAAAACTTAGGATAATTTGATTTAATGGATTTTTATAAATATAATAGTGTAAAATTGATTTAATTATTATCAATATTAAATAAATGAATTTCAGAAAAATAAAAATTGTAGATAAAGCTTTGACATCAGATTTGCTAAATATAATTTTTTAGAATTTATAAAAGGGTTTTGATATTTAAAAGTGAATTTATAAGTTTAAATGTAATATATATATTATATATAGTTATTTGATTGTTAAAAAAAAGGAGGACAAAAAGGTTGCCACTGCTGGGTTTCGAACCCGCGTGGACAGCCTTGCAAACACCAAGCACAACCACTTGGTCCAGACTAGTGGTTGTGTCTGATTTTAGTTTGTTTAAATTAAATATGTTAATTGTTCTTGATGTTCTTCCCCAAATCCACATTTTCGAGCCCTAATAATTCCAATCGGTCAATCCACACAACCTAAACCCGATTAACCTTAGGGTTTCTGTTGTATAGGTGCCGATAAACAAAACCCATAAAAAAAAATTCAACTTACAGATACGATTCGTATACGAATGGTTGGTCAACTCTAAAAGTCAAAACGCGAAGAACATCACTAAAACAGAAGATTTTAAGTGGAATTGGGGATGGAGAAAGAGATAATGGCGAGTTGTGCTTGCTTGGGAAGGATCAATTTATAGTATTGTGACCCGGGTGATCGAATTGGAAACCATTGACCACCATTGAATGCCTCACGCGTCCTTCATATTTTTGGTATTGATTAATTGATAATTAACGTGTAATTGATGATGAATAGGCCGGAAATCACGTATCAAAGGTCAACGATAATTAAACTTGGCTTAATATGGTCATTTACGAATTTAAAAAAAAAAATATGGTTATGCTGCTGCTGATCGCGAACAAGGAAGGAGAACAGATCCATTTCAAGAAAGTGTTAAATACATAAAGTTCCTAATCTCATCACAATAGGCAACATGGAGCAGTGGTTGAGGCGTGGTGTGTGTGTGGTGTGACTCGAGTTCGAAACCCGGATGAAACACAATTTTTTTTTTTTAAAAAGTAAAGGGGGAGGAGGGTGTTTTGGGCCGGGTCTTTATCTGATCTGGGCTTGGGCTACCTGGGCTCGAAGTTTTCCAAAGGAGGGGATTGGTTTGGTTGTGGATCTGGCCTGCTGCCCGTTTTGTTCAAAACATATATATATATATATATATATATATATTTTTATAAAACTGAATTATAATAATAATTATTATTATTATTATTATATATATACATTTATATATATATATACATATAGGTTGTGAGTTAGGAAAAATAAATATAGAGTTGGGCACATAGAGGATAAAATAAGGGCTTCTTCGTATAGAAATTTGGTGAAAATTTTTGCGATGTTACAAGATGCACCCCAGGGATCTCAGAGATTCACAACCTCTTCTTCAGGTTTTTCACCTGCAACTACTTCATCAACAACTGTTGGATCAATATTGCTCTTTGTGTGAACTTGCTAGTGAACACTTAAGTGTCTAGCAAGTTCTTTATCAGTAATAGCACAGCGGAATGATATGAGTTTAAAGCTACACTTATCAACAGGAGTTATTACTCCCCCTGGATGTTTGATAAAACTAAAGACAAGTATTTAATGAGAATCTAAGCAATGAATGAGAACGAACACTAAAACAGATTCTTAGTAAATGAAATGGTAATAACAATGATAAGCTTTGAAGGATTTCTGTATTAAAAATCAATGTCTAAAATAGAGGGATGAACCCATCTATTTATAGACTTTACAAATACATGAACCTTGCCAAAAAGCAAATTCAAAGACAAGTTGCAACAAGTTGCAATCTTGGAACTTGTACAAAAAGTAAAAGTAAAACTAAACTAATAAACTACTGAAACATAAGGCGGTGGAAAAGATTCTTGAACAAGTACTGATGAATGACAAACTACTGATGAGTAGTTTGTCTTCAGTAGTTCTTCAGTGAACTGTCTGGTTTTGACTTCAGAACTTCTGATGTATTTCTTTCTTCAATACTTGTAGAATCCTTCTTCAGCTGTTTGGTCTTCTTTCTTTAGTAGTTCTATACTTAGAATAATTTTGACAGAAGTGAATTAGACTTAGGTTTGCAAAAGTGGTTTCACCAATCCTTTTTGTCCTAACAATCTCCCCCTGGATTGATGAAGCCAAAACCTTTCTAATTCCTTATTGTTTTCTTCTGTCATTCACAATCTTCCATATTCCTTTGAACATGGAATTCTTCAACTGGTTCAGTTGTTCATCAGTGAGAGATCCTTTTTGTGGGTCTAGATGCTGGATAGTAAGCAGGTCTTGAGTTGATAGTTTCTTCAGATCATTCATCGACTTATAGGCTCTGCTTGTCTGGTCTCTTCTTGTCACTTGTACTGAGTTGTTATCAGTAAAGGACCATCTGATGATAGGTACTTTAGACTTGTCAAAGTCTAAAGTATAGGGAACCATGCTGGTACCCTGGGATGCTCCTGAGTGTTGGATGTCTTTGACTTCAGTGACTCTCAGGTGGGATTCTCTTCCTTGTTCTTGTTGCATCACATTAGGTAGTTGAAAGGTTGGCAAGTGATGCTCAGTAACTACCTTAGTGTGCATTTTGTCTTTAATGGTCTTTTGAATTTGATAGGCAAAGGTGGAAGGATCCCTGAATTGGGTTAGCAGAGGTTTCTCTTCAATGTCGAAATCAGAATGGACTATTATACTTCCTTCTAGTAGTACCATCCTGAAATCAGTCTTCACATTCTCCTCTGACTTTTTCTTTGTAGCAGGTTTTCTTGAAACACCAGAAGTTCTAACTACTGAAGTTGACACTTTAGCAGTTTCAAACTTCTCTGGATTTGCAGCCCTTTCAGCCTTGTATTTTCTATAAGTGTCCACTATTCTTTCTTGTTTCCATTTGGACACAGAGGCTTTTGAACCATAACCACATGCTACTAATTCTTCAATCATCTGGGCTCTCTTGGCTTTTGCATCTTTACTTGTTGCAAGTTTGTCTGCAATAAGTTGAGCTCTTCTTGTCAGCTCTTCCATGGAGAGTCCCTTTAATGTATGGGCTTTGGTCTTGCTGTTCTTTGTAATGTAAGACATCAGTTGTTGTCTTTTGTCTTCCTCAGCAATTCTTTCCAGGTTAGCCTGCCTTTGAAGTTCTGCTTCATAAGCCTGTAGCTTTTCATTGAGGCTTAAATCATCCCTTGTTTCCAAAGCATTCCAGATCTCATCTTCCTTGGCCTTTCTTTCAGCTGCAATTAAACTCTTCTCAAGTAATTCTTTGGACATTGATAGAGGAGAAGGGTTCAGCACAGTCATTGTTGTAGTTGTAGTAGGCTTTGGAATAGGAGTTGGTTGAGTAGGTTTAGTTGATCTGGAAGGCTGTTCAGTAGTTTCAGTGTTGGAAGTGTTGACTTCTGATGGGTTGACAACTACTGAAGGTTTGTCAACTACTGAAGGATTGTCTTCAGTATTTTCTGAGTCTTCATCAGAACTTTCACCATCAGAAGTTTCTTCATTGTGCCCTTGGGATTGATCAGGCTTATCAGCATCTTCTATTTCTTGTACAGAGACACCAAATTGTTGGGCCAGTTTTTCTTTTCTGGCTTGGTCTCTCTGATCTCTTTCTTGGATAGCCACTCTTGCCTTTTTCCTGGCTTCAAGTGACTCCTTAGGTTCCTTAGTTTTCTCCCCCTTTTTGGATTCATCAAGCTTTTCCTTTGAGGGTTTAGAGAAATGACCTGTAAGAGTAGCAATCTGTTTGGAGTTGAAGTCAATCTTGTTGGACAGATCGTTCATCTTAGTCTATATCACTCCAAATTGGTTTTTGATGGACAGCTCCAAGTCAGCTGTGTAGGTTTGGAAGTGATTTTTGATGAGGGTGTTCATCATGTGGTATAAGGGACCATCTGGGCTGCATAGCTGGTTCATGTCTATGCTGTATGGCCCAGGGAATTAGGTAGGCATTTGTAGTGAGGGGTGTGTTTTTGGTTGATCTTCTTGTTGTACAGAAGATGCCACTATAGGGGAATCAGGGATTAAGTGGAATTTAACCTGATTTGGTGTGACTAGCTTCTTGAGCATAGATACACCAGGTGCAGGACCTGCACTTGTAGCCGTCAATTCAGTAGTTTTGTGTTTTGAAACATCATCCAAGTTAATGGAATCATCTGTATCCCTGATTACATCCTCAATGAGGACTGTATCAGTTACATCATGAGCTGAGCCCAACTCAGTTGTCTCATGTACCTCTTTTTCTTGGTTCAGAGGATTTCCTACCTCAGGCATTAAGCCTTCATCAGTAGTTGCCACAGTTGAGGTCTTAGCTATGTTGCTTCTTTCCTCAGATCCACCACTGGGTGGTAAATGAGTAGTAGCAGCCTCAAAAGTACCAAGAGTTTCTAAGTTTGGGCTTAGAGACCCTGGTTCATTCTCATCTCTTTGGTAAGGGCTTTGAGTGTCCACATCCATGTCAAGTTCTGAGGCTATGTCCCCTGTTTGATGTGGTTGTTGGGGACTGACATGTTTAGATGGGACTTTCTCTTTTAGCCCAGAGAGAAGTTTTGTTATTTCTATATCAGGTTCAGAAATTTGGGGTGCTGGTTCAGTAGTTTGGTCAATGGGTTCAGCAGTTTCAAAAGAGGAGTCAATAGGAATAGTTTTCTTTAGTCTTTTTCTTTTGAAAAGTATGGTGATTGGTGCTCTTGGTGGGGTTTGAGATGGATGAGATTGAGAGGATGTTTCAGTCACATCTTGTAGATGCAGTTGTGCGACTAGTGCTTCGGATTGTTCAATAAACTTGTTTTGGTATATGTCGTAGGTGCGAAGGAGTTTTAGAAGGTGCGAAGGAAGCAAGATGTTTGGTCGAAGGAAGATCAGAGGGTGCGAAGGAGCTAGTTTTGGACGAATGTGAATATTGTTTATGTATGGCTTGGTTCAACCAGTTGGTTTGGTCGAACCTGCACATTCGCACGAATCATTTGGGTGAATGTGCAGTCTATAACTAGTCAAGCTTGATTTTTTTGAATTTAACTTTGAGTCATATTATTCCCTCCACTTTCTGATTCTCTCTCTAGAAGTTTATTTAGCTCTTTTCACATTCTTACCCTGTTTGTATCAATCTCTAAACGTGTAATTGAGTTTCTAATTAATGAAAAGCTTTTGAAATGATGATTTACTTGTTTTGATCTGTTTGACTATTATTTTGTGATTATTTTAGGGATTCCGCACCTAAAACTAACTTGTTTGATCATTCTTTGTTATTTAAACGATCCATACATACACATACAAAGTGGTATCAGAGCTCATTCTGGATCAAACAACCACAAATTAATAGTTTCTCAGTTGATTTGGACCCAATTTTGGTCAAAAAGTTTCTGTTTTCATTGAACAAACTGATTTGATAAGATTTTGATTGATTACAACTTGTTTTTATGGTTAAATTGGATAATTCTCTTCATTAAACTTGTTCCAAATCAATTCCGATTCAAAACCTGATTTAGATCATCAAAATCCATCAACATTTGATAAACATGATCAAAATTAACGGATTTTCAAAGAATAACCGTTTTTGAATTACCAGGGGTCGAACGTAGAAAGAACGGTCGAAAGTGTGAGTTCATTTGGTCGAAAGAGAGATTTTGTGGTCGAAGGTGTTGTTTTAGTGGTCGAACGTAGACTTTCATTGATTATTTGTGTTCATTCGCCCGTTGGTGTTACATTCAACTGATCGAACGGTCGAAGGAGAGGGAAAACGGTCGAACGAGAGAGCAAACGGTCGAAAGAGATTTTGTGATATCAGTCCACATTCGTATCATTCAAAACGGTCGAAGGAGAAGAATTTTTCTTATTCGCCCGTCCGATAGTGCGAAAGAGTTTCCTGTTTTAAAACTTTTCTAATCTTTTCGTGTTTAAACGTTTACAGGTTAAGATGTGGAACTTACCAACAACGCCAAGACCTACTCAAGCACCACAACAGCAGAAAACACGAGATCCATGGTCAGTTGCAGCCCAAAAGACTAGTCCACCATCCCAGCCAATCCATTACATGGCTATGACTAGTTCTGCTCCTCAACAAGTTGTGCAACCATTACAGCAACCAATTGACAACTATTAGGGAGTAGCAGCAGCTGCCGTTCATTCGCAGATGACCAATGCCATATCTACACTCATTCATGATCTATCATCAGGAAGCGGCAATCGTCCACCAAAGCTCATGGACATGAAGGAGTACAACACATGGAAGACAAAGTTCAAGATACATGTGGAGGGACAAGGACTAGAGAGAGCCGAGGCATGGCAGATGATAGTAAAGGGTTATGTTGCTCCTATTCTGGAGAACACTGGAGAACCGATACCATTGGAGAATTTTGCTGATGATGAGAAAAAGAGGTTTACGATCGAGAAGAAAGCGTTTTCTCAGTTATCTAAGGCGATCAACACTGATTTGTTACATCAGTTTGGATCGTGTACAACATCAAAACAACTGTGGGATATGCTGAGAAACAGACATGATGGTAATGAGAAGACAAGGAAGCTGAGAATGGAAGAGCTTCGAAAAGAATTCGAGAACTTTAGTTACATGGGCAATGAGACTCTAAAAGAATTGGTTCCACGGTATTGCCATTTGCTCACAGAACTTTCGAGCTATGAGATCAGCATACCGATGTCAGAACTGGTGGATAAATTTGCTGATGCTTTACCACCATACTGGAACCAACACATTGAAGTGTTGAAGGAAAAGGATGCATACCAGTATTGGACTATCAACGAGTTCATACAAAAGCTGGAAAACAAAGAAATGGAGGAGAAGAGGAAAGCCAAGAGAGCCCAGATTCCACAGAATCCAGATCTGTATGTGAATGGTGTAACACCCCAACCGATGGCGGAAACATCGGGATGTCACGTATTGATGATTGTTCAGTAGCTCATGGTGAATAATAAATTCCATTGAATTACATACAATTGTTCTAGAATTTGTACATCAAATTGAATAAAAACTATACACATATCTTCAAGCATCAATTCAAATCTTCAAGCAAATAGAACCTGAAACATGTTAAGTTGAAAATGTTTTGGGTCAACAAAAGTTGGTGAGAATTACATAGGTTTTTGATAATTGAGTAAAAATGATGTGCAATTCATGTGTCATGTCAATCTAGTCCATATGTGAGAACATACTAGAAATAAATCGAGTGCATAATCAACCCTGATGACTGTTATAAAATGATACATACCATACGCTCATGGTCCAATATGTTATACGATAACAAACACCCACGTAACCTTTGTAGGAGGCACGTATCCGGGTGGGATTGTCAGTCCAATAGATCTATCAATGTATACCGCCGGCTTGTACGGAGTTAATGATTATGCTAGAATGATGCTTACTCTAATCATGCTCAAGACATAATGCAACATAGAAAACACATAGACACATTGATGATTGAATTGCAATGATGATGTTATAAACATGTTTCACCCCAAAAATGGTGATAAATAGAAAAGGGGCTATGTAAAACTCACCTTGGTAAAATGTTATATCTGTTGAGAAATGTGTTGACCAAATGTATCAAGTATCACCCTAAAATGAGGTAAATATGTCTAAGTCTATCAAGTCTACAATTGTATAAGTTCTAGGGCTTCGAATTGGGGATAATTGCTCGTTTGATTAATATTAAAAATATTCGCCAATTGAGAGAAATTTAGTAAATAAATAACCAAAAATCTTTTTATAAATGTTAAATCTAGGATGGTCACAAGAATGTGTATAAAGTATAAAAATAATTTTTATAAAATTATTTTCTTTAAAATAGATTATTAAATCTATTTATTACAAATTGTCAAACTTTAACTTTAATATTTAAAAATACTAAAATTAAAGAATTATTAGTTTAAAAATTATATTTCTGCTCTAAATGATCAGAAATAATTTGTATAAAATTTTGGTGCAAAAATGATGAAAATTGGATTTATTATGATTTAATTATGGTTAAAACTAACAAAAATTGATTAAAAATATTAAATAAATGATTTTTCAGCATTAAAAATTATTTCTGAAAAGCTTAATGTTATAAAAACTCAGGATAATTTTTGTGGAAATTAATAAGATCGTTTTGATATTTTTATAGATTTTTATAAATAAAATAGAATAAACTTGATTTAATTATTATAAATATTAAATAAATAAATTTCAGAAAACTAAAAATGGTAGATGAAACTTTGACATCAGATTTGTTAAAAATAATTTTTTTAGAATTTTTAACAAGGTTTTAATAATTAAAAATGAATTTACAAGTTTAAATGAAATATATATATATATAATAAGGCTTGTTGAAAATAATGCAAAAAGGGGTGCCCTTGCTGGGACTCGAACCCGGTTCCTATCTGTTGCAGGCCATGGTCACAACCACTTGGCCTAGGCCAGTGGTTGTGATGAATCCTGATTAAAATTATATAAATACTCTGTGCCAAAACTAGTTTATCCCCAAATTATTAATATGAACCCTAGAATTTCAATCAAACAATTCAGAAAGTTTTAGCCCGATTAATGATGGGGCTTTCGTTGTTTGATTGCCGATTAATGAAACCCACAAAAGAAAAGTAACTCACAGTGATGTACCACGTATGATTGTCGGGTCAAAGCAAAAGTCAAACGACGAACAAAGATAATTATTTAGAGTGTTTCAGAATGATTGGAGGTTAGGAGAGATATGTGAGCGAGTTGTGAAGGTCTGGAGGTGCTCAATTTATAGTGTAATAGCTTGGTGTTCGTTTTGGTAAGTTTTGACCATGAATTGAAAAATTGGTCAATGATGATGATAATTAGCGTGTAACATTAGTTGGTGATGGCCGATAATCAGGTAATTTACCATGTTTGTATAATCAATAGTTAAATCAAAGGTTTAAAAAAAAAAAAAAAAAATCATTAATATATACCTGCTGTTGCTGTTGCTATTCACGTGAAGAAGAAAGGGAGGACAAAGAGAGTTTAAATGTATAATGTTTCCATTCTCAAACACAAAGTATTCATGGTTCAGTGGTTGGGCGTATGAGTTGTGCTGGGGCCGGCTCCGGTTCGAGCCACGGCACCAGCAGTTTCTATATTTTTTTTTTTTAGGTAGAGAAGAGGTGAAGATGGTTGGGCCTGACACTGTTTGGGCTTCAAGTCGTGGGCTGATCATTTGTATGGGCTTCCGAAATACAAAAAAGAAATGGGGAGTGGGCCAAAGTCACGCAGAATCTGTTTTAGCTATGTATATTATTTTTTTTTTTTTTTAAAAAAGAAACTGAAATATTATTATTATTATTATTATTACTATTATATATATGTATATATATATAAGTTGTATGGTCGGAACATCAAACTTAGGCACATTATGAAAATAGTATACGTATTAGAATTCGAAAATTTTGCGATGTTACAGTCTCCCCTACTTTTAGGAACTTCGTCCCGAAGTTAAAGAAGACACTAGGTTTACAATTAGTCGACTACCGAAAGCCTTGATAAAATTTCACACTACCTTAATGTACCTGTAAATTCATGATTACGTTCCGGACCGTAATTACCAATTTACCTTACATTAGGGTTTTGCGTCCTTTTATGACTCTACCGATTGTTGAGCAGGTCTGATAGTCTCCACCAGTCGTTGAGCAAGTTGTAGGGCCTCTCCCGACTGTTGGAAAGACATGATGACCTCTACCAATCGTTGAGTAGATTGTTTGGTAGTCAACAAATTATCGTACAAGTAAGCAAGTATGATTATGGATATAGCAATTAGTTCACATTCAAACAAGCATGCACACAGATGTTATGATAGTACTTGAATTTATTAAAAGCGTCATTACATAGAACTGAAAGTAAACAACATTTAAATGGTGGGACTTGCTGTTAAGTAGTTGAAGGGTCTTGGTCTCGGTTTAGTTTAGGGCATCGGTTACGGAAGTGATTTGGGTTTCCACATTCATAGCATAATTACCAGGGTTGTGAATAATTGCAGTCAGTTGGGCATCAACACCTTTGTTGTTTTTGTTGTTGTTGTGGTTGGTGTTGTGGTTGTTGTTACTTTCCTCTTGGTTTTCACCACTGTTATTGCGAGTGTTACGACGTGGAGACATGATCCGTAAAGGACACAATGAAGGTTCAATGTGGCATGAAATGAATGAGGTGATATAAGGAATGTAATCATTTATTCATTAATTAAAACGAATAAACGAAAACGTTGACTTATCAAAGACTCCAGATTCTAATAACATATGAAGACATGCTTTAGCCTATAAGTGAACACTCATCCCGAGAATTCCCAGGTAGGCATCCGGGTCCCTCGTCTGATTGGGATATATGCGCAATGCCAGCCTAGACAGAAGACTCAGAATACAGGCGTTCACCCTTCCAGATTGCACGTGTTCGTTATTAAGATCTAGAACTTCGACGAGATCTCTAGGGGGTTCAGGTTAAACCTGAGGATTTTGTCCTATCAATCTAAGAGTAGATCCACTGATGGAGAGCAACCTTCTTGTAGGAATGAAAGTAGGGATAAGAAGTAGGAGATAGAGATTAGCAAGTAAAGGAAGCATGTACTTGTTAAATCCTATGGTTATAGACTAGATTATTTTTCTAATAACCTAATTCCCTATAACCATGGCTCTGATACCAATCTGTAACACCCCAACCGATGGCGGAAACATCGGGATGTCACGTATTGATGATTGTTCAGTAGCTCATGGTGAATAATAAATTCCATTGAATTACATACAATTGTTCTAGAATTTGTACATCAAATTGAATAAAAACTATACACATATCTTCAAGCATCAATTCAAATCTTCAAGCAAATAGAACCTGAAACATGTTAAGTTGAAAATGTTTTGGGTCAACAAAAGTTGGTGAGAATTACATAGGTTTTTGATAATTGAGTAAAAATGATGTGCAATTCATGTGTCATGTCAATCTAGTCCATATGTGAGAACATACTAGAAATAAATCGAGTGCATAATCAACCCTGATGACTGTTATAAAATGATACATACCATACGCTCATGGTCCAATATGTTATACGATAACAAACACCCACGTAACCTTTGTAGGAGGCACGTATCCGGGTGGGATTGTCAGTCCAATAGATCTATCAATGTATACCGCCGGCTTGTACGGAGTTAATGATTATGCTAGAATGATGCTTACTCTAATCATGCTCAAGACATAATGCAACATAGAAAACACATAGACACATTGATGATTGAATTGCAATGATGATGTTATAAACATGTTTCACCCCAAAAATGGTGATAAATAGAAAAGGGGCTATGTAAAACTCACCTTGGTAAAATGTTATATCTGTTGAGAAATGTGTTGACCAAATGTATCAAGTATCACCCTAAAATGAGGTAAATATGTCTAAGTCTATCAAGTCTACAATTGTATAAGTTCTAGGGCTTCGAATTGGGGATAATTGCTCGTTTGATTAATATTAAAAATATTCGCCAATTGAGAGAAATTTAGTAAATAAATAACCAAAAATCTTTTTATAAATGTTAAATCTAGGATGGTCACAAGAATGTGTATAAAGTATAAAAATAATTTTTATAAAATTATTTTCTTTAAAATAGATTATTAAATCTATTTATTACAAATTGTCAAACTTTAACTTTAATATTTAAAAATACTAAAATTAAAGAATTATTAGTTTAAAAATTATATTTCTGCTCTAAATGATCAGAAATAATTTGTATAAAATTTTGGTGCAAAAATGATGAAAATTGGATTTATTATGATTTAATTATGGTTAAAACTAACAAAAATTGATTAAAAATATTAAATAAATGATTTTTCAGCATTAAAAATTATTTCTGAAAAGCTTAATGTTATAAAAACTCAGGATAATTTTTGTGGAAATTAATAAGATCGTTTTGATATTTTTATAGATTTTTATAAATAAAATAGAATAAACTTGATTTAATTATTATAAATATTAAATAAATAAATTTCAGAAAACTAAAAATGGTAGATGAAACTTTGACATCAGATTTGTTAAAAATAATTTTTTTAGAATTTTTAACAAGGTTTTAATAATTAAAAATGAATTTACAAGTTTAAATGAAATATATATATATATAATAAGGCTTGTTGAAAATAATGCAAAAAGGGGTGCCCTTGCTGGGACTCGAACCCGGTTCCTATCTGTTGCAGGCCATGGTCACAACCACTTGGCCTAGGCCAGTGGTTGTGATGAATCCTGATTAAAATTATATAAATACTCTGTGCCAAAACTAGTTTATCCCCAAATTATTAATATGAACCCTAGAATTTCAATCAAACAATTCAGAAAGTTTTAGCCCGATTAATGATGGGGCTTTCGTTGTTTGATTGCCGATTAATGAAACCCACAAAAGAAAAGTAACTCACAGTGATGTACCACGTATGATTGTCGGGTCAAAGCAAAAGTCAAACGACGAACAAAGATAATTATTTAGAGTGTTTCAGAATGATTGGAGGTTAGGAGAGATATGTGAGCGAGTTGTGAAGGTCTGGAGGTGCTCAATTTATAGTGTAATAGCTTGGTGTTCGTTTTGGTAAGTTTTGACCATGAATTGAAAAATTGGTCAATGATGATGATAATTAGCGTGTAACATTAGTTGGTGATGGCCGATAATCAGGTAATTTACCATGTTTGTATAATCAATAGTTAAATCAAAGGTTTAAAAAAAAAAAAAAAAATCATTAATATATACCTGCTGTTGCTGTTGCTATTCACGTGAAGAAGAAAGGGAGGACAAAGAGAGTTTAAATGTATAATGTTTCCATTCTCAAACACAAAGTATTCATGGTTCAGTGGTTGGGCGTATGAGTTGTGCTGGGGCCGGCTCCGGTTCGAGCCACGGCACCAGCAGTTTCTATATTTTTTTTTTTTAGGTAGAGAAGAGGTGAAGATGGTTGGGCCTGACACTGTTTGGGCTTCAAGTCGTGGGCTGATCATTTGTATGGGCTTCCGAAATACAAAAAAGAAATGGGGAGTGGGCCAAAGTCACGCAGAATCTGTTTTAGCTATGTATATTATTTTTTTTTTTTTTTAAAAAAGAAACTGAAATATTATTATTATTATTATTATTACTATTATATATATGTATATATATATAAGTTGTATGGTCGGAACATCAAACTTAGGCACATTATGAAAATAGTATACGTATTAGAATTCGAAAATTTTGCGATGTTACAAATGGTACATCTACTTCTCTTTCTACTTCAAGCACTACTTCAAATGTTGCTCCTCACATTGCATGTGTATCCAATATTGTTGAACCAACATAAGCACCAATAAACTATCTTGCCCAAACCTCATCATACACACCACAATCTTATCAAACACCAAACTTTATTCCACCTTTTTCACCTTTACAACAAGCTGCTTGTTACACAGCAAGTCAACCTCAACAACAACAACAACAATATACTCCTCACATGAATCAGATGCAGATTACTCAAACACAATCAAATCAAAGTCCGATTGTGTTAGAGACCTCTAATCTTAACAATGTGACTGTTGAGATTGCTCAACAGCATGTTGCTTTAGTATCTTCTATGGTTGCATCATACAACGGTTTAGTTGCGAGTCAGATTGGAAACAACACCCTCACCAATGAGGACTACGCACAAATCGATAAAGAGGAGATGGAGCTTATGGACATACAGTGGGCATTTGCAAGCATAATGAGGAGAGCCACTGATTTTATCCAGAAGACTGGAAGAACTGACCTTTCAACTTCTCCAAACACCACTTACGGCTTCAACAAAGCCAAGGTTACATGATTCAATTGTGGTGAGAAGGGTCATTTTAAGAGAGAGTGTACACAGCCTGCACAGCAAGGTAATCGAAACCCGTTCAATTCAACCTACCAAAACAGACAAAACCAAAACCAAAATAATCAGGTATCATATAATAGTCCTAACATCTCTAGCTTTCAACCTCAAAACAACTACCATAACCGTCAAAAAACACAACATAATACCAACACTAGACAACCTACAACTCAAAACCAATCACAATAGAATCCAAACCGAACCATTGTTCCCATCTCTACACCTAATACCCAAAACCAAACTGAAAATCAAAACCAAGCTTTAGTGATTCAAAAAGATGAAGGTTTTGATTGGACGGGTATGCAATTGGGAGTGGAGGAGATTACTGCTGGAAATGTGGCTTGTGTGGCACAGAAGATGAGTCTGGGTGAGCATGAGGAGATTGAAGAGGAGGTTGTGATAGAGAAAGTGTCGGAGTTGAAAATAGAGGAGTTGAATGAGGAGGTGATTGCTGAGAGTGAAGACAAGAAATCTGGAATGATTCTTGATTCTGTCACAGATGTTGGAGAGCACTATGATTCAGCCTATTCGGATATGGAGAGTGATTCTGACTCAGAAGCTAGTGTGACTTCACTAGACGATGACAATGATCAGTTGCTAGCTGAAGCTGATTTCCTTATGACCCGCAAGTCGTGCATGGTGGATGATTCGTGCACCAAGATTGACTACTCCAAATTCTTTGCAGGGAAGGAAGCTCACTTCGCGTTGATGGCAATGACAGAACCTCCTAAACCGGTAAGTTCTGAATCTCATTCTAAAGTGTGTGTTAAATGTGCTGATTTTGATAAATTGACAGAAGAAAATAAGCTTCTCAAGGTACAACTTGAGAGTGCCAAAATAAACTGTCAGATTTATCAAAAAGATTTAAAAGATTTCAACAAAGTTCTTGATGGTTATAAAAAGGATGTGTCTGAACTCAAAAAGACTTTGTCAATAAAACAACTTGCCATTAATAACTATATTCATGAAATGGAAAACACCAAGTTAGAAATGGCAACCATCAAGTGCTTCGCTGAAAAGGTGAATAAGAAGTTAGAGAGTTATAAGCACATTGCATATGTAGTTGACCATATCATCGAAGAACCCTCCCAGTCGAATAGTGCAAATTATAAGGCTGTCCCATCTCCGGTGTTGTTCAAAAATCATAATTTACATGCAATACCACCGGAGACTCTAGTCAAATCTGACTCCACATCAGATAACGAGCCCAACACTTCCAGTGTCGGAGACCCGTATTCTGATGTGAGACCTATATTGGGAAACAATGAGGGTGTGGTCGCTGCAGATGATTCTGATGAAGAAGATGAACAGTTTGAAACGGTTGAATATGATAGTGATATTCCTGATGAAAATCATATAATCACTACTGAACCAGTCTCACCATCTCAAATTGTTCATCCCATGGCAAATGCCCATCGAAAGAATGTTGTTAAGAAAGCTGAACAGTCTGTTGGTAAAAGTGTTGAAAAGAAAGAGGTAAAGAAAATTGAGAAAAATGTGGTTAAACCGGTTGAAAAGAAAACTGAAATTAAGACTGAGAAACCAAATGAAATGAGCAACGAATCATGTGACAAACCTGTAAAAATCTTCTATCGGATGCAAGTCTCCGATAAGATTTTGTCTGATGATGAATATCCGATTAAATTTGTGAATTATTCCAAAATTGAAAAGATCTGGCAGGAAAGTACAATTTGGTTCCCAAAATATGAACGAACCAATGACATTCCTCTAGAAATTTTAGAAAAAAATTATTCGGATAAAGATGCCAAGGTAAATGTCATACAATTCGTTCTGCCAGTTGATAAAGCAAATAGTTTCATTTAACCGACTTACTCGAAGGAACCAGCTCCTGAGAGTTTAAGGAAACAATGCATGGTTGATCGATATCCCATTACGAGTTTTTCCAAGTCGCCTATCAAAGAAAACTATGAAGAATACCGTGCGTGTTTTAAGTGCGGGGAAAGGGGACATTTACTTGCCACCTACCCGTACGTACGACATAAGAGGCACGAGGTGGAGATGAGGCAACATCATGATTATCCGGTTGACAACCACAGTTATCCACAAAGACGGTATTTCCCTCAACAAGCACCTTATTATAATCAAAACAATTTTTACAACAAAAGGGAAAACCGTCCGATGACTTATGATACACGCAACCGGATAGCCACTGAGAAACCTGTTAAGAAACATGTGATGAACTCAACTGCTGATAACAAAAAGGTACCTCCTAGACCTAATGTAAAACCAGTAGTTGGACCTGTCTCTGTTAAATCAGAGAAGGTAACCAAGAAGGTTGCATTTAAAGACGAAGTAAAGAAACCGGCTGAGACCTCAAAATCTCAGATCCGGATCTTGAAAATGTCTGAACAATCTTGGTCATCAAAGGAGTTTGAAGGTGCCTCAACTTCACAGAATGTGAAAATTGAGAAAAAGAAAGTTGAGAGTGAGAAGAAAGGGGTTGAGAAAACCCAAGATGTTTGTGAATCGAAAGAATCTTTGAAACAACCCGTTCAAAGACCCAAGACCAAACAGGCTTGGGTCCCCCGAAAGATCTAACTGCTTTACTTGATATGTGCAGGGAGCTCTAGCTGGCCCTGTTAGCAACCTATGGATTGTTGACAGTGGAGCTTCTGGTCACATGACAGGGGATCTCACGCTACTCTTTGATATCAAGAATATAAACGGAGGTTATGTAGCGTTTGTAGGAAATAAAGGTGGCTACATTACGATGGAGGGTAGTGTAAGTAATGGGGTCGTGACATTTGAGCGGATATCGTATGTGAAACAGATAGATTACAATTTGCTCAGTGTTAGCCAAATTTGTGATAAGCAATTTTCTGTTTATTTTGACGACAAATCTTGCTACATCTTGAAACCGGGATTTGAACTTCCAAAAGAGTGGGTGATGCTAAAGGCACCGAGAGTAAACAACTTGTATATTCTCGATATGTCCAAAGCTATGACCACCCATGGCCAAGTCACGTGTTTCCTCTCTAAGGCTACAGAAAAAGAATCTATTATGTGGCACAGGAGAATGGGACACATTCATTTGAGAAAGATGAACCAGTTAGTGAAGAATGAACTTGTCAGGGGAGTTAATGTGAAACATTTACATTTGAATGACAAGTGTGTTAGTTGTAAAAAGGGAAAGCAGCACAAACAGGCCCATAGACCAAAGAAAGTCAATTCCGTTGAACTACCGCTTGAGCGTTTGCACATGGACTTATTCGGTCCAGTCAGGCGTAAAAGTCATGCCGGGGAATTGTACTGTCTTGTGGTGACTGACGATTATTCAAGATTTTCATGGGTTATGTGCTTACATCAGAAAAGCGACACTTTTGACAACCTGAAAGTTCTGTTTACACGTCTGGAGAATATCTATGGTCTGAAGATCAAACGAATCCGGAGTGATAATGGGACGGAGTTCAAAAACGCTCAGATGGAGGATCTTTGTGCAAACAAGGGAATTCATCATGAATATAGCGCTCCGTATACACCCCAGCAGAACGGTGTCGCAGAAAGAAAGACAGGACTCTAATCGAGACGGCGAGAACAATGCTTGCGGATTCAAATCTTCCAGTCATGTTCTGGAACGAAGCTATTTACGCAGCATGTTACACTTTAAACCGCGTTTTAACAGTGAAGAAGTTTGGCAAAACTTCTTATGACCTGTTGAACCGACGTAAGCCGAATCTGGAGTATCTAGAACCATTTGGTGCCCCGTGTACAATGCTTAATCCTTCGGAGAAGTTCGCACCAAAGGCTGAAGAAGGTTATTTTGTTGGATATGCAACCCCATTAAAACGGGTATTCAACAAAAGAACTAGAAAAGTCGAGGAGTGGGCTAATGTCGAAGTACAAAGATACGCACAAAATGTACAGGGTGGAGGTCCAGATTAGATGTTTGATTACAAAGACTTCTTTGAATCATTCAATCTAGATAGCATGGTTGAAGAAGTTGTACTCCGCTTATATTACGAGGTCGAAAACGCCGTGACTTCACCGTTAGTGCGACCGATCACTGTAAATCCTCAAGCAGCTTCTAATGATACCACTGCTCCTGTGATGGAAGAAGAGGTGTTCCAAGAAGCTTCTACAACGCTTAATTCATCAGATTCAGAAGATGAAGACCATGATGCTACAAGTGAAGCTATTCTGGACAATGCTACAGTGACACCACCAGTGAACCCAACTACAACTGATGCTTCAACATCAAATTTGGGTAATGATCTGGTTTCTACAGAGAATTTGACGACTCAAACGGGAGTACAAGTACCTGATTATCCGGAATCTCGGATACATCGGATACACCCGCTTGAACAGGTTATTGGTGATCCTGGTAGCAGCGTTATGGCAAGAGGGCAATTGAGAAATGCTCAAGCACCAGAAAATATTGGCAATCTTGCTTTATATGCCAAAATACAAAAATCTAGTTTTCAAAATGACTGGTCTTTCGCTTGTTATGTTTCGCAGGTCGAACCGCGGACGTACAAGGAAGCTCTTTTGGATGATGCCTGGGTGGAAGCAATGCAAGAAGAGTTGTTACAATTTCAGAAACTCGGTGTATGGACGCTGACAGATTTGCCCCCGGGAAGAAAGAAAATTGGAACCAAATGGGTGTTTAAGTGTAAGAAGGATGATAGAGGAGTCATAGTGAGAAACAAAGCTCGTTTGGTCGTTCAAGGTTTTCATCAAGTTGAGGGAATCGACTACAATGAAATCTATGCACCTGTTGCACGCTTGGAAGCTATCCGAATGTTCCTAGCGTTTGCATCATGGAAGAAATTCAAGGTGTATCAGATGGATGTAAAGAGCGCATTTCTTTACGGTGTGGTCAAAGAGGAAGTTTACGTAGGTCAACCGCCAGGCTTTGAGGACCCTATTCACCGGGATATGGTCTATGTCCTAAACAAAGCACTCTACGGGTTGCACCAAGCTCCGAGACAATGGTATGAGGAGCTGAGCACGTATCTTCTCTCGAAAGGATTCAAACGCGGATTGGTAGACTGCACACTGTTCACGAAACGAGCAGGAGATGATTTGCTTCTTGAACAAATTTATGTTGATGATATTATTTTCGGGTCAACTAACGAACTTCTGTGCAGGGAATTTGAAAAGGTTATGCAAGAAAAGTTCGAAATGAGCGCAATGGGAGAAATGCAGTTTTTCTTAGGCTTGCAGGTGGAACAAAGACCAACGGGGATCTTTATTCACCAGACGAAATACGTTTCTGAAGTCTTGAGCCGATTCCAGATGGATGATTCGAAGCCGATGGATACCCCGATACAACCTAATCACGGGATTGGAGTTGACGTTAAGGGGGAGCTGACTGATCCATTTACATACAGAGCAATCGTCGGATCTCTGATGTATCTCACCGCGTCTAGACCGGATATAATGTTTGCGACATGTCTTTGTGCACGATATCAATCGAAGCCGAAACAGAGTCATCTTGCAGCTGTCAAGCGTATCCTTAGATAGCTGAAGGGGTGTCCATCGAAAGTACTTTGGTACCTTCATGATGATAATTTTGACCTAATCGCTTTTAGTGATGCAGATTGGGGCGGCTGTGACAAAGACAGCAAATCTACAACGGCTGGATGTCACTTTATGGGGAGCAGGCTCGTGACCTGGCAATGCAAGAAACAAACCGCAGTTGCACTATCCACATGTGAAGCAGAATACGTTCCAGCATCGAGCTGCTGCTCACAGGTTCTTTGGATTCAACAACACATGGTGGATTACGGTTTGCAATTTCTTAAAACCCCTATTTACTGTGATAATGAAGCCGCAATCGCATTAACAAAAGACTTAGTAAATCACTCAAAGGCTAAACATATCCGGATTAAATATCATTTTATCCGTGATTGTTATGCTAAAGAGTCGATCGATATGGTCAAAATCCACACTGATTACCAACGCACAGATCTTTTTACCAAAGCTTTTGACAAATCCAGATTTGATTATCTTTTAAAAGCTAATGGTATTAAAGAAAAACAGGACTGATTACCACCTCAGTCTATTACTTTTTAGTTTAAATTTTTACTGTTTTTCAGAAAAATTTCGAAAATCCAAAAACATTGAAAAATTCTAAAATCCCTAAAAATTAGAAATTTTCTTTGCTGACTGCTATATCTTCTTCCCTTAGATTAATGCCGTCAGATTTCTATGAACAAACGATATCTGGGCAGTCACATATTTGAAATGCTCCAGCTTATCCTTGGGAACAATAAATTCGAAAATTTATAAAAATCAGAAAAATCAAAAATGATTTCCTAGAGTATAAAGGGAAATGATAGTACATCAGTGGGGATCTGATACATTCTAAGTAATGTACTGCTATATAGGGCGTGTGTCTGAGTCTGTGCAATATGCTGATAGGCTTCGTAGACCTATTACTGCGTGCCTGATATATACATATCAAACGATTTGTTGTGTGGATGAACTCCTCATGGGCATATGGTCTTAGTACCGTAATTTCGTTTGATAGGGTATTTGTACAAAACTCGGAGGTTTAGGGTCGTTATGTTATTAGTTGTCTGGGGATAGCCTCTCTGATCTTCTGCTGTAAGTCATTACGGACCTAGATCAGACAGGGTGTCTTTATAAAAGAGCTTTATGCCAAATCCTAAAGTTACCGAATTGAGGAACTTTCCATGTTATATGATGATCAAAGATTATCTATTATATCGTATTAATCACTGATGCAAATCATGATTAATATCAGTCCTCAACCTGGTACAGTGCATATGTTACTTTGCTGCATTAATTTGCTGACCTGTATACCTCTGTGCATTATACCTTGTAAAATTACAGACGACAAAAGCATAATCACGTTTTTCAATGAGTCTTTGTACATTTACTTCTTGATACGGGAGTATGTCGTGTGCGTGGGAACCACAGACAATTACGTTTATACTATAAATATCAGTATCAGTTTAAAGCACTGCACAAAAGTCTGCATGTGAGTTTATGTGGATCACAATATCAGCAGTTGCCAGATCACACATTGTCTTTAATGATAATAATTCAAAAAGATCAACGGTGTGATCAGATTTCTTAATAACTGATATGATCCCTTTACCGGAAATCCCAAAAACATTTACAATTTTTTTTATTTATTTATTTACATTTCTGCATTTTATTTTCTCGTCAAAAATTACAAAACTCAAAAAGATTTTAGGTGTGTTTTAGCATAAACTTTAGAAAATCCAAAAAGATTTTAAATTTCCATCTTATTTTTGATAAGTGATGGTGGTTGATGTCGATTTTCTAAACCTTGTTGCACCATTTGAGCTTTGTAACATTTTAAATGTGAAAATATGAATGTTGGATGCTTAAAAGTTGGAAAATAATTGGAACGGGACTCGTTTTTGAGATTTGGAAAATTTATCAAAAATCCCAATTCTCATTCGCCCATTCGGTTGGTCGAATGTGGGATTTTTCATGTTCCTTCGTATGTTTTAACCAGGCGAAGGAGAGTGTTCTTGAACATATGTTTCATTCGAACCCTTTTGGCTCATTCGAACCTTTAACTAGGGTCGAAGGAGACAAAAGTTTCTCATTCGTACGTATAGAACGGGCGAAGGAGTGTGCCTATATATACCATATCAGTCTCATTCGACCCTATACAAAAAAATTTCAAAATTTTCACTCTAACCTCACCTTGTTGCCCTGTTGATTTAAACCATATCATTGTGTTTGTTACATTCCACTGATCATTTTCCACTATCTCTTACAGGTTAACATCAAGGATTACTGGATTTATCACTGATTATCTGTTTCAAGCCCTAACTCTTAAAATCTGATATTAACATGTTATTTGTTACAATTGCTATTAAGGATTCCTTATATCTGTGTTTTAGGGGGAGAAAAACCATAAATCATGGATTTAAAACCAACAGATTGATCAATTGATCATCAGTTGTGTTTCGAACCCTAGTTTTAGTTGAAAACACAGATATAATGACAAATTGATGAAACTGTTAGTCTAGAATGGTTAATCGGCATTGTTAGTTGCGATTCAAATAAAAAGAACATGATCAGAAACCATAAATTTCATAAATGAAAATTCAAAAATATGAACTGACTCCTTCGACCCTTTCGAATGGGCGAAGGAGATGTTAAACTGGTCGAATGTAAATTTTGTGGGCGAATGAAATTTTTTACCAAAATTCATACATTCGTACCATTCAATTTTCTCATTCGCACCTTGTTTTTCTCATTCGAACCCCCGTTTGGGCGAATGAGAATGTTGATTACCAAAATTTTCCAGATTTGAATTTTTGTCGATTTTTAACATGATTCTTTGTTTTGTTTTGCAGAATTAACCATGTCCGAGCAGGAAAAGACTACTGAGCAAGCTGGATCGTCCACACAACCTGCCAAGAAAGTTCCTGAAGAGCCTTTAGCCTTCGAGAATGCGCATAATTGCTGTGCGTATCTCGGAGAAGTTAAAAAGCACACGGAGTTTGTCGGAATCATTGAATTCTTGAAGAGATGTAGGGTGATTGACGCGATTGCTACACCTACTATCATTTACCGAGACATGATGCAAGAATTTTGGTCAGGAGCGAAGCTAGATTTCTGGAATTGCGAGTCGTGCTTGACTAGCAAGATCTAAGGACAAAGAGTTATTGTGTGTGAGCAGGATTTACGAGAAGCATTGAACTTAGAAGATGAGAAGACAGATCCTAAGGAGCTGAGTTTCATGGATCAGCGAAAGTGTTTCCTGAGAATGAAATACAATGGACCAATCACCGACGGTTCATTGCACAAGGGAAAACTGAGCCCTCAATTCAAATATTTGGCACATGTTTTGATACATGTCTTCGGATCTGCAGCTGGAGGATATGACTTAATGCGCAAAAGTATTAGCTCTATGATGGTTGCCCTGGTGTTGAACAAACCGTTCAATGTTTCAGGCATGCTGATGGAACACTTGTTAGAGCCCGTAAACGGCACGAGGAATCTGAAGTTTCTGCTATATCCTCGTTTCCTCCAGATGGTATTTGATAACAAGTATAAAGACTTGAAGAGGGATCCTAAGCATATTGTTGTTCAGGAACATATATCACTTAATACACTTGCTAGGATGAAGGCGTACAAAGGATTGTCGGTCAATGAACGTCCACCAGTAAGGCGTTTATTTGGACATTTAGCAAGAATAGATTATACAGATCCAGGTGAAGGGCTTGTAAGACACGCAAACAGTGATTCAGATCCAGATAACCCATTACATCCTATTGATCCTGATGCTAAGCGTAAAAGACAGGTTGTTAATGTCGGTGCCAAGAGTGCAAACGTTAAGGAGAAAGGGATAAGGTTAGAAGTTGTGTCTGAACCTGAGAAGAAAAAGAGCACACCAAGAAGAAACAAGACGATGGCAAAGAAAGGTTTGCATATTGTAGATGAAGCGTCAATAGATTCAGAAGAGACGCAAGAAGATGAACATTGGGACTCGGAGACTGAAACGTTAAAGACCACCACGCCCAAGGCCACTGAGGCTGGTGAGTCTGCTAGTCAAACTGTTGAAGATCAAGGGAATAAGAGTCCAATTCATGTTGATGAAGATGAAGTGATTCTGAATATAGATGAAGATTTTCCTGGTTCACCTGTACAAGCTGAAAAGTCAAAGAAGAAGAAACCAGAGAAACCATGTCAAAAGAGAAAGATGGAGATTGAATCGCTCATAGCTGGTAAGAAACTTCCACCAGCTTCTAGTTCTAAGTCACCGGTTACTGCACCAGCATCAAAGAAACAAAAGACTGCAACTACTTCGAGCACACAACAGAGTGATGATATACCTGTTGATCAGTTTAATGAATCTTTAGATAATGTGCTTAAGAAGATTAGGAAAGGCAAACTGCCTGAAGTTGCTGAAACGCCTGTGAAGAAGAAGGTTTCAGTGGATAGTGATATCATGAATGCTGTGAATCAAAGGTTATCTGAGATGATGAGTATTATTAACAAACAGCAAACTGAGATCGAGCAATTGAAGACAAATGATCAAAAGATGTTGGAATTCGTAGTCACATCCCATGATGATAATGAAGTTTTGAAGAAAACAATCAAGAAGTTGAAAAGAGAGAACAAAAAGTTGCTGAAGCACGAGCAACGAAACACCAGAAGGATTATTGTCTTGAAAGAGGAGAACAAACAGTTGAAGAAGAGTAACAAGCACATGGATGATTTGATAAAAGACTTGTACTCTCGAGCTCCTCTACTTCAAGCTGGTGAAGAAGATAAAGAAAGAGAAGAAGAGCAGGTAGATTTTGAACCATCCGATGAAGAAGAGGATGAAGATCTTGATGAAGATGCTGGAAATGATTCTAAAAAGAAGAAGAAGAAAGATGATGGAGATGATGGAGGTTCAGATGGTGGATCGAGTGATGGAAACAGCTCTGCGTTTGATAGTAGTGATGATGCTGATGATGACAACGCTGAGAAGTATACGTATGAAAAGCATGATTCAAGTAAGGGTGGAGAGTCGAGCTCTAAGACTCCAGGTGAAAATGTTGATGACGATATATTCTGGAATGAAAAACTGCAATCATTATCTGAAGAAGACAAGAACATGTATCGCCAGATGCTCACAGATCGAGTCTGGACGATTGACATGACAAGCAGATTTCCAGAAATATTCGAGTCGAGCAATAAACTGTTTGAATTGGAGTTTGATGATCCAGATCTTGAAGATGGAGAAGTTTCTGCGGCGATTTCTAAAGAAATACTTGAAGGTTTAGCCAAACAGGTGGGAAAGACTTTGGAAGAGTTGCTTGCTGACAATTACATTCCAAAGATACGTGAAAAGGAAGCCGGGAATCATTCTGATGACCGTGACGTTCCTGCTTTTGAAGACGTTGAGATGGAAGACATAACGAGTGAGGAATATCCACAATATTTCAAGAATAATCAAGATTGTGGATTTCCTGGATTCTCGGATGAAGTGCTAAACCAAGGCGAGAAACTGGCTAAAGAGAAGAGCAAAGTGTTTGAGGATGAGATTTTTAAAGGGCATGATAAACCACGGTTCGAGCAATCTGAGAGCTTGAAGGAGTTTTTGAGGAAATTGAAAGAGAAAGAAAATAATCGTCCGAAAGCTGAAATACAAGGTAGCTTTTACAAACTTCATAGTGGAATTTTCAAAGGTCGTGCATTGGCCTGGAAGTTTGTAAAGGAATTGAGATGTATAGCAGTGAAGTGGGAGAAGGGGATCTTATATTTAGATAAATTTCATCATTTGAAGACTCTTCCTTATTGGGCAATTCGTGATATTTGCCGTCACCGTTTAACGGGAGCGTCAAATAGTCAGATTACCTACTTTGCTGAGAAGATGACGAGAGAAAGCCGAACCAAGTGGGATTTATTTGAACCACAATATCCAAAACGAATTGTTCATAAAAAGGATATTGATCTGATTACAGGTATGCCCAAGGTGACGTTAAAGTATAAACCATCGCGAGTGTTGAAGAAGATTCCTTTGTTGCCAATCCCACAACACTTCGCTAAAGATTTCATTTGGTGGTATTATGATTGGAAAATAGCAGAGGCTGTGATTGTACTAAAAGACGGAGAGAAGAACTTCAAGAAAATACACATTTTTGATCCCATGTGGTTAATCAATTGTTCACATGAGGATATAATAACGTTGTTTTACAATCCGATCTATTCTGAAGTGAAGGATGCTGAACAAGCAGGAAAATACCAACGTGTGGTATTTTTGTGCTTTGCATATGATATAAACGCTGGTTGTGACTATGACAAGTTGCTCGGGAAGTTTGTAGAGAAGCAGAAGGTGCCTGAAGTGAAAAAGACAAAGCCAAAGCAATTTCAGGAACCGGTTTTGACTATAGAACAGAAGATTCAGCGACATATCAGATTGATGAACATCAGAATGGACGAACAACGTCGACAGCAATCAAAGCAATAGTCGAGGGGGGAGTTTGTAGATGCCGTTGTGCGACTAGTGCTTCGGATTGGTCAATAAACTTGTTTTGGTATATGTCGTAGGTGCGAAGGAGTTTTAGAAGGTGCGAAGGAAGCAAGATGTTTGGTCAAAGGAAGATCAGAGGGTGCGAAGGAGCTAGTTTTGGACGAATGTGAATATTGTTTATGTATGGCTTGGTTCGACCAGTTGGTTTGGTCGAACCTGCACATTCGCACGAATCATTTGGGCGAATGTGCAGTCTATAAATAGTCAAGCTTGATTTTTTGAATGTAACTTTGAGTCATATTATTCCCTCCACTTTCTGATTCTCTCTCTAGAAGTTTATTTAGCTCTTTTCACGTTCTTACCCTGTTTGTATCAATCTCTAAACGTGTAATTGAGTTTCTAATTAATGAAAAGCTTTTGAAATGATGATTTACTTGTTTTGATCTGTTTGACTATTATTTTGTGATTGTTTTAGGGATTCCGCACCTAAAACTAACTTGTTTGATCATTCTTTGTTGTTTAAACGATCCATACATACACATACACATCTTTATGAAGTGCAGATTGCACATTAGTCAGTTCAGGCATCTCAACCTCCTAAACTGCTTTTCTTTTTGGGTTGGTGGGTTTTTGTTTTTGTTGCTTGGGTTTCTTGGCCTTTGGGGGTGTAGGTTTGGAAGATGAGGGTTCCATGGGGACTGTTTCTTGTTCCCCTTGGTCATCTTCTGGCCAGGCAGCCGGTTTGTTGTGCCTTGAGTATGCTTGTGAGGATAAAGGGTTTAAAATTGTTGTTTTACCCACAAGCACATCTTCTCCAAGTTCTATTATTATGTAATGCATAATAAATCTTGGGTACAACAAAAACTTCTTTTTAGTATTGAGATGATGTAACACCAACTCATTAAAGAAAAGTGCTGATGCCCTGAATTTTGTTTCATTCACTATGGAATGAAAAATTGGTTGAAAAGTTGAGGGCATTTGATCATAAGATCCAGTTTTTGGACTCAAACACATAATAATATAATGAAAAAGCAGTTTATACTTTGGTTCAAAATATTTCTTAAAGATTGTAGCATGTGAGAGAGTACCTTGGTAACCACACTCTGTCATGGTTAAATGAATTTGAGAGTTTGGAAATTGGTCTGGGGCATTTACATCATCCAAACCCAGCCTTATTGCCAAAATAGCCGGTGTGATTGCCATTCTTCTCCCTTTGATGGTTGAATTTAGGGAGATCACTTTGTTGTTCACCGTCACTGTCTCTACGTTTGCCCAAAACTCATTTAGAGTTTCAGTATGGATTGGAGGGTTGATGGTGAGGGCGGTGAAATATTGGGATTTAACGACTAAATCAATGATTTCGTCGTATTGGGACCAGGCTTCATGTTTTTCGAAGTAGCCTCTTTGATTGTGTCCCTGTTTCAGAGTTAGAGCCATGTGGTTTGTGTGTGTGTGGATCGAACAATGTTTTTGCAGGTTCAGGGTTTGAGAGCTTTTTGAGATAGAAGGAGGGAATTTTTGCTTTTTGAATGGATAAGTGTTGGAAAAGGTATTTATCAGAAGTTTTAAACTGCCTAGGTCAAACTTCTGATGTGGGAAAAGTCTGATTTACCCTTTTTGACTAAACTGCTGATGAAGAATTGTTTTCATCAGTAGTTCCCACTTTCTCTTCAGTAGTTTTGAACAACTGATGAGAATGCTTTATAAATACTTTATTCATAACTTCTGAAGGTTGTTTTATTAGAAGTTAATCACTTTTCAGAAAATATTCCCATACTGGTGTTTTGTTCATCAGTAGTTTCTCTCTTGTTTGTTTTTCAGAAGTTTTCAGACTTAAAATGTAAGTGAAAAATGAAAATGTGTGCAGAAAAATAAACAGAAACACTTACAAATTTAGCATCCCAAGCATGGATACTAACTTCTGAAATGTTGATGTGTCAAGGGATTTAGTGAATATGTCAGCTATTTGATTAGCTGTTGCTACATGTTTCACTTCATTCTTGCCTTTTTCATAGCAATCTCTTATGAAATGATACCTGATTTCAATATGTTTGGTTTTTGAAAACTGAACAGGATTTTGAATGATGCTAATGGCAGATTTGCTGTCTACAAGCAATGGTGTCTTGGTTTATTTGATTCCATAATCAAGAAGTTGATACTGGAGCCATTGTATCTGTGATGTACAACTTGCAGCTGCAATGTATTCAGCTTCAGCAGTTGAAATTGCAACAGATGTTTGTTTCTTTGATTGCCAGGACACTAGACAGTTTCCTAAGAATTGACAACCACCAGATGTTGATTTTCTTGACATTTTACACCCTGCATAGTCACTATCTGAAAAAGCTGATAACTTGGTATTGCTTGAAGCAGGATACCAAATTCCAAGTGTTGGAGTTCCTTTCAGATATCTAGCATAGACACATGTTGAAAATATAATATCTGGTCTAGAAGCAGTTAGATATAAAAGGGAACCTATCATACATCTATACATGGTTTGATCAACCTGTTTTCCTTGATCATCTGGTTCAACTTGTGTGGTTGGTGTCATGGGAGTGGAACATGATTTACAGTCTTGTAAAGAAAATTTGTTCAATAATTCTTTAACATATGTTGATTGATGTATAAAAGTTCCATTTGTTTGTTGTTTAATCTGCAGTCCCAGAAAGTACTGCAGTTCTCCTATTGTACTCATTTCAAATTTTGATTGCATGAGTTTCTTAAATTCATCACATAGTTTTGTGTTTGTTGAACCAAATATGATATCATCAACATATATTTGAACAAGTAAGATATGATTTCCAACATGTTTTATGAAAAGAGTTTTATCAATGGAGCCTCTTGTGAAGTTATTTTTGAGTAGAAAGTTGGAAAGTGATTCATACCAGGCCCTTGGAGCCTGTTTGAGCCCATAAAGAGCTTTGTCTAGTTTGTACACCCACTCAGGATGAGAAGGATCCTCAAACCCAGGTGGCTGACAGACATACACTTCCTCTTTTATTTTTCCATACAAAAATGCACTTTTAACATCCATTTGGTAAACTTTTATTTTGTTGGAAATGGCATAGGCCAGAAATAACCTGATGGCTTCAAGCCTTGCAACTGGAGCAAAGGTTTCATCATAATCAATTCCTTCTTCTTGAGAGTAACCTTGTACTACCAGTCTTGCCTTGTTCTTTATAATCATACCAGCCTCATCTTGTTTGTTCCTAAAAACCCATCTTGTGCCAATTGGTTGCTTGTTTGGTGGTAAGGGACAGATTTCCCAAACCTGTTGCTTTTTGAATTGAAGCAACTCATCTTGCATGGCTTGTACCCAGTTGTTGTCTTTGAGGGCTTCTTGGTAATTTTTAGGTTTCAACTGAGAAATAAATGCAGAGAAGAAGCAAAAGTTGGAAAGCTGGTTTCTTGTGAGAACACCTGATGCAATATCACCCATGATTTGTTCAAGTGGATGATCTTCGTGTTCAATCAATTGTTGTAAACCACTGACAGGTGTAGGTGGCTCTTGTACTTCATCAAAGAAACCACTGAGGTTTATAATGTCTGGTTCAGCAGTTTCAGTATCTTCAGTAGTTTTAGGTGCTGAAGTAGATGTTTGAGTTTGTACATCAGCAGTTGTTGAATCAAAAGATTGTGAAACTTCTGATGGTTTGGAAGTTGACTTAATGACTGTTTGAGGAGTCCATGGTGCTGGATCCTCATCATCAAACCTTTGATCACCATAATAAGTAGGTTTAGATGAAGTGTAACAGTCTTTTCAGGTCCAAAATGGAAGCTGTCAAGGTCAAAGAGTTCAGCAGGGTGTGCTGGAATAAGAGTGTGTTTTGACTCATTGAACTTGACATTCAGTGTTTCTTCTACTATCCTGGTTCTTAAGTTAAAAACCTTGTAGGCTTTTCTTATGGAAGAGTAACCAAGAAAGTAACCTGAATCAACTTTGGCAGCAAACTTTGAAATAGAGTCTTTGATGTTTAGAATGAAGCATTGACATCCAAAAGCCCTGAAAAAGGAGATAAGGGGCTTTATACCATGAAGAACTTCGTAGGCAGTCTTGGAGTGTCTCTTGTTGACAATGACTCTATTTTGAACATAGCATCCAGTGTTAACTGCTTCAGCCCAGAAATACAATGGTAGGCCTGAATCAGCTAACATTGTTCTTGCTCCTTCAATTTAGGTTCTGTTATTCCTTTCTACTACACCATTTTGTTCAGGAGTTCTGGGAACACTGTATTGTCTAATAATCCCTTTAGACAAGCAGAATTCATCCAGAGTTTTGTTCCTGAACTCTGTCCCATTGTCACTTCTAATGGCTTTGACAGATAGAGAATATTGTTTCTCTATTTGTAGAATGAAGAACTTGATGATTTCAGCAGCCTCATCCTTGGAAAATAAGAAGAATACCCATGTAAATCTTGAAAAGTCATCAATGATGACTAAGCAGTACTTCTTCTTACCAAGGCTCATGATTTTTACAGGCCAAAATAAGTCCATATGGAGTAGTTGAAGACATGCAGTTGTTTTTGATTCTTCCATAGACTTATAGGAGGACTTATGCTGTTTTCCCTTTAAACAGGATACACAGTGTTCTTGACACTGGTATACCTTTAAAGGTAGACCTCTGACCAAGCCCATTTTTGTGACTTTATTTATGGTTTTAAAGTTCACATGGCCAAGTCTCCTGTGCCAGAGATCAGTCTCTGAAGTTGATGCCTTTGAGAAGAAACAGGCAGTGTTGTTCAGAACTTTGTCTTTTTCAATGTCCACTGCATAGACTTTCTTTATGAGTTTTTAGAAAGTTTTCATGGAAAGATGTGCATTCTTTCTCTTCAGAAGTTTCACCTGAAACAATTTTTCTCCCATCTTCAGTAGTTTTGGGGGAAAAATCTGTTGGTGTTTCAGTATGATTGTACCCTATGCCAATCCTAACATTTGAAGCACTTTGTTTGTTTAGCAATAGTTGGTACCCCTTACAAGATTCAACCCATTTTTCACAAGTGACCTTGGTGTCAGCAAGCTCTTGTCTGACATTTCCTAGGTCATTTATCATCATTTTAATTTGTGCTTGGGTTTCAATAGCAGTGTTAGTTAATTTAGAAACTTCTTTTGTTTTTGTAGAAAGTTTTCTTTCTAAATGACATTTCATCTAAGTGAATTTTCTCTCAGAGTCATTTGCTTTACCTTGTAAGTGCACATTAGTCTCTCTTATGAGAGCAAAAGATTCTTTGCAAGAAGTTGAACAAAGTTTTGTCAAAGATTCTTTAGATACCTGTGACAAGGCAGATTTTGAGGTGCATCCCTCAAATGCCATTAAGGCAAAGTTCTTTCTGCCATTGTCAGGCTCTCCCCAGTTGATGTCAAACATCTTGTTGTCTGCATCAGGATTACACTCAGTAGTGTCAAAAGGAAGACTGCTCCAGTCAACATACCCTGAAGTAAATAGACTTTGTTGTGAGGGTTGCTGAGTCCGTGGAGGTGGTTGAGTAGCTGGAAAGGGAGGGATTGATTGTTGGCTCTGCATCTGTTGAGCAGGCATCTGTACATATTGTACTTGTGGCACATATTGGTGTTGTGGAGCTTGTGCCTGTACAAAATGTGCACTCCTTTGTGTTCCATTATTCCTGTTATAATTGGGGTTAAAATTATTTCCAGACTAAGATTGGTTAAAGCTAGAGCTTCTACACTCTCTAGCAAAGTGTCCCAACTTTTGACACTTGTGACATCTAAGTTTAGATTTGTTAAAACCAATTTTTGTTGAACTGTTGAGTCCTGGAAACTTCCTTCCTGACCTTTTGTAAAATTTATTTGTTTTTAAACTTAACATGGCCAGTTGGTGTAGAATATCCATTTCATCCAAGTCATCACTGCTGAAATTTTTTAAATCATCCATGATAAAACACATGATATCAGCAGTTTGACTAAAATCATTATTGTCATAACCTGGGAATGATCTTTCAGATGAGATCCTAGCAGTTATGTCAATATGGTCAAAAGATCCAAAACTATTTGAACAAGTTGGTGAGTCTTGTCCCAATAGTGTTGTACTACCTGGTAGATAGTCATCAGCAGTTTTGCCAGAACTTTGTAACTTTTTCTTTTGATCAATTTCTCTTTCAAAAGTAAGTAATCTCCCATGATATTTTGTAAGAGTGAGGGAGCTAAAGTCTGGTGAAGATCTTAAGACTATAGAGTATGTTTCCCATTTTTCAGGTAAAGACCTTAAAAATCTATGAAGCATAGATACAGTTGTGTAGGTCTGACCATTTAATTTTAGCTCAGATATTAATGATGAGAATCTTTCAAATTGTTGTGTTAAAGTTTCCCCATTAATGTGAGCAAAAGTTTCATATTGTTGAGCAAGGATTTCTCTGGTGTTGGCAATCACCTCTTCAGTTCCTCCAAACTGTTCTTTGAGGCAGTCCCAAAGATCTTTGGCACTATCACAATGTAATAGGCCAGAGTAGATTTCTTTTGGGAGTGCCATTGACAACATAGAGAAAGCTTTAGCATCAAGCTCAAGTTTTAGGAAATCATCATCTGTATAGTCTTTTGGGTCTTTTGGAATTTCTTCTTTAGTTTCAAGATTAATATTTACTGGTTTATGAGGACCATATATCACAGATTTCCAGCAACCTGTGTTGGTCTGTGATAAGGTATGTGCCATTCTCCTTTGCCAGATGTTACATTCATTTCTTACTAGCATAGCAGGTTTATTGGCAGAACCAGTATTATGAGGATCCATTTTAAAGAGTATTGATTTGTCAAATATCTCTTAAAGTGATGGATGTTGATAAAAGTGAGCTTTTAATCCTTTATTGAATATCAATAAGAGCCTGTGTCTGATTCTCAATGTGTTAGATTGATATGTGATCAGATAAACCAGTGCTCTGATGTAACATCGCAAAATTTTCCCCAAAATTTTAATACATAAAAAGCCCTTATATATATATATATTTTTATTACACCTTTATCATTAATATTATACAAATGTGCCTAAGTCTTTATTTATCCTAACTCACAACTTATATACATACATAAATGTATATAAATAATAATAATAATAATAATAATAATAATATGATTCTAAATTCTTTTTTTTTTCACATACAAGATTTTTTTTTAAATAAAGCCTTGAGTCAAATAGTCAAAGTCCTAGTCAAAGTCTTAGTCAAACAGTCAAAGTCTTAGTGAAATAGTCAATTCGTCATAAAACCTTATTTTATGGTGTTGACCAATTTTAATGGCTAATTGAATCCAAAACTAGTATAAAAACCCACCTATGACCCATTATACTTTGCACCTCTAAATCGATTGTTTCAAACCGATTAAACTTTCCCTCATACCTTTCTTCTATAGTCTATTACTTCTACAATTGAAGCTTTGATTATAAGCTCTTGTAATTGGCAACTTTGGGGCTACACATATTCTATTTCTCGAGACTTAATACTTTGCTAAGGTGAGTTTACGTAACCATGTTTATGCAATTCTTCATACTTGCAACATTATACTTAAGCAATTCTACATGCATGTCTAGTTGTAAACTTTAATGCCTCATGAATTAGACAACAACAGTTTCAACGAGTTTCAACATTACATAATCATTAGCTATGGCCAAGCCGGCGATACTCAATAATAGATCTATTGGATTGACAATCCCACCCGGATACGTGTACCTCCTACATAGGTAGCGTGGGTGATTGTTATCGTTCCAACATATTAAGGTGAACCGTGGATGACGGGATGGACCTAAACTAGTCGGAGGTTTGATTATGTCGATTCAACATATGATGTTTATTCATGTAGACTTAAACTTACGATAGACATATGAATTGCTAAACTTTTATTCTTAAACTAAATTGCTTGACATGGCTTATGTATTCTCACCAACTTCTAGTTGACCCCCCCCCCCCATTTTTACAACTGAACAGGAAATAACGATGCTTGAAGTCTAGAGCTAGCATGAGGAGACAAATTGAAGTTTATGCTTTGTTTGGCTATTTGATGTTTTAGATTTCATTCAAGTCATTTAATGTAATTCAATATTGTAATAAAGGATTATGTAAACATATGTATTACCATGAGCTACTGAACAATCATTCATACGTGACACCTCGATGTTTCCGCCATCGGTTGGGGTGTTACAAATTGGTATCAGAGCCATGGTTATAGGGAATTAGGTTATTAGAAAAATAATCTAGTCTATAACCATAGGATTATAATCAGTACTTGCTCCTTTTACTTGCAACCTTACTTGTTTCTATTCTCTATCCTACTTCTTATCCTTACTTTAGTCCCTACAAGAAGAGTGCTCTCCAACACAAGATCTACTCTTAGACTAATAGGACAAATCCTCAGGTTTATCCTGAACCACCTTGAAGATCTCGTCGAAGTTCTAGATTTTAATAACGAACACGTGCAATCTGGAAGGGTGAACGCCTGTATTCTGAGTTTTCCATCTAGGATTGGCATTGCGCATAAATCCCAATCAGACGAGGGACCCGGATGCCTACCTGGGAATTCTCGGGATGAGTGTTCACTTATAGGCTAAATCATGTCTTCACTATGTTATTAGAATCTAGAAGTTTTGATAAGTCAACGTTTTCGTTTATTCGTTTTAATTAATGAATAGATGATTACACTCACTTTCCTTAAACTAAGCTCTAAAATCTCAAAATTTTACAGCTTAAATCAATCTCATTTCATAACCATCTATGGATTTCACAATCACACTTCACCTTACCATCTTAGCCACTTTTTAAATATTCAACACCCTACCCAAATCATATTATTTCATTTCTCCACATGTTACTTATTTTTTTTTTTTTAAAAAAATTATAACCTCATACCTTAGCACAAACTAAAGATTTCTAAATCTTGTTGTATTTTCATTACCTAGTAACTTTACAAAGTACATTTTTTTTTGTCAAAAGATGTCCTCGAACTTAAATTCAATTGTTTATTTATTGACGTAACAAACGATTTTCTATATAATGCTTTAAACTATTAAAAATCACTAATAGAACCTTGATCTTCAAAACCTAAACTATCAAAGACCACTTAGCTTGTACTATTTAACAACTTTTGCTTTATGTATAAAACCAACTTTGAAAATAAGATTTTTTTTTTTTACCCCATAGGAATAATATCTAGTCTCTAAATTCTCCATCGACACTCACTCATTTTCAACTTGTTAAAATTTTTACAATATTTGGCATATACCACAATCATGTTTTCTTATACACTTGATTATAACCTTTGATCCAAACCCCAAAATTTACACTGCTACGTAATCTCCTTACTATAAAATAAACTCTTTATAAACTATCTTTACATTCACTATCTCTCACAACCTTGATTCTGCTTCAAGATTTTTCATCATCCTCTCAAGAACTAAATTCATATCCTTCACCTTCTCACACATGAGCTAGTTACCCATGATAACCAAACTATTGAAACTTGATTGTGTGTTGCATCAAACTTAATCCTTAGTTATACATGAGGATTCAACTATCTACCATATTTGAACATTTGAAACTAGAATTCATGGAATATAAACTATTTGCTATAGACACACCTAGAGTCATTAACCTTGTCTAGGGCAACTCTATTACAACTCGTATGATATACTTGATACTTGATTGCTTACATGTACATATTATCAATTTGCAATTCATGTGTGTAATAATTGGTGCACTTAATCAAACAACTGATAGAGGATGAAGTACTTGCTCAACAGTTAGTAGAGTACCAAATAACCTACTCAACGATTGGTAGAGGTCATCATGCCTGCTCAACAGTCGGTAGAGGCCCTACAACCTGCTCAACGACTGGTAGAGGCTATCGCACCTCCTCAACAATCGGTAGAGGTTCTTATTCACTGACTGGTAGAAGTCTTTTTCCTTCTCAACAGTTGGACTTATTTTTGGATACATGGTTAATCATATTATTTTACATGTGTGTCTAGAGTTATAGAAGGACACAAAACCCTAATGTAAGGTAAATTGGTGATTGCGGTCCGGAACGTAATCATGAATTTACAGGTACGTTAAGGTAGTGTGAAATTCTATCAAGGTTTTCGGTAGTTGACCAATTATAAACCTTAGTTATCTGGTAGTTCATTTAGTCTTTCAATAGTCCATCAACTCATTCCTTTTAGGACTCCTAAAACTTAAGATTCTTATTCTCCTTGCTATTTTAGAAGAACCTAATCCAACCCTTAAAACTCACACATATCAAAAATCTTACCCAAATTATTCGAAATAGTTTATTTTGTTGCCTATAAATTTATGTCATGCCTTAACTAGAAACTTCCCAAACCACCCTTGTCCTAATTTCTACCCAATCACCTTCAACCCTGTGTTTTCAATAAACTTCGGGACGAAGTTTCCAAAAGTAGGGGAGACTATAACATCGCAAAATTTTCCCCAAAATTTTAATACATAAAAAGCCCTTATATATATATATATATATATTATTACACCTTTATCATTAATATTATACAAATATGCCTAAGTCTTTATTTATCCTAACTCACAACTTATATACATACATAAATGTATATAAATAATAATAATAATAATATGATTCTAAATTCTTTTTTTTTTCACATACAAGATTTTTTTTTTAAATAAAGCCTTGAGTCAAATAGTCAAAGTCCTAGTCAAAGTCTTAGTCAAACAGTCAAAGTCTTAGTCAAATAGTCAATTCATCATAAAACCTTACTTTATGGTGTTGACCAATTTTAATGGCTAATTGAATCCAAAACTAGTATAAAAACCCACCTATGACCCATTATACTTTGCACCTCTAAATCCATTGTTTCAATCCGATTAAACTTTCCCTCATACCTTTCTTCTATAGTCTATTACTTCTACAATTGAAGCTTTGATTATAAGCTCTTGTAATTGGCAACTTTAGGGCTACACATATTCTATTTCTCGAGACTTAATACTTTGCTAAGGTGAGTTTACGTAACCATGTTTATGCAATTCTTCATACTTGCAACATTATACTTAACCAATTCTACATGCATGTCTAGTTGTAAACTTTAATGCCTCATGAATTAGACAAGAATAGTTTCAACGAGTTTCAACATTACATAATCATTAGCTATGGCCAAGCCGGCGATACTCAATAATAGATATATTGGATTGACAATCCCACCCGGATACGTGTACCTCCTACATAGGTAGCGTGGGTGATTGTTATCGTTCCAACATATTAAGGTGAACCGTGGATGACGGGATGGACCTAAACTAGTCGGAGGTTTGATTATGTCGATTCAACATATCATGTTTATTCATGTAGACTTAAACTTACGATAGACATATGAATTGCTAAACTTTTATTCTTAAACTAAATTGCTTGACATGGCTTATGTATTCTCACCAACTTCTAGTTGACCCCGCCCCCCCATTTTTACAACTCAACAGGAAATAACGATGCTTGAAGTCTAGAGCTAGCATGAGGAGACAAATTGAAGTTTATGCTTTGTTTGGCTATTTGATGTTTTAGATTTCATTCAAGTCATTTAATGTAATTCAATATTGTAATAAAGGATTATGTAAACATATGTATTACCATAAGCTACTGAATAATCATTCATACGTGACACCTCGATGTTTACGCCATCGGTTGGGGTGTTACATCTGATACCAATTGTTGGATCAGTATTGCTCTTTGTGTGAACTTGCTAGTGAACACTTAAGTGTCTAGCAAGTTCTTTATCAGTAATAGCACAGCGGAATGATATGAGTTTAAAGCTACACTTATCAACAGGAGTTATTACTCCCCCTAAATGTTTGATAAAACTAAAGACAATTATTTAATGAGAATCTAAGCAATGAATGAGAATGAACACTTAAACAGATTCTCAGTAAATGAAATGGTAATAACAATGATAAGCTTTGAAGGATTTCTGTATTAAAAATCAATGTCTAAAACAGAGGGATGAACCCATCTATTTATAGACTTTACAAATACATGAACCTTGCCAAAAAGCAAGTTCAGAGACAAGTTGCAACAAGTTGCAATCTTGGAACTTGTACAAAAAGTAAAAGTAATACTAAACTAATAAACTACTGAAACATAAGGCGGTGGAAAAGATTCTTGAACAAGTGCTGATGAATGACAAACTACTGATGAGTAGTTTGTCTTCAGTAGTTCTTCAGTGAACTGTCTAGTTTGGACTTCAGAACTTCTGATGTATTTCTTTCTTCAGTACTTGTAGAATCCTTCTTCAGCTGTTTGGTCTTCTCTCTTTAGTAGTTCTATACTTAGAATAATTTTGACAGAAGTGAATTAGACTTAGGTTTGCAAAAGTGGTTTCACCAATCCTTTTTGTCCTAACAACAATCATCAGTCACAACTTTAGATTCAGTCACCACCTCCTCAGATTCAACTTCTTCTACCATAGACATGAAACAAAAATTTTCTTGTTCATTTTCAGCTTTGGCAACTAGTGCAAAATTTTCACCTGTTAACTCATCTGGTAGACTGCTCCAATCAACAAAGCCTTGTGTGAAGAAGCTCTGTTGACTGGTCTCTGCAGGAGCAGAGGATGGGGCAGCAGTCATTTGCACAGGTGCCTGAGCAACAGGTGTTTGCACATAGTGGATCTGAGGAACAGTGGTTTGGACATACTGGACAGGAACAATGTTTGAGGACTGTGCAAAATGAGTAGTGTTTTGCACATTTGGTCCAGGGGTATTATAGGAATTTTGATAAGTGTTGGTCTGAGGTCTTTGATTTGGATAGGTGATTATAGGTGTACCATGTAGACTCCTAAATTCCCTAGCAAAATGACCAAGTCTATAACATTTATAACACTTTATCTTTGATTTATCCAACCCAACCTTTGATCTGCCAGTTAACCCTAGAAACCTTCTCCCAGTTTTCTTGTAAAAATTGTTAGTTCTTACACTGAGAAGGGCCAATTGGTGCATAATGTCTATTTCTTCCAAATCATCAGGGTCAAAATATTTTAGGTCATCATACTCAAAGGATATGTTATCAGATGCCTGGATATCACCACCACTTGCTGTAAAGGCATAGTTTGGTGAATAAGAATCAGAGTTAAAACCTGAGTTAAAACCTGAAGTTATGTCAATGAAGTTATCATAACTCTGATCCTTAGTATTTCTAGGCACCTCATCATGACCCAAAAGTGTTGTATTACCAAATACATAATCATCAGACAGTTTTCCAGAGTCCTGGAACTTCATTTTCTGGTTAAGCTCTCTCTCATAGGTCAAGAGCTTACCATGAAGCTGGGTCAGTGATAGGTCCTTAAATCCAAATGAGTTTCTCATAACTATAGCAATAGTGTCCCATTTATCTGGTAATGATCTTAAAAACCTATGGTTCAAAGTTGAATGAGGGTAAGTTAGACCAACCAGTTTTAGTTCACTAATGAGACAGTTAAACCTCTCAAATTGTTGAGTTAATGACTCTCCCTTAACATGACTGAATGTTTCATATTGTTGGTTAAGTATTTCACGATTGTTTTCAATAACCTCTCCAGTCCCACCGAATTGTTCTTTCAGTGCATCCCACAACTCCTTTGCACTGTTACAGTGTAACAGCCCAACATATATATCATTGGGTAGAGCCATGGCCACAATACTGAAGGCCTTAGCATCTAACTCAATTTTCTGAAAATCCTGGTCGGAGTAGTTTTCAAGTTTCTTAGGCTCCTGAACCTTGGGATCTTCGGTACTCGGCACCATCGGAACATGTGGTTCGAAGATAACCGACTTCCAACACCCGGTGTTCTGTTGAGCTAGAACATGGCTCATCCGACGTTGCCAGATATTGTATTCAGATCTGACAAGCATCGGTGGCTTGTTGTTCGTGACAGTGTTGTGTGGATCGTGATTGATTGAAGCCATTCTCTGATTTTTCAAAAACAAAATCTGTTTACAAACGGTTGAATCGAAAATAAACTATTACTCTGTTTTCAATGCGACAAACAAACGATATCAATAATTGTGAGCTGATCTGTTTATATTAAATTGATTGATTAGATCGAATTTAATTGACCAAGCTCTGATACCAATTGTTAGGATCTGTATTTGATTGTTTTGATATGTTTAGAATAAGATGAGAATTGAATGATGTAAGTATATATGGAAAGTGCAGCGGAATGATAAACAATAATCAAAACAATAGGAATAAATGTTTTCTTTAATCGAAAGCTTTCATTAGATTGAAAGATTACAATCAAATACAAGTACTCCCCCTCAGCCTGATCACATAGTGATTGTTTGTCTGAGAGAATGTTTTGTGTGACCAATAGAACAGTACAAGCATTGTTCTATTTATAGACAAATCTAAACCACTGGTGACCTGTGCTGACGTCACCTAAGATAGTGACCTCTAACAGAATAACAACATAAAACATCTGACCTATACAAACCATTGTTGTATTACAAAACACTGTAAGGTAAACTACTATTGAGAGAAAACTCTGATGGTCTTGCAACATCTGTTGGAGCCTAAGTGCTGTTGACTCCAATAGACCTTTAGTCTTCAGTACTTGATCAGCAGTTGTTCTTCATCAGAACTTTGGTCAGCAGTTGTTCTCTATTAGTTGTTATCCAACAGTCCTTTGTATCAGCAGTTGTCATAGCAGTGGTTTGGATGGAACAGTTGTTAGGGTCAGCAGTCTTTTGGGAAGAGTATGTTGTAAAGACTGTTTATTTGTGTGGATCAACTGTTAGTATATTTTGGCTTTTCAATCATCTGTTCTTCTTCAGGTTAGCAGACCCAACAAACCTCCACCTGACCACTTGTCTGCGGATGATATGGGGTGGATAACCTGTGGTGCACACCATAACGTGCTAACGCGCGATCAAGCTGCGCATTGCAGAAATGCATACCACGGTCACTAATTAGTGCCTGTGGGGCACCAAATAGTGAGAACAAGCTGCAAACAAACCTCAGAACTACTCGGGCATCATTTGTGGGCAAGGCTTGCGCCTCGCCCACTTCGACACGTAGTCAACTCCCACGAGTATATATCAGTTACCCCGTGAGGATGGGAATGGTCCCATGAAGTCAATGCCCGAAATGTCAAAGACTTCAGAGACTTGGTGTAACATTACGTATTTTCCCCAATTTTTTTTTAAAAAAAATCTATTTTTATTCATTTTATTCATTTTATACTTTGTTTCAAATCATTGAATAATAATATTCCATTTCTATTCGTATTGTGCCCCAAAATTTAGTACTTGCCGTGTTTCTACATTTATTTTATCATTTGTATTAAAAGTTAAGTGAAATATAATATTTTAAAATCATTAATGAAGTTAAAAAAAAAAAAGTCAACTACCCTTGTATGACCATTACTACTATGGTGAGTTTGATAATGCATTCAAGATGATGCAAACGAGCCATTGTAGCAATTCTTTCTAACATGGAACACTAAATGGTGTTTTTTTTATCAACCATAATTTAATGGCTTGATTGATAGTCCACATTTTAATTCTCAAGTCCTTACCTCATCTGATCGTTGCTTTTCATCTACATATATGAGAAGAGTTTGTAGCACTAGTGATTTACATGATAATCCTCCATTTACTCCAAAAATATGCCATAAAATTCTCAGTCCTCTCCGAAATTTTGGCGTAGGTTCTTGCAAGTCTACCCAATCTAAAATCTCCATTTAAAGCTCCAATCAAGCCTAGGCGACCTATCTTAGTAAACTGTTACACCATTTCCAAACATAACCACGTCTTTGACCGAAATCAAAAGCCAAATTAACATGTGATTTCGACCTACAAACTCGGAACATTAAACCCGATTCAAACCTGTCCAACCGACACTTTGCATATAAAGTGTAACCTCACGCACCGAAACCACCACTGGAATCGTGGTTCACAACCGACACCCATCTCTGATTATTCCGACAAAGCACCAACACCCAAATACCGCCGCCCTGATCCTATTTTCCTATTGAAAACCAACCGCAACCGCCTACAACAAATCCGCAAGACTATAACTAGACACCCTCCGTCTCCGTCATCATCACCAAATTGTGCACCACCACCGGTGTCGTTCCGCACCACCAAACCATGTTGTTAGACAATACGCTGCATTGAAGTTTTCGTTTGATGTCCTGTTCACATCTCGTCGCTTTTGTAACGCACTCGTGAAGCACCGCTCATATTACACTGCTTTATTTTGATTCGACTATGAAGGTAACAATCTGCGACTCTTCTTAACCCTATTTCTTTAGCATTGGTGTTTAGATTTCTGTTCGAATATGGATAGTATGAAGCAATGCTGAAACCATCCAAATCCAAAACTTAATTGAGTGATAATGATATTTTGTAAAAGATAAGAACCGGTATACGTTTTGTTTTGTTTTGTCGAAGTTCTTGAAACTTGCATTTACAAATTTATACATATACCACTAATTGTAGTCTTTTGCCAAGTCATAAAACTTAATGGGATATCATTTACCACAAATCTTTTTGACAAGTTCATCTTCACATGCGTTTAAAAAAATAGAGTAAAATAATAACAGATTATTTTACCTAAGTTTGTCGACCAATGCATTGGTCTGACACTTTTCCTTTTGAGTCAAAATTTATACCTCCTACAAGATCATATGTTTATTTTTACAACCACATTTGGTTATTATAGAAATACTATTAGTTCATCATCATCATCATCATCATCATCATCAGACTCAGTTAATCCCACCTATAGCAAAGGTAAGGTAGGGTCTGAGAAGGGTAAGATGTAGAATATGAAAACAATATGTATATTTTGCACGAACAATAACATTAAGGGTCTCTAAATCATCATTCTTAATTTATTAAGGTGAAAGCATAATTCATTGATACTCGTCAGATTCTTACAAGTTTATCATCACAATCAAGGTGAGTTTACATAGCCCCTTTTTCTGTTTTACATTTTGGGGTGAAACATGTTTAAACATTTTATACACTATCATTTACTCATTCTTACATTGTTGAAACTTGTGATACAATTACACTATCATTTACTCATTCTATCATTTGACTGTAACAAAAAGACACAGTACAATCATTAACATTGATCAAGCCGCCTGTTTAGATTATAGCGCTATAGGTCTGACAAACCCATCCCCCGCATAAATTCAGGTATGATCGATAACAGTTACACTTTTACTAACTTGCGAGTTAGGTCTTAGTCAACACAAGGTTTGATTGTACAAAAGACGCATTGTTACATGTCGGACTCATATTCTATCATTACTCATTATCATACTTCAACTATGATTGCTATACAACATATTGTTTTCAACTATTCTATCATTACTCATTATCATGCAAAACCTATGTATTCTCACCAACTATTTATAGTTGACTCCTCCATCTTTCCAATTCAACATGTTTCAGGTTTTTACGTGCTTTTGGAAGTTGTACAAGTCTTGGATCCCATAGGAGCTTTGGATCTAGTTATGTAAATCAAGTTAATAAATTTATCAAATTGTATGACAAATTGTAAATTGTTTAGTAATATTCAACTTCCATTTAGTACCATGAGCTATTGAACAATCATCACTATGTGGCACCTGGATGTTTCCGCCATCGGTTGGGGTGTTACAGATTGGTATCAGAGCCATGGTTATAGGGAATTAGGGTATTAGAAAAATAATCTTGTCTATAAACTTAGGATTTTAACCAGTACTTGCTTCTCTTACTTGTTTCTATTCTCTATCTTCATGCTATTTCTTATCCCTACTTTAACCCCACAATTTACACTGCTACAAAATCTCCTTACTATAAAATAAACTCCTTATCAACCATCTTCACATTCACTATCTCTCGCAACCTTGATTCTGCTTCGAGATATTTCATCATCCCTTCAAGAACTAAATTCATATCCTTCACCTTCTCAAACATGAGCTAGTTACCCATGATAACCGAACTATTGAAACCTGATTGTGTGTTGCATCAAACTTATTCCTTAGTTATACACGAGGATTCGATTATCTACCATACTTGAGCATTTGATACTAGAACTATTTTCTATAGACACACCTAGAGTCATTAACCTTGTCTAGGGCAACTCTATCACAACTGCGAAGAACTTCCTCTTCTGCTGGTGCGACAATCCTTTAATAAGGATCCCGCACGCGGGGTAGTTCGCAAAATCCGCAAACTAAGGCGATACATCTTCCATTGACTCGACGCTCATCAAGAACTCGTGGGGAAAATTGTCATTAATGGTCTCCCACACAGAGTTCTCGGCATCATCATGCTCGAGTCTGGAAAGATGATCAGCAGCATCATTCGGGGCACCCTTCTTGTCCTGAATCTCTATATCAAATTCCTGCAGCAACAAGATCCATCTAATCAGGCGCGGTTTCGCGTCCTGTTTCCTAAATAGATACCTGATCGCTGCATGATCTATGTAGACAATGGTCTTCGACAGCACTAAATATGATCTAAACTTGTCGAATGCAAATACTACAGCTAGAAGCTCCTTTTCAGTGGTTGTATAATACTCCTGCGCATCATGAAGAGTCTTACTAGCGTAGTAGATCGGGTGGAAGTGCTTGTCCTTCCGTTGTCCCAAGACCGCCCCTATCTCGAAGTCGCTCACGTCGCACATGATCTCGAATGGCAGCTCCCAGTCGGGTGCTACCAATATAGGGGCCTCCACAAGCAAACACTTTAAAAGCCCGAAGGCTTTCAAACATTCTGCACCAAACACAAACGGTGCATCCTTTTCTAACAGACGGGTCATCGGACGGGCGATTTTTGAAAAGTCTTTGATTTTTTAAAAGTCTTTGAAAAGGCTTATGGACATCTTCCATCATGATTTTATGAGTACAGAATGAGGGATTAATCCCCTTGGTGTCCATAATCTTCCAGGCAATTGCCTTTTTATGAAGTTTCAGTATTCGGAGCAACTCGCTCTTTTCTACTGCAGATAAAGAAGATGAAATGATAACAGGCAGACGACCCTCCTCATCATGAAATGCATACTCCAGATGCGGTTGGAGCTCCTTTAGCTCCAAAGACGGTGGATCCTCAACAGACGGCTTCGACTTATCACTCTCCTCATGCTCAATCTCCACGAAATGCCCCGAGCTCTGGGAACTATCATCACCGATCTGATAGACCGGCTGCTCATATCTATGGCCCTCCTTCATAATGCCATCTAAGTCCCCACACAACAGATGTGTGCCCAAAACATCCGCCTCTATCGTGCATCGAAAGTGAGAACTGACACACTAATCCACTATATCAAAATAGTACAGTGTGTCATCTTGACTCTCGGGATGACGCATCGACCTTTGAACATCAAAAGTCACATGCTCATCATTTACCCAGAATGTGATCTAGCCCGCAGCCACATCAACGATCGTCCTAGCCGTGTTAAGGAAAGGATGTCCTTGGATTAGAGGCACTTTAGGGTCCTCATCCATATCAAGGATGACAAAATCCACCGAGAATACAAATTTGTCAATTTTGACAAGCATATTTTCAACAAATCCCCGAGGATATTTGATTGAACGATCACCAAGACGAATGCTCATCCAGGTGGGTGAAGGCTCACGCAGATCCAGCTTCTCAAAAACCTTATATGGCATAAGGTTAATGCTCGCACCCAAGTCTGCTAGTGCATTACTGATAGACATGTTCCCTATCAGACAAGGGATGGTGAAACTACCTGGATCTCCCATCTTCATGGGCAGTCTATTCTGCAGAATTGAAGAGCAGTTCTCGTTTAGAAGCACACAGGACAGGTCCTCAAGTTTTTGCTTGTTTGTGAGGATGTCCTTCAGAAACTTGGCATACTTAGGCATCTGGGCCAAGGCTTCCACAAACGAGATGTTTATGTGTAGCTGTTTCAATAGCTCGAGTAATTTCCCGTATTGGGCCTCATTCTTTTGTTTCCTAAGTCTGCCAGGATATGGAACAGGAGGAGTGTAGTCAGTGACTGGCTTCGGTAACTGTGATGTACTTGTTGGGACTCGCCTAGCGTGCACCTCATCCGAAGACTCAGTCTGGACCGTCTCAGTGATCGGTGGTGAGCCCGATGTGTAAGGTCCCGTGGTTTTACCACTCCTCGTCATTATGGCATTAACATGCCCCCTCAGATTTGGTTCAGTGTTGCCCGGGAGACCACCCTGCTGTCTCTCAAACATCATCTTCGCCATCTGGCCAACCTGATTCTCAATGGCCTGCATGGACGCCTTTTGGCACCTCATCTCACCCTAATAATTGGAGAAGCTGTGACACCCCAGGAAATCACACATCGGTCGTGGCCAGGAGAGATCCTTGGTTCATAAGTAATGTCTTGCCTCTTAAATCACCAACGCGTTTTGGGGCTTAATGTTAGTGGATGAGAGGAGAACTCCACAGTTAAGCGTGCTCAGGTAGGAGCAGTTTCAGGATGGGTGACCTCCTAGGAAGTTTCCACCGGGGCACCCAAAAACAAATCCGTGAGCTCTGGATGGGCAAAGCGGACAATATTGGTGATGAGAGGGGCGGGGTGTTACAGATGGTATCAGAGCCACTCCTGTGCCGTTCGGAATGGTGGGTGCATACCTCATCAGGGACGATGAGACTCTAACAGGGGGTGAATGTAACACCCCAAGAACACACCTCATCAGGGACGATGAGACTCTAACAGGGGGTGAATGTGACACCCCAGGAAATCCCACATCGGCCGTGGCCAGGAGAGATCCTTGGTTCATAAGTAATGTCTTGCCTCTTAAATCACCAACGCGTTTTGGGGCTTAATGTTAGTGGATGAGAGGAGAACTCCACAGTTAAGCGTGCTCAGGTAGGAGCAGTTTCAGGATGGGTGACCTCCTAGGAAGTTTCCACCGGGGCACCCAAAAACAAATCCGTGAGCTCTGGATGGGCAAAGCGGACAATATTGGTGATGAGAGGGGCGGGGTGTTACAGAAGCGCTCCTCGTGCTGCTGGTAGCGCTGCTCGGCAATTTGATTGGAGTTTGTGGTGTTGGTGAGGAGTTGAGACATCATTTCCCCCAGCCTAAACGTACCGCCCAGGGCGTGCTGCTGGGAACTGCCCCCGGCGCCCTGGTTCTGGTACTGGTTCGATCTAGATTGATAGGATTGGCCATGAGATTGATAAGGCTGTTGTTGTTGGGACTGTTGAGATTGGTGTGGTGCGGCGGCTCTCTGCTGAAATCCGAGAGGGTTCTGTTTAGAGGCACCAGATCTCCAGCCAAAGTTTGGGTGGTTTCTCTAACTCGGATTATAAGTGTTACTGTAGGGGTTATTTTGGGGTCTCGATTGATTACCCATGTAAGCCACATCCTCGTGGCCAATATACATAACCCCCTGAGCACACGAGCCAGACTCGTGAGATACCCTGCATTGTTCACACAGACAGTGGGCCTGCGCTACGCTTTGTTGAGATTTATCAAATCTCATAGCCAGAGCCTCAATCTGTGCAGAAATGGCCGTGTAGTTATCCACGGCATGTACACTCGATCGGGCAGATGAAGACCTGGATCAGTCACTTTTTCAAGATTTAGACTTCTGGGACACCTTCTCAATAATGGCCCATGCTTCATTAGGGGACTTTGTTCCGATGTCTCCCCCAGCAAATACATCAAGGCGTTCCTGAGAGTCAAACTCGAGCCCCTGATAGAACGTCTGCACCAAATGTCTTTTTGAGATATCATGGTGCGGGACACTCAAGAGTAGGTCTTTGAATCTCTCCCACGTGGTGTACAGTGATTCCTCGTCATCTTGACGAAATGTCATGATGCGATTCCTCAATTTTTGAGTCTTTTAAGGAGGGAAGTATTGCTGCATGAACTATTGTGATAACTCTGCCCAAGTCGTGATCGACCCTACGGGTTTTGACAGAAGCCAAGTCCGGGTTTTGTCCCGCAATGAAAATGGGAAGATTCTCAGACGGATAGCATCATCGGAGATGCCCGTCATCTTAAAGGTGGCAAAAACCTCTAAGAATGCAGCAATATGTCGGCCTGGATCCTCATGCTCCAGTCCACCGAATTGCACCGAGTTCTGTATCATATTAACGATACTGGATTTGATCCAGGACGACCACTATCATTAAGCGGAATGTCATCGTCCGCCATGATAATGTCGCTATGGGCTTCCGACCCCTCGTCGTCAGCCAGATCGTGCCTCGCCTCGTCAACTGGGACCTCAACTATAGGAGCAGAAATAAGAATATCAGAAACAAGACGCAATTTATGAAGTCCAATCCTCTCGCTTCTTCTTAGGACACGCCTTCGCTCCTCGTCAGAAAGATCACCAGAAGGCCCGGGGTTCGCGAACATCAACCTGCATATAAGAATGATACAGTTGCAACAGGCGAATATATGGCAAACCCAAAAGGCGATAAAAGACAGAAAAATGAATAAATAAAATAAAGAATCTATAAATACATACGAAAATAACGGAAAGCTATATACTCAAAAAAATCAAATAAAAACTAATAGAATCAATAGAATGAACAGAATTAAACAGACTAAGCCTAAAACTATACAAAAAATGAAATTAATAATTAGTCCAAATACGAACAAATAAATCTATTTAATCAAATAACAAACAAGTCAAATTCATAGACAAACCAATTAATCCAATATTCAATAAATTAAATCTATCAACATCCTAATGAACGAAAAATCAAATCAAACAATCCTATAAGCAGATAAATGAACGAATCTATATGCAAATCTATAAACCAATCTAAAATTAATCCAAAATATCTACAGACAGATAGATTAAATAAAAATTCAAATAATCATATATGCAAATAAATGAATGAAATAACGAATCAACGAAGTATAAACCAGTATTCACAAGCATGTACACTAGTAAAAAGTTGACTCGGTTCGTTCCTAATGCTAGTCGCGTCCCCGACAACGGCGCCAAAAACTTGACGTGTGCGGATATACACATAATTTTACAATGAAATAACACACGTTTTGCTTTAATATTTATAAAAATGGTTTAGACCTTAACATTAAAACACACACAATAGGGCAAGTGTACCCTGTCATATATGTAGTAATGTACAGATAAGAACCAGATATCGATCCATGGATGCGCGCGGAGCAATGTTACTAAAACTCAATCCCCGATTTACCAGTAAGAAAAGATAGTGAAAGTTTGTTTTTTAACTAAATTAATTCTAAGATATCTAAATAACATATGTAAGACTCCAAATACAAAATATAACTATATAAACTATAATATACCAATCCTAGCATGTCATCTACATATAATAAGTAATATAGACGTGTGATCAACATTCCCATTTTCCGACCGTTAGTGTCCCTTTTGGGCATCCTAACATGACAACTATACAGAAAGCTAACACGAATACACACGTTAGCCACTTCAAGTCGTTTATTAGCGAGCAGCTGATATCATCTCATGCAGATCTTCTAAAGATAAGTTAGTCATCTGTTAAGAGTATTCTAACCTCACTAATTCAGGAAAGCGATACAAAATACACAATACAGCCACCTAAACTAGCATAAAGTAGAGCATTTCACAACCTATTCCATTTTACCAACTTTGAACACAAATCTACTAAGATCGCTATTTTAACCAAAATAACTACCAAAGATCATTAACCGTGTCAAAGATCAGTAACGGCACCATTAAGCTTTTAAAACCCTTTTACATGCCGGTAAGCATTTTTAACCATTATTCGACTGACTTTAACCAAACCAATACCCGGTTACAATTTCATGGCGTAAACTTATTAACAAGTTAACTAGTCTACTACCGGACGATTAAACGGACGGTTTTTCAACATTTATCCGTCTAACACATTCGATAATCGCCAAAGTCACTCAAACACAACTACAAATCCAACAACAACGAAACAAGGTTGCGCTATGATCATCAAGATCTAAACATGAAAACGCCAAATTTATACAAAACATGATTACATACAAACGATTGTTTTTACTACTAATGATTACTAGATATTATCCCTAGACTATAATGTAATACATAAACAACACAAACAAGCCAAAATAATCAGATTTGAATCAACTTAAAATTTAATAGATCAAACCATAAATCTTGAATGTGATGGATTGGATGACGCTAGATGATCCGGCTTGAATCCCGAGCTTGTTAGACGGCCTTCCGCCTGCTTGTTTGGTCCAGAAATCGCCCCAAATCACCCAGAGAATACCCAACACTTGATCAGTGTGGTCTGCTCTGTTTTTATAGAAACATTGATTTTGTGCACGGCCGTGCGCCTAAAGTGCACGACCGTGCACTTTATCTTGACGAAGTGACCTGCAAGTGGGCAAGTGGCTGGCTCGTTTATGGAAATATCTAGATATTCCGCATGGCCGTGCACCTAGGGTGCACGGTCGTGCGGGTCTGGTGGTAGCCGGGTACTAGGTGTGCACTGCCTGGTGCATTGGCAGTGCACCCGAGAAACTGAGTCGCACGGGCATGTGCACGGGAGTGCTGATCAACGTGCCCGAGAACCTGATGTGCACTCCTGGTCGCACTGGCAATGGAGTTCGGCTGTGTCCGAGCCAAGTGAGCCCGCACGGGCGTGCACTTCTTCCAGACTTGGCTGATTTTGCAGAAACTTTCCGTCTTGTCCGTTTTTCGCCCGGTTTCTTCGACTTTGCTCGTGGGACGTCATTTAAGACCTGCAATAAACATATGAAGTGGTTAAGTACCGAACTCGTGCAATTATGGTCAAAAACGCGTAATTTAGGAGTTTAATCGGGGATTTAAGCATGTATATTTTAACGTATATCACACACCCACTTAACATCCAATGCAATCAGCTCCAAGGATGGCAGCCCCAACGATGAATATGTCTCAACAATCATCACCTAATGTTGGACAAGCACCATCAAGCTCAAGTTCCACCATGTTGGAAACTTCTAACATGGATTATATGACTGTTGAGATTGCTCAGAAGCATGTTGCCTTGGTTTCAGCCATGGTAGGATCATATGGTTTCAGCCATGGTAGGATCATATAACGGCCTTATAGCAAAGTCAAATTGGCAACAACAAGTTGACAAATAAAGATTATTCTCAAATTGACAAGGATGAGATGGAATTGATTCATATACAATGGGCATTTGCAAGTGTGGTGAGGAGAGCAAATGAGTTAATGGAGAGAACTGGTAGGACTGATCTTGCTACTTCTCCTCACACTACTTATGGTTTCAACAAAGCACATGAGACTTGTTACAACTGTGGGATCAAAGGCCACTTTGCTCGTGAATGCACCAAACCAAAACCAAAAGAAACTGAAATCCATTCAACACCAACTACCAAACCCGTCAAAACAACTATCAAAACCAAAACCAAAACCGACAAATTACCTCACATAATTCCAACCAAAGACAAACATCATCACCTAACCAAACTCAAGCGTTGGTGATTCAGCAAGATGAGGAATTTAATTGGAATGACATGCAATTAGGTGTCGAGGAGATTTCTGGAGGTAACGTTGCATGTTTTGATCAAGAGGCTGTGAATGAGGAAGTAGTGAAAGTAGAGGAATTGGTAAAAGAAGAGGTTGTTGAAGAAATAGTAAATGAGAAGATGGTAGAACCGGTTGTTGAAGAAACCGTCTATGAGATGGTGGATGAATCGGTTGGTGAAGTTTCTGAAGTTCTGGATTCAGATTATTCAGATTCCGAGAGCGAAACTGATTCAGAGACCAGTTTCAACTCACTTGACAATGATGTTGAGCAATTTCTTGCAGAAGCCGACTTTCTTATCAGTAAAAATTCGTGTATGGTCAATGATGCTCTTACCAAAGTTGACTACTCAAAGTTCTTCTCTACAAAGGAAACACACTTTGCTTTAATGGCAATGAGAGACTCTACTACCGTGGTAAGTTCTGATCAACTTCCTAAATGTAAAGATGGTCTGACCTTATTAGGAAGATGTGATAGATCAGAAGAGCATATTCTGAGTCTCAAATCTGAATTGGCCAGTGTGAGAACAGTTGTTGAAAGTTATTGGAAAAATTAAAGAGCTTTGAACCAAACACTTGATAACTACAAAAAGGATGTTTTTGAATGAACCAAAACTCTTTCAAACAAACAAATTGCCATTAACAATTACATTAATGAAATTGAAGATACAAAGCTCGAAATGCCCAAGGTCAGATGTTTGTATGAGAAAATGAACAAGAATTTTGAGAGTTACCTTAATGTGGCATATGTTTTAGACCACATTGTGGATGTGCCAAACAAGGAAGGTGTTCCAACCAGTATCAGCTACAAATCTATTCCATCTCCGGTACTTTTTGAAAACCACAACCTTGATGTTGTGAAATCAGAGAGTTCAGATAATTCTGATTCCACGTCAGAAAACGAATCAAACACCTCTAGTGTGGGTAATCCGCATTCCGATGTGAGACCCGTACTGGATGTGAACAACGAGTGTGTGGTAGCAGTTTCTGATGATGAATCTGATTCTAAGGAAGATGAACCTATAAAGAATGATGATATTCCTACGAAAAATCACATTAAGTGCGATCCCGCACCTATAGTTCAACTTAATCCTAAGGCTGAAACTAAGCCTACATCTTTAGAAAAGAAAAATGATGAGAAAGAATCAGATGACTAACCAGTGAAAATATTCTATCGGATGCAAGGATCCAATCAAATATTTGCTGATTCTGAGTATCCAATTCAGTTTGTGAACTATTCAAAAATTTCTAAAATCTGGCAAGAAAGCACAATTTGGTTTCCAAAATCAGAAAGAACAAATGATTTTACGCCATAACTAATCAGAAAGCTGGTTGTTCATGAATCAAAGAAAGACAAAGTTCATGTAACTGAATTTGTGAAACCAGTGAATCATGTTAATTCATTTGTGGAACCGGCTTACTCACTGGAGCCCGCTCCTGAGAGTTTAAGGCGTAAGTGTTTTGACGACCAATACCCGGTTAACATATTTGCCAATTATCATGACAAACTAAAATTTGAAGAGTATCGTTACTGTTTCAAATGTGGGGAGAGAGGACATTTACTTGCCCACTACCCATATGTGAGACACAAGAGGCATGAGGTTTAGGTTAGACAGAACCATAGGAATTCGAATTTTGTTTATCCTCAAAAGCAGTTGTATCCACCAAGAGGAAAACAACGAATTTTTTATGACAATCGCAACCGAATTACCATGGAAAAGCAATTGAAGAAACCGATGGTAAATACAGTCAACGATAAGCAGAAGGTTTATCCCAAATCACCTGCTAATTTGGTTGCTGGACCTTCGTCTGTTAAATCAGAGAAGGTTACTAAGAATGCTCCTCCAAAATTCGTTTTAAAGAAAAATGAAAATGTAAAAACTAAACCTCAAAAACAAATTAGAATCTTGAAACATCCTAAGAAAACTTGGTCACCTAAAGGTTCTTTGAGTGGTTCTACCTCAACTTCAAAAGTTTTGGATAAACCGATTGATTAAAAGAAAAATGTTGTTTCAAATGCTGATACTTCAAGACCCAAGACCACAAAGGCTTTGGTCCCCCGAAAGAACTAACCATTTTCTTTAATGGTGCAGGGAGTTCCAGCTGGCTTTGTTACTATAAGTCCAAGATCTTCTCTACTGGGTATCCAACAAACAATTGAGTGCGGAACACAAGATTGAATGTGAAGAACAAAATATTAAATCGATAAAAACAATTGTATTGCTGCTTCACCTTGCACACAATCTCTAGGATTGTCTGGTACTAGGTGGTGGCTCTTGTGTTACAAAATGAGAATCTAACCCCAAAATGAACTTAAATAAAACATTATATAGAGTCCACTAATGCCTTGGCCCACATGGCCTAACCCAAGTCCATTAACTAAACTAAGCCCAATTAACACAAACAAGCTTAATAAAGACAAGCGTAAACCTACTTAAATCTAGCCCAACAATATCCCCTAGGTTTATGCTGTCTTTATCATGGCTTAGTAGGAAGAATCTTCAGATCTTGATCTTACAATCTTGGGTTCTTTTCTGTTCTCTTGGACGTAGCTTCACAACTTTAATCACCATCAGCTTTTGCTTGAACATATTGCTAAAAGAGAACATGAGAGGAGGATTCTCATAAGCTCTTTTCTTTATCAATTTTCTCTTTCAAACAACTTTTCAGGTACTTTTTCAGTTGTGCTTTCATTGTCAAAAGATGATTCATTTCAGGTTCTTCTGACTCAGGTACATCTTGCCATTAAGGTGCTTCATGATAAACAGCAACTGGAACTCTTTCAATCTTCATCAACCCCTGTTTCTTGATTTGTATAAATGATGCAAATTCTCAGAATTTTGTAAGCAAATAATTTATGCAACTGGGGGTCCAGTTTACATGAACACTAAGTACATCAGTGTACTTCAATTTTAAAATCTCAAAAACCTGAATTTTGTTTGAGAATCTGTCAAATCCTCAAGAATGGTTAATTTTTACAACAGATAAACAATTTTTTTTTTCAAACTATTTACACAACATCTTTTTGTGAGAATCATGTGCAAGAAGATCATATCAGTTTTGTCAAACTGTAACACACCGTTAGTAAATTTGTTTTGATAAACTTATTAAAGTGCCAGAAAGCAATCCAAGACGATTATCAACATCGTTTATCCACTTAAACAAACATACACACACGTCCTCAAGTCCGATATTTTTCTTATTTTCTTAACGTGTGTTAGACCGAAATAATTGCGTGTCCCACATCATGATATACCCCCGCGATCAAGGTATGCACAAAGCTTCTTCATAACAGGTGAGTAAATTGCTGACATCTGTAATTTTTACAAGGTCATGATCATCGGTGATCAGGTCTGCATATATCTGGATGCAACAGAGAGACCGATGGATTCCCGACCAGGGTTAGGGGTAATACCAAATGTTTCGGTATGATCATCGCTTTAGGCTTTTGATTTGTACCTTTAGCTAGAATTCCCTTTGAGAATTTTGGGTTTTGGCATTTCTTTATTGCTCTTTTAAGACGTCCTGAATGTGCCCAGGTCAGCATATATCTGGATGCAGCAGAAAGACAGCCATGACATCCCCATATGTATCAACAATTTAAAGACCTGAAATCTCAGACTTTGGCAATCTATCAACGCAAGATTTAAGACCATAAAATCATACGCTAATGATGTGTTACCCACAAACTACATAGTCCTTTATCTTTAGTATTAATTTTTGGACTGAGTTCGTAGTGCAGTTTGCCTGCCAGTACATCATATAATGGAGCTGCAATCACAAAGATTTAATTTTCTTTTAGATTATACGGTGTGACATTTCAACAGCTGATGTACTATCATTTCTTCTTTTTCGCACCATGAAATCTCATTTTCGGAATTTTCTATTGTTTTTGTATTTTTCTGAGGGTATATATCCCCCTAAATTTGTTCTTAAAATTGAAAATTTAAAGAACAAATTTACAACCTAAAGCTAAGAAAAATCTATTTGTGTTTTTCTAAACCATTCTCGAATCAAAGACCAGTTACGTTCAGAAAAAACAACATCAGGTTTTGAACGTACCTCTTTCGCTGATTTTACCTCCATTATTTCCTTCAAAGAGACATACTCACAGTTTAAAAATTTAAAATAAATGTGTAACAGAGAGATGTCACCTGTCATGTGCGTGAAACAACCATTATCAACATACTAGTGGTCGTTAACGATCCTCCTTAGATGTCCCTGCACTAAGAAAGGAGATTGGCTAAACATTGGTACCCAGGCCATCGCGATCCTGGGCACTCCTGAAGCGTCAACATAGGACACTTCTCTCAAGCACATGTCCTTTGTCTCATTTAGACATGGTGTTGCTGCCGCCTTAGCTTTCCAGACTTGTTTAGGGTTAGCACATGGTTTTGATACTTTCTGAGTAGTAGTGTTCTGTTTCTTAGGTTGTTTTGATTTTTGCGGAGGAACAACCTTTCGTTTGTTCTTGGCAGCATTCCAGTCTCCATCAGAAGGTTTAACTTTGGGATTTGCATTCCTCCTTGCCTTAGGTTTCTCAACCTTCATTGGCTTAGAGTAATAGTTATCCCTAGATAACATCCTCTGATTTTGTCTGTAATAGGGCACATAAGGGCGACTTGTGCAGTTCCTTGCAATGTGACCGGGTCTTCCACACGTGTAGCATGTCTACTTCTTTGCATAAGGAGCGGATTCCGGTTTGTTTGATCCCACTGATGAATGTGAGTGATGGGATCTGTTGGATGATTTGTTTGCAGGCTTCTTAAAGTTTCTGCTCTGCTTAGAGCATCATGAACACCCGTGTGAACAAGATTGTGCTTTTGATGAGGACTGTCCTTGAGCTTTCTGTCTAACTTTAGGAACCTGTACATGAGAGTTAGCACAGGTAGTTTTTCTATGTGGTGGCACGTATTTATCGGTCGTGCCATTAACACATAGCTCAGAAACAGTCTTTTGCACATATGGTATAGCATCTGCAGACAAATTAGACTGTTTCACACAAACACCTGCATTGTTAGTGCAAACAATATCATCCCCCTCAACCTTAACTTCTACCTTAACTAAATCTGCACATGAAGTAGAAGCATCAGTAACATTCACACATTTAAATTCAAGGACTATTGGCTTTATCACACCTGTGCCAACAGTATTAGATAAGGGATCCTCACATTCTTGTTTAGTCTCGACTGGCCTTGAGCTCACAGATTCTTCAGATTCTGGCTCAGTCGAGGGTGTGTCATTTGATTCAGTTGAGTCACTTGATTCAGACACTTGTGGTGACTCTTCTGAATCCCCCGTTGACTCAGTTGCTCTAGATGACTCACAGCTGGATTCACTCGATTCAATTGATACTGATTTCTCAGAGTTGGTTGTTTCGGGTGATTCACATTTGGAGTCACTTTCAGAAGTTGGTGGGGCAGTTGGTTCAACGGTCTGTGGTGCCCTGTACTCTTCATTAATCTTCTTGAATGTTTTCATGAAATCAAACTCAAAGGGCACATTTGAGTCTGATTGGTCGGTTGGTTTAGTTTGCTCAATTTTCGGTTCAGTTTCAAAAACGGTTTCTTTTAAGACATCATTAAATTTAGTTGTGTCATTTGAAACTGGAACTTCATCTCTCTTCACATCAAAAACTCTATCAATTTCTTTATTTTTCTCAAAATTTAGCGTCTCGGTCTGCTTTTAAGCATCTTGAGACTTGACAAAAGTTTTTGATGGGGCCTGCTCGTGCTTAAGTTGTTTGTTCTTGGGTTTAGAGATTTTTACAGGGACCGATTCAGGTTTGGAGATTTCAACTTGATCCCTCGATGGTCGACTGGTTGGCTCTTCTATTGGAGGACCGTATCCTTTAACAGGCAGAGCCAACAATTCTTCATCCGACATGGGAATTGAGGAATAGTTTTCATTAAAAGGTGGTGGAATTTCCACAAACCGCAGACCTTTATTCCTCACTACCTTTGGTCTGAACTTTAACTGGGTATTGATCATTTTTTCAACTTTGGGACTAGAACAATCAAACTTTTTAAAATGAAAATCGGCATTTTCAAATTTGGATTTTAAGTCGATCAATTCCGCGGTTAAGGTGTCAGACAGTCGTTTGAAGTGTAAATATCGACACTTGTGATCACTCACCTCCTGATGCAAGCGCTTGATATCGAGTTTTTGTTGTTCGACCATTTCTTTATAAGAATTAAATTTCCTTTTAATGTCCCAAGTGGCCATTTTCTCGTATTCAAGCTGCTTGTATACAGAGAGAGTTTCTTCTCTAAAGCCCTTAATTTTTAACCTGCATCGTTCAGTACAACATGATTCAGTTAAAATTTCAGCATGTACCTCAGATGCGGATGGCACGTGGTCATTCATTTGTGCCATGAAAGCTTGAGCAGTGTGAGCGGCAGGAGCAGCAAATGTGATAGGAGCAGTAGGTGTGACAGAAGCAGCAGGAGCGGCAGAAGTGGCGGGAGGCGTAGGAGCGGAAGATATGATAGGAGCAGCAGGAACAGATGAGCATGTTGTGCTATAGATACAACTTTGAGAGGGCATTTTTGATTTCCAATTGTAAGTCCAAGATCATCTCTACCGGGTATTAAACAAACAATCGAGTGCGGAAAACAAGATTGAATGTGAAGAACAAAATATTAAATCGATAAAAACAATTGTATTGTTGATTCACCTTGCACACAATCTCTAGGATTGTCTGGTACAAGGTTGTGGCTCTTGTGTTACAAAATGATAGTCTAACCCCAAAATGAACTTAAATAAAACATTATATAGGGTCCACTAAAGCCTTTGCCCACATGGCCTAACTCAAGTCCATTAACTAAACTAAGCCCAATTAACACAAACAAGCTTAATAAAGACAAGCGTAAACCTACTTAAATCTAGCCCAACAATTAGTAGTCTTTGGATTGTTGACAATGGAGCTTCCGGGCACATGACAGGGGACATGATGCTCTTTTTTAAGATTAAAAACATCAATGGAGGTTATGTTGACTTTTCCGGTAACAAAGAAGGTTATGTTACGATGGAGGGAAGTGTTTGTAAGGGGATATTGAGTTTTGAGAAAATATCTTATGTGAAGCAAATCAATTATAATCTTCTGAGTGTGTCGCAAATATGTGATAAGAATTTCTCTGTTCACTTTGATGACAAATCGTGTTACATCCTGAAGCATGGTTTTGAAATACCAAAAGAGTGGATAATGTTGAAAGCTCCGAGAGTAAACAATTTGAATATTCTTGACATGAGCAAGGCGACAACAACACAGGGCCAAGTTACGTGTTTCTTATCAAAGGCTATAGAAAAAGAATCCATCATGTGGCATAGGAGAATGGGCCATAATAATTTGAGAAAAATGAATAATCTTGTGTAGAATGGTTTAGTTGAAGGCGAGAATGTGAAACATTTTCATTTGAATGATAAGTGTGCTTTATGTAAGAAGGGCAAACAACACAAACATTCCCACAGACCTAAGAAAGTAAACTCTGTGAGCATCCCACTTGAACGTTTACACATGGACCTCTTTTGACTTGTGAAGCGCAAAAGCATCAATGGAGATTTACATTGTCTTGTGGTGACTGATGATTATTCAAGATTCTCGTGGATGATGTGCATGTAACAAAAGAGCGAAACGTTCAACAATCTGAAGATTCTGTTTACCTGTTTGGATAATATCTATGGTTTGAAGATCTAAAGAATTAGACCACAGGACGGAGTTTAAGCATTCATCAATGGATGCATTCTGTGAAGAGAAGGGAATTCATCATGAATACAATGCACCATACACTCCATAACAAAATAGCGTTGCAGAAAGAAATTACATGACTCTAATAGAAGCGGCAAGAAAAATGCTTGCGGATTCTAATCTTCCGGTTATTTTCTGGAATGAAGTTATTCATGCAGATTGTTATATACTGAGTCAGGTGTTGACAATGAAGAAGTTTGCAAAGACTTCTTATGAGCTACTCAACAGACGAAAGCCGAATTTAGAGTTTCTAGAACCATTTGGGGGCGCCGTGTATGATGCTTAATACTAATGAGAAGTTTGGAGCGAAAGCAGAAGAAGGTTATTTTATTGGATTCGTGACTCCAAATAAGCGTGTTTTCAACAAAAGAACTAAATGTGTTGAAGAGTGGTCGAATGTGGATGTTCAACGACACACTAAAAATGCTCTCGGCGTAGGACCGAATTGGATGTTTGACTACAAAGAACTCTCTAAGTCATTCAATATAGAAAGCTTGGTTGAAGAGGCTGTTTTACGTTTATATTACGAGTGTGAGAACACAATCACTTCACCATTGGTGCGTCTGATCACCGTAACTCCTCTTGCAACAGTTTCTAATGATACCAATGCTCCTGTCACTACATCAACAGGAGAAGAAGTGTTTCAAGATGTTTCTTATACGTTTGATTCTTCTGTGTCAGAAAACGATGATGAAGTTACAAGTGAAGCAGTCTTGAATCAGCATATAATATCACCTACAGTGAACCCAAATCCGTTTGTATCAACAGACGTACTGTCTACTTCAAATGAGGGTAATGATATGGATTCAACAGAAAGCGTGAATGTTCAAACGGTGAATCTTGTTCCAGCACATTCAGAATCTCGGATCAACACGTACCATCAGCTGGAACAAGTCATTGGTAATCCTGGTAGCAAAGTGATGACACGTGGACAATTGAGGCGTGCAAATACTAATGAGAACATTGGAGCCTTTGACCTTTATTCCGAAATTCAAAAATCAGGTGAACAATTGAGGCGTGCAAATACTAATGAGAACATTGAGGCATGCAAATACTAATGGGTGGACGCGATGGAACAAGAACTTCAACAATTCCAGAAGCTTGGAGTGTGGACTTTAACTCATCTACCAGCTGATAGAAAGAAGATTGGTACGAAATGGGTGTTTAAATGCAAGAAAGATGATAGAGGAGTGATTGTAAAGAACAAAGCTCGATTGGTCGTACAAGGATTTCGTCAAACAGAAGGAATTAACTACAACAAAGTCTATGCACCAGTCGCACGTATAGAAGCTATTCGAATGTTTCTTGCGTACGCATCATACATGAAATTTAAGGTGTATCAGATGGATGTCAAAAGTGCTTTTCTTTACAGTGTGGTCAAGGAAGAAGTATATGTAAGGCAACCACCGGGTTTTGAGGATCCTATCCATCGGGATAAGGTCTACAAACTGAACAAAGTTTTGTACAGTTTGCACCAAGCCCCTCGACAGTGGTACGAAGAGCTCAGCACATACTTTCTTTCCAGAGGTTTCAAGCGAGGACAAGTTGTCTGTACCTTGTTCACGAAACAAACAGAGGGTGATTTGCTTATGGTACAGATTTACGTAGATGATATTATATTTGGTTCGACTAACGAAAGTCCTTGCAGGAAAATTTTGAGACGAGCTCAATGGGAGAGATGCAATTCTTTCTTGGAATGCAAGTGGATCAAAAGCCATCGGGGATCTTTATCCACCAGACGTAGTATGTTTTTGAAGTCTTGAGCCGATTCCAGATGGAGGATACTACACCAATTGCCACTCCTATACAACCTAATCACGGGATTGGAGTTGATGATAAGGGGGAGCTTATTATTCCCTAAATTTACCGAGCCATCGTTGGATCATTGATGTATTTAACCTCTTCCCGACCAGATATAATGTTCGCTACTTGCCTCTGTTCACGTTACTAGTTGAAGCCAAAATAATCTCACCTCATGGCAGTTAAACGAATCCTATGTTATCTGAAAAGTTGTCCATCATGTGGTTTATGGTATCCTAATGATGATAAATTTGCCCTCATTGCTTTTAGGGATGCAGATTTTAGTGGCTATGATATTGACGCTAAATCCACAACGGCTGGATGTCAATTTCTGGGGAGTAGGCTAATCACCTGGAAATGCAAGAAGCAGACGTCAGTCTCACTATCAACATGTGAATCTGAATATGTGGCGGCCTCGAGTTGCTGTTCACAAGTGCTTTGGATTCAACAACAAATACGCGACTACGGTTTGCAATTTCTTAAAACCCCCATTCACTATGATAATGAAGCAGCCAATGCACTCACAAAAGATAACGTTCATCATTCCAAGGCTAAGCATATTCGAATCCATTACCACATTATACATGATTGCTTTGCCAAAGGTTTGATTGAAATGGTTAAAATCCACAGTGACTATCAAAGAGCCGATCTTTTTACCAAAGCTTTTGACAAATCAAGATTTAAATTTTATTAAAAGCTAATGGAATTAAAGAAAAGCAAGATTAGATTCCTCATCGGTTTATCAATTTTTCTTTCGTTTTTCTCATTTCAAAAATTAAAAATCCAAAAATATGTTTTAAATTTAAGGGGGAGTTTGTCAGTAAAACCAAAAACATTTAAAAATTTGAAAAGCCATAAAAATCAGAAAATCCCAAAATGATTTTTCCTAGAGAGAAAGAGGAAATGATAGTACAACACTGAGGATCTTTCAAATGCTAGAGAATTGAAAAGTCAAAATTAGACATGTGATGACTTTGTGTGATGTATTGGTAGGCTTCGTAGACCTATTAATGCATGCCTTAGTGATACAAACATAACGAACTGCTTGCTATGTGGCTGAACACCTCATGGGCATATGGTCTTGGTACCGTCATTTCGTTTAATAGGGTTGCGAAACTCGGAGGTTTCGGGTCGTTATGTTGATTGTTACATGGGGTAACCTGACTGATCTTCTATCGTATTGATTTATCGATCTAGATTCAGTCAGGGTATCTTACAAGATCTTAACTGGCAAAACCTTAAGTTACCTAATGAGGAACTAAAAATGCATGAAGATGATCAAATATTATCTAATGCATCATATCATATCTATGATGAAAGTCATGATTGATATTAGCCTCACCCTGGTAGAGTGCACATGTAACTCTGTAGCATTGATTTGCTGATCTGTATACCTCTATGCCTCAAACCTTGTAATATATGGATAACAATGGCATAGTCACGCGTTACGATGAACCTTTATGCAAATTCCTTGATAAGGGAGTATGCCATGTGTGTGGGAACCACAGGTGAGTTAGTTATTAATACACCTAAAGCATTTCATTTTAAAGCACTGCATAATGGTTTGCATGCGAGCTTATGTTGACAAAAATAATAGCAATTGCCGAGGCACACTGTCTTTAAAGTTATAATGAAAAAGAACAATGGTGTGATTTGATTTTTCGTAAACTGATATGATCCTCTTACCGGAAAATCACAAAAAGTTTATTGCCTTCCGTTTATTTTCTTCATTATATGCAAAACTCAAAAAGATTTTTGGTGTGTTTTAGCATAAATTTCAGAAAATATAAAAGATTTTACACTTCTGCTTTATTTTTAATAACCGATGTTGGAGGATGATCATTTTTTGTAGTTTGACAAACCAATCAGAGTTTTGTATCTCTGAAATCAAAAGCTTGGAAAGTTTGAAGGATAAATGTTTGAAAAATGACAAAATGTGGATCGAATTAGACATTTTGGTGAAAAATTGAATTTCAAAATTTATATTCGCCCTTTCGTTAGGTCGAATGAAAACTTTTGGAAATTGATTCGTGCTCAAAAGTGAGCCGAACGAAAGTTCTTTTGGTTTTCCAACACATTCGAACCTTTATTGGTTCGAATGAACTTTATGTTCTTTAATTCGACCTCACATAAGGTTGAACGGTTTCATTATATAAACCAACCTTGTTCATTCAAACCCCATATTTTCATTTGACTGCACTGTTCCTAACCACTAATCTCTCAACCAGACATTCCGATTTTGATTTTCAGACATTGTAATCTTGTTCCTTGTATTCACAGGTACATGATGGTGGATTTTTAAGTGATTTTGTTTGATAAATCATTCAGAAAATGGGTTTTACAGACCGAACCATAGACTGATTAATTGGACCCTTTTTGATGAACTTAAACTTGTTTTGAACATAGTCATCACCTAATCGATAGTTTTAGGGGGAGAATATAACAAAATTAGGGATTTAACTTGATTAATTACCTGTTTGATCTTTTAGAACCCTAATTTTGATGAAAACAATCGATTAAGGTTTTTATTGATAAAATTGATGATTGAGGATTGTTATTCGGTGGTTTTAGAACAAAATGCAATAAGAATCATGAACAAAACAAGCAGAATCAACAAATTGGAAATTCAAATTTCTGATAGTTTCTTTCGAACAAAACTAGGGTCGAATGAATATTTTCATTGATGATTTGTGCCTTTTAAATTTGAATCGACTACCCGATAGGTCGAATGAAATATCAAAATGACCAAAATTTCAACATGCCAATTTGATTATCCGACTAATGTGTTATTGTAATTGTTTTGAACAGAAAGAAATGGCAAAATTCAAAGAACTCAAATTCAAGAAGAAACATAATTGTTTTGCGTTGACGTGCTTGTCGTGGTACACGTAAAATTTCCCAATTACAACTAAAGAATAGTGGCAAGAAGGTATCGAACACAGGGAGTTTGTGGAAAATGTGTAGATTCTAGCTTTGTTAATTAACGAAAATTAAACTACCTAACAAAAAGTAAATGATTAAGATTTTTGATTGTTTTGAGTTGAACTAAAATAACGACTAATTATCGATTTAACTAAAGAGCGATTCTTCAAATTATGAGATAATGACCATTCAAGGATCCGGTTTCTCTAAACACTTGTGTAAAAGTTCCAACTAGAAAGAGTTACATAGACATAACTCATGTAAAAACAATTGTTGTGATAAAAGGGAACAAAGTACTCGGATTATATTAACGCGAGGTTGTTTCCCGATGACCAATTAATCAATAACCAACCCAAATCCTTCCCGTAATATCTCGATTGTTAACAACACCAAGAACGTACGCTTGAGACTAGAAATTGGTAAATTAATCAACACGCTACAAACAATTATTCAAACATCATAATAATCAAGCAAGAATACTAAATTATCATTCTAGAAATTCAAGGAAACATACACAAGAGTTTGAGAAAAACCTTCACCAAGAATGATCACCAAAAGTTTTAGCCTAGCATAGTTTGGTGAATCATCATAACCTTCGAGGAATTGTTCATAAGAATCAAAAACATAAACCAAATGATTAGAATTGTTCTCCAATGATTCCAAGCAGAGAAAATCACCCAAAAACTTGTCTAGAAACGTTCACAAGTGAGAAGATAACCAAGAGACACCATCAAGTCGTCTTTAATAGAGGAGTTACATTTTGGTGCAGGGCCCACCGTACCTTACGGTGGCCACCGTAAGGTACGGTGGGATGGAAAAAACTGACGGTGAGTAGGGACTGTACAACGGTGGAAAAATGATGTCCAGATGCCAACGTACCTTACGGTGGCTACCGTAAGGTACGGTGGAGCCTTTGTAATTTTCAATTTTTTCTTCTTTCACTCTCCTTTGTCCCGATCCATTCCGGTCCGTTCCAAAGCACGATTTTCTTCATTTTAAGCTCCTTAAGGCACCTACATCCAAAATTCTCGTAGTTATCTAATTCCAAGCAATATCATGATCAAATGTGGTTAAAATAAGCGTTTTAACATTATAAAGGGTTGTTCCTTGAACCACCCGTCACATCCCCACACTTAACCATTGCTTGTCCCAAGCACTCCACCAAAAATCTATTTCCCACAAAAACGATCATTTTAACTCAAGCATCAACATGTAATCCTTGTATTAACCCATCCTCAACACCCAAATCAACACACCCTTCACAATATCTCTCCTCTCGGTTACAAGTAAGCTCTAGCATAGATGAGCTAGACACACAAAAGGCAAACGGGTGGTTCCACAACCATAGGCTTGTACCTAAATCAACCTTCCTCTTATGAATGTTAAACATGAATGCAAATCAAAGGGACTTTTAAGGTGGTAACTTGGCTAAGTGCAAAGGTAGGGAATGGAATATGTATGAGTAGCGCAAACTTTACCCGGTCTTTTATTACACAATAACACACACGCACATATACTAACACACACAAACATACATACGAACACGAACTATAATAAATACCACCCATAAACTTCCTTTTTGTTTTTTTAACTTCCTTTTTTCTTTTTCTTTTTCCTTTTTTTTCTCTTTTCATATATATATTTATTCTTTTTTTTTTCTTTTTCTTTTTTTTTCTTCTTTCGAACCAAGCAAACTATATAAACAAACGAAACACACGCAACTAAACTTCAAACTTGTACTACTAAAATAACACATTAACACTCTATTTAAACACACAAGACCGGGTGAAGTTGGGTATTAATTTAGGGAGCTAGTTTAAGGGTTAACAATTGATAGACTTTTAGGCACAAAAATGGGCAACTAAATGTCCAAACCCCCGCCCCTCTCGCTACCATGCTCATATATGTAATGTATGAGGTCCAACCCCCCAAAACCCACACTCACGCTCAACTAGACGAAGCTACCTAATGCCCTTATCCTTTTCACGCTCATGTCCAACTAAAGACTCAAATTGCATTCAAGCACAAGTTCTAGTGCACCCCCACCCATTGCCACTCTCCCAAAGAAAGGTGTTATTTATATACAAGTGTGGCTTAAACTCTCACCAAGAATAAAAGTGAGTGTTAAGGGCTGCCGGTGTGTCTATTGGGGTTAATTCAAGGTGTTCCAATTTTCACAATGTTTACGCTTGACTACAAAAATTTAAAAATTTCCCCCATCCCCACACTTGGGATACATTGTCCCCAATGTACGGTTTTGAAAGGAAAAGATCGCTTTCACTTTTAACAACATGACACTAAAGCTTCACAACTCAAACCACAAACTTCTTTTTGGTATTTTCATTGTATATATATATATATATATATATATATATATATATATTTTTAAGTTTAATTTTTTTTTAAACAACACACCTCCTACTATCACTACCCAAATCAATCATCATCAATCAATAACACCACCCAACCACCCGATCCCAAAAACATAAAGAAAAGCAAAGCAAAACATACAACTATATACAAAAGAGCAGGACCTGGTCAATAATAGCGAGGTTGAGGTGGCCCGAACACGGAAGTCAACAAGTCATTCCACTCTCCAAAGCCAAATGTGCCGCCACCGCTTCCATTTTGATCTGAGGCTTGTTGTTGTTGTTGCTGGTCAACCCACTGAGAATGATGAAGTGGTGGAGTCGGATATGATATGCTCCCATCATAAGGCGGTAAAGACCCATAATCCACCGGTTGTGGATTTGCAACTACAGGTCTTCCCGCATGCCAATCATCATTCATCCGCCTATTCTGATCATCAACATACCTGCTATTTATTTCCACCTCATGGGAATAGGCATGTGCCCTATTCCACATCTCCTGCCGGTCAAAACCTTGCCTCATTGTCCTTTCCATGCTTGCGCTCATCATCGTCTGGTGATCGAATAGCGTGCGCTCTGAACCCGATCATGTATCAAATACCGAAGCTGGAGGGCGTTGATTTTCGATTACTTATTGCATTGTCCCCCAAAGGCCCAGTTTTCCTCATAAGACCTCTCAGTAAAATCATAAAAGCTTCCCACATGCATGTGACCCGAACTACCTTGCCCCAATTCCATACGTACCCCTGCCGGGTTTTCTTCATAACCTTCATCGTCGCTTGGAGGTTGTTCATTCCCACTCTCAACTTCGTCTTCTTCTCCTGGCAAAACTGCCCGCGCATCACTCTTTAAAACTCTCCAACGCTGACCCCCAGTCTTCAGCTTGTGATACCTTTCTGATTGCGAATAAACCCATCCAATACCCATTTTTGATAACTCCAAAGGCCTATATTTCTTATTCTTTCCCACATCTTCATCGGTTATTGCTCCTTGTTTTCTCAACAACCCTGTAATGATCCTGCAATATGGGATAATCGCCCTATCAACCGAGTTCCGGCTGATCCACACATGGTTTAGAATCAAATACCGAATAGAGAATTTCGGTCCCCCATGCATCAATGCATAAAAAATAGGAATTTCTGGGAACCGCACTTGATCTTTGTCAGCTCGCCTCGGTAAAACATTCAATATTATAATCGCCAACAACAACTTGGGCTCAATCTTCATATTCCGCCTGTACAATGTCCCATAGTAAGTGCCTGGTAAAAATAATGATTCAAGCATCTCCATCCACTTTGGATGTTTTTCAGGACTAATTAGCAAGTCATCAATGTGTGGGTTCTTGTATTCTCTCATAGGCAAACTATCAAATTTCGCCAATCGGTGACATCTCAACTTCTACCCCATTTACCACTCCCGTTAGCTTCATTTGGGACGGCTTATCGTACCTATTGCACTTTAGCGTTGCCATCCATTCTTCAATCTCATCCAAAAACAAATATTTCTCCTCATGGTTATAACAATGCAATGCCGCCTCCCATCCCAATGCTTTGAATCTATCAAAAACTCCAAACGGGCCAAATTTTCTTTCACGTACATCCCGTTCACAAATGAACGCGCCAGGTCAATCTTGTAGCCCCCTTATTTGATCGTGAAACAATGTTGGCTGCCATATTGCAGGTTGCGCATTCAAAGGCACCGACTTCCAATTCGGCTTGTCAGCCGGATCCAACCTAGGCTATTCGTCCGCTTGTTCCATTTCTTCATCAGAATCATTGTCTCTTCCAACATATTTTCTTCTTTTGTATTGTACGGGCTGCTTCCCTTTTGCCTTCGCAGCGGATGAGCTTGAACGCGCTACTTCTCCCGTTCTCGCCATGTTCCTACACACATTAGAATCAACCAAACACAACAAAATCAGTTTAAATCTTTTCAACTTTCCCCACACTTGCTTGTTATCATGGTAATGTTTGTGAACAAGAACTTCAAAATTGGTTTGACAAAAATTGGGCATAACGCCTCTACAATATTAGCAATACCACAAGTTCACAATGTACATCTCAAAATTATTTCTACTACCATATTATTACTCAAAATAACAATATTTACATACTACATTCACTAACAAGCAAGTGGGTATGAACAAGTAAGAACAAGAACTACAACCTCTATTTTCACAATGCTAAAATGCAAGAAAAACAAAAAAACTTGAAAAGCACCAAAATTTGCGATTTCTAGGGTTTTTGATTCGACCCCAAAAACGTGTTTTTCTTGTAGTTTGCTACCCAAAATCAGAATCCTTGTTAAATTCTAGCCAAGATTGACCCGAAAATTGTTGATTTTGGTGAAAGATTGAAGGTTTTAGGAGAGATTGAAGATGAAAAAGGTGGGTTTTGCTAGAGAGTTTTCTTTATGAAGAAGAAGAAAAAATTAGATGGGAATAAAAGATGTGCAGGAGTTCACGTGAGTTTGTGGAAAGAAAATATATTTTTTTTATATATACCGACGACCCTTCCAACTCCCAGACCCCACCGTATGGTACGGTGGGACCGTATTATACGGTGGCCTCTTGTGGTGCAAATTTCTACCGTTGGTCAATACCAAACCAGCGTTAAGTTTTTAGTCTCCACCGTAAGGTACGGTGTCTACCGTATCTTACGGTAGGTCCTGAAAGATTTTTTTTTTTTTAGAAAACCTGTAACTTTTAAAACACACTAAAAATTACCCCCAACCCCTCGAAAAACCCGTGTTGTCCTCAACACAATGCTAGAACATATTCGTAAACGAACGTCCCCACACTTGTTTCAAACACGGATTTCGACTAAAAACGAAATTGGGTAATAAAACAAAATAAAATAAAATAAAATCTAACTATTTACACTACCAAACCTGGGCCTCTTATGATTATGCATCCTCAACCGGGCGTAAAATGTAGCCCGCTTTATCCACCTCCAAATAGTTGATGTCCTTGCCTTCCAAATACGGCTTCACGCGATGTCCGTTTACCGTTTGTTGCTTGTTGGTGTTCTCATCTAAAATTTCAACATCACCAAACTTACCAACCCTGCAAACTATGTAAGGACCCATCCATTTACTCTTTAACTTGCCCGCGAACATCTTCAACCTTGAATTATACAACCAAACCTTTTGACCCACTTCAAAGGTTTTCTTTCGCAGCTTTGCATCATGAACTTTCTTGAGCTTGTCTTTATATGCCGAAGCACATTCATATGCTTCATCCCGAATTTCCTCAATCTCGCTCAATTGCAACTTCCTTGCCTTACCCGCTTCATTATAATCGGCATTCACAGTTGTGATTGCCCAATGTGCTCAATGTGCTAACTCCATTGGCAAATGACATCCCTTTCCATACATCATTCGATAAGGTGTTGTGCCAATTGGAGTCTTGTACGCCGTTCGATACGCCCACAAAGCATCATCCAACTTTCCCGACCAATCCTTTCTATCAACTCGCACCGTCTTCATTAGGATTTCTTTTATTTGACGGTTGGACACTTCAACTTGTCCACTTGTTTGTGGATGGTAAGGAGTAGCAATCCGGTGATTGACACTATATCTTCCCAACAATTTCCCAAAATTAAAATTTTTAAAGTGTGATCCACCATCACTTATGATTACTCTTGGAATTCCAAACCGGGCAAAGATGTTAGATTGAACAAATTTACAAACAACCGAGTGGTCATTTGTCCTTGTAGCAATTGCTTCAATCCACTTCGAGACATAGTCCACCGCCACCAAAATATACAAAAACCCGTTTGAATTAGGAAACGGACCCATAAAGTCGATGCCCCAAACATCAAATATCTCTACAACCAAAATTGGTTGCATTGGCATCTCATCTCTTTTGGATATGCTCCCCAACCTTTGACAATTTAAACAATTCGGGGCGAATTCGCAAGCATCTTTAAAAATTGTAGGCCAATAAAACCCACATGAAAGCACCCGGTAGCCGGTTTTATGTCCACTAAAATGCCCACCACAAGCGGAAGAATGAGCATGTGTCAAAATTTCTTTAACTTCCGACTCGGGGACACATCTTCGGATCACTTGATTGGGCCGAATCTTGAAAAGATCCGGTTCATCCCAAATATATTGTTTCACTTGGACCATAAATTGTTGTCTTCGTTTCTTCGTCCAATGACCCGGGATAACACCCGTGGCCAAATAATTGACATAATGAGCATACCACGGTGCGGCTTGAGTGGACACGGCTAAAAGTTGCTCATCCGGAAATCTTTCATTTATTTCATTCAAATCATCACTTCCTTCCACCGGAATTCGAGACAAGTGATCCGCTACTACATTTTCACTCCTCTTTTTGTCCCGAATTTCCAAATCAAACTCTTGAAGTAGCAAAACCCACCGAATCAATCGTGGCTTAGCATCTTTTTTCTCCATCAAATATCGAACCGCATTATGGTCCGAATATACCACCACCTTGCTCCCCCAAATATATGAGCGAAACTTATCCAAAGCATACACCACCGCTAATAATTATTTTTCAGTTGTGGTGTAATTCAGTTGCGCTTCGGACAAAGTTTTGCTCCCATAGTAAATTACCACCGGCTTCTTATCCACTCGTTGGCCCAAAACAACACCAATTGTAGTGTCGCTTGCATCACACATTATCTCAAATGGCTTTGTCCAATCCGGTGGTTGCAAAATAGGAGCCTTGACCATATGTTCCTTCATAACATTGAAAGCTTGCAAACATTCATTAGTAAAATCAAAGGGAACATCTTTTAAAAGCAAATTACATAAAGGCTTGGTAATAACACTAAAACCTTTAATAAAACATCTATAAAAACCCGCATGTCCCAAGAATGATCTTACCCCTTTCACATTTTTCGGTGGTGGCAATGATGATACGACCTGAATTTTTGCCTTATCCACCTCCATACCCCGCTCAGAAATCACATGGCCTAACACAATTCCCTCTTGCACCATGAAATGGCTTTTCTCCTAACTAAGCACTAAATTTTTCTCAACACATCTTTTTAAAACTTTTTGCAACTCGTTGAGACAAGATTCAAAACTAGCGCCAAATATTGAGAAATCATCCATAAACACTTCCAACGACTCTCCAACCATGTCCGAGAAAATACTCATCATACATCGTTGAAAAGTTGCTGGAGCATTACACAATCCAAATGGCATCCGCCTAAAGGCAAAAGTACCATATGGACAGGTGAAGGTGGTCTTGTGTTGGTCATCCGGGTGTATTGCTATTTGGTTATACCCCGAATACCCATCTAGAAAGCAATAATATATTTTTGACCCGACAGTTTTTCAATAATTTGGTCAATAAATGGGAGTGGGAAATGGTCATAGAAGTAGCGGCATTCAGTTTTCGGTAATCAATGCACACCCGCCACCTGGTAACGGGTCGGGTAGCAATTTGTTCACCATTATCATCTTTAATTACTTGAATATCGGACTTCTTAGGGACCACTTGAGTAGGACTTACCCAAGCACTATCCGAAATGGGATAGATAATTCCCGTATCCAACCACTTAATTACCTCTTTCTTTACCACTTCTCTAAGGTTCGGGTTCAACGTTCTTTGAGCATCTCTTGTGGGCTTTGCATCCTCGGTTGTGATGATCTTATGCATGACAATTGATGGACTAATTCCCTTAAGGTCGGCAATCGTCCACCTAATAGCTTCTTTATTTTCTCTCAAGACTTCCATCAAATCTTGCTCTTGTGCCATCTCCAAATTAGAGGCGATAATGACCGGTAATGTGTCATTATCCCCTAAGAACACATACTTTAAATGGCTTGGCAAATCCTTGAGCTCTAACTTTGGTGCCACTTCTAGCGACGGTTTGGTACTCGAATCAATTTCCACTGGTAAACTATCAAACTGGTGAGACCATGGTGGTCGACCCTCCTTCAATGCCAACACATCTTGCTTTTCCTCTTCAGTCTCCAAATCACAAACATGTACCTGTTCAGAAAAACTACAAGCACACAATTCCATTCCATCTTTCTCATATTCATGTGGATTTCATCCCTCAATGATATCTGCCATAAAACATTCTTCAACACCGGAATCATTAGAATTGTTAGTAAAAACATTTAAACGCATTTTCCGGTTTCCAAATGTCATATCAACCGTGCCAAATCTACAATCAATTACCGCATGCGCGGTGTTCAAAAATGGCCGACCCAATATAACATTTTGTTGTTGTTTTGAATCCGCGGAGGAATAATCCAATACCAAAAAATAAACTAGGTAATAAAATTCATCAATTTTAACAATGACATTTTGAACCATCCCCCGAGGTAACTTATGAGATAAATCGGCTAAAACAACGTTGTCTCCACCCTAGCTAATGGACCAAAGTCATATTGATCATACAACCCACCCGGTAAAATGCTCACCCCGGCTCAAAGATCTAGCAATGCCTTTGCCATTTGAAAATTACCAACTTGAATATTTATTAATGGCGTGCCCGGATCTTGGAGCTTAAGAGGAAGCTCCCCATTTAGAACTGCACTCACTTGACCGGTAACATTTACCCGCTTAGGCATTTTTTTTCTTTTGTTGCCTCTTTTGCGTACACAATTCTTTCAAAAATTTAGCATAGGCGGGTACTTGTTTTATTACATCAAGTAAAGGAAGATTTATTTTTACTTGTTTAAACATGTCCCACATTTCTTCTTTTTGGGGACCTCTTGATTCAATAAATTTTTTCTTACCCGGGTCAAGTAGAGCCGATAGAAATGGAACTTGATTCGGCTCATTTTCAACTTTTTTATTTTTTTCATTTTCACTCTCTTCCGGTTTTTTAACATTTGCTTCTTTTGGTAAAACCGGTAGAGCTTCATCATTTTCACTTTCATCACCCGTAACATCCTCAACTACCCCCTCAACAAAACCCGGTGACAAATTAGCTTTAAATTCTTTACCACTTCTTAACACACTCACTTGATTAACATTAACATTATTACCTCGTGAAGAGCCATGGGACGGATTTACCTGAGTATCACTAGGAAGTTTTCCTTTACCTTTCTTCAATTCTGCCACATTAGTTGCTAATTGGCCCATTTGGGTTGTCAATGCTTGAATGCTTTTGTCACGAACCTCATCCTTTTGTATCCGAGCTTCATCAAGTTGGTTTCTCTTTTGCATGTCTTGTTGCATAGCTCTAAGCATCTCCATGACTTCATTTCCGCTTGATGAATCTTGACCCGAATTCCTTTGACCCGTTTGAGCTTGCCCTTGGTATCCACTGTTGTATCCACCTCTATAATTTCCTTGATTGTATTGTTGACGAGGTACATAATTACCTTGAGCAGCTTGAAAATTCGGGTTGGATTGATTTGATGCATTTCCATACCGAAAATTTGGATGATTTCGTAACCCGGGGTGATATACATTAGAGTTCATATCATAATTTCTACCACCCCCTTGAATAGCATTCACCTCTTCCGTTTGTCCTTCATTCACCACCACTTGACAAACCCCCGCCGTGTGGCCTATTTCTTGACAATTGTTGCAAACATTATACAATTGATTGGAAGTTTGCGCATTACCACTTTCAACCCCATGCACTTGAGGTCTTTGAATTACATGCCTCGCTCGTCTCGATGATTAGCTTTTCTTTTGGAAGTCACCGCCATTTGCTCTAAAAATGCCCAATCGTCTTGCTCATAATTTGTACCAAAAGTACCATTTGTGATAGACATTAAATCATGAGCATCCTCCGAACTCAAACCTTCATGAAAAGCATTCAATAATTCCCAAAGTTGAATCCCATGGTGAGGACAATTTCTTAACATCATATTGAACCTCTCGAACGCTTCATGAAACATCTCTCCCGATTGTTGTTGAAAGCTTCTCAACCCTCTCCTTGCATCATTAGTCTTTTGAGAGCTATAAAATTCATCTAGGAATATCTGTTGCATGTCGGCCCATGTGAAGATAGATGCGGATGGTAAAGTGTGAAACCATCTTTTTTCCTTGTCTTCCAATGAAAATTGGAAAAGAACCAACTTCACATCATCTGCAGAAAAACCTTATCCCCCAATAGTGTTGCAAATAGAATCATATGTCTCCAAATGAAAATAAGGCTCTTCCGTTGCTAGCCCCTTGAATTTTGGTAGACTTTAGTGTGAGGTTTTTCTAACTTCAAAAGTTCTTCCATTTTCATTTTGAGGAATCACTATTGGTGATGGATTATTAGTGATAATCGGCCGAAAATGCGCTTCAATTCCCCGTACAACATCACGGTGGAGTCTTCTAAGTGCTCCCAATGGCGCTCTTGGTTGACCCATTTGTCCTTGCATTGGCCCTTGTGGTGCAAATTGTTGTTGATGTTGATTTTGATGCGTAGGTGGTTGTTGAATCGGCCACTGATTTTGAGCTTGCATGTTTGGAGGCCGCATTTGGTTAAGTGGTGTAGGACGTTGCAAGTGCAATCCTTGCGGTCTAACATGTTGCACACCAACCGGTAGTCTTCCCGGGTCTTGAAATGGTAAAAGTGGTTGACTTACTTGACCGGTTTGAGCTTGAGATCCCACAAATGCACCTTCACCTCCATAATAATACCCCTCTTCATTATACCCACTAAACTCTTCTTCATCATACACATCATCATACACATCTCTTTAAAATCTAGAATTTTGGCCACCTGGAAAAGATGAGTAGTAAAAACCCGATTGGTTAGGTGGTTGGTAAGTAGATGTGGTGTGGACAATTGTTGAACCTTGTCCTTGTGGTTGTGGAATAGTAGAAGATGATGATTGACCCGTAGATGGAAAAAAATGGGAAAATGGTGGTATGGTGTTTGATGGACTAAAGGTAAGGTTTGGCTCAACTTGAGTGGAACTCGGTTGGGTGGTATGGATTGGTGTAGCGGGATTGTTGGAAAGGTTAGGCATTGTGGTGTTGGGTGAAAGTTGTGAAGAAGTAGGCATGAATGATGAGGTCGTTTGACCCGTTGTTGGTACGTGAGAGTCTTGCATTATGTTTCTTGGTGTAAACGGTGAAGTAGGTGAATCAATGATTTTGTTCCTTCTTATCAACACTCGGTTCTGTCTCAATGTCCTTTCAATCTCCGGATCAAACAATAGTGGTGATGACTCGTGAGAGCCTCTAGTATGCATACACTTGAAGTACCTGCACACTAAACACAACCAGTGTAAACCCGAAAATAACAAAACAAAACTAAAAGATTAACACACGTTGCGCACTACTCCCCGGCAACGGCGCCAAAATTTGACGTGCTTGTCGTGGTACACGTAAAATTTCCCAACTACAACTAAAGAATAGTGGCAAGAAGGTATCGAACACAGGGAGTTTGTGGAAAATGTGTAGATTCTAGCTTTGTTAATTAACTAAAATTAAACTACCTAACAAAAAGTAAATGATTAAGATTTTTGATTGTTTTGAGTTGAACTAAAATAACGACTAATTATCGATTTAACTAAAGAGTGTTTCTTCAAATTATGAGATAATGACCATTCAAGGATCCGGTTTCTCTAAACACTCGTGTAAAAGTTCCAACTAGAAAGAGTTACATAGACATAACTCATTTAAAAACAATTGTTATGATAAAATGGAACAAAGTACTCGGATTATATTAACGCGAGGTTTTTTCCCGATGACCAATTAATCAATAAGCAACCCAAATCCTTCCTGTAATATCTCGATTGTTAACAACACCAAGAACGTACGCTTGAGACTAGAAATTGGTAAATTAATCAACACGCTACAAACAATTATTCAAACATCATAATAATCAAGAAAGAATACTAAATTATGATTCTAGAAATTCAAGGAAACATACACAAGAGTTTTAGCCTAGCATAGTTTGGTGAATCATCATAACCTTCAAGGAATTGTTCATAAGAATCAAAAACATAAACCAAATGATTAGAATTGTTCTCCAATGATTCCAAGCAGCCAAAATCGCCCAAAAACTTGTCTAGAAACGTTCATAAGTGAGAAGACAACCAAGAGACACCATCAAGTCGTCTTTAATAGAGGAGTTACATTTTGGTGCAGGGCCCACCGTACCTTACGGTGGCTACCGTAAGGTACGGTGGAGCCTTTGTAATTTTCAATTTTTTCTTCTTTCACTCTTCTTTGTCCCGCTCCATTCCGGTCCGTTCCAAAGCTCGGTTTTCTTCATTTTAAGCTCCTTAATGCACCTACATCCAAAATTCTCGTAGTTATCTAATTCCAAGCAATATCATGATCAAATGTGGTTAAAATAAGCGTTTTAACATTATAAAGGGTTGTTCCTTGAACCACCCATCATGCGTATATTGGAGAAGTTGATGATAAATATAAGGAGTTCAGAGGGATTTTCGAGTATCCCAGGAGTTCCCTGATTGTGTATGCTATTGCACAACCTCATACCATTTACCAAGATCATCAAGAAGAGTTCTGGAAGAATGGAAGACTAGACTTCTTTGATGGGAAGACAGTTATACACAACAAAGTGCAAGATAACATGATGCTCGTTTCTGAGGACGATTTTAGGCGTGTTCTAAGATTGAATGATTCTTAGACAGATCCGACAAAGTTACCGTGGACTGTTCAAAGAGGATGTTTCTTGAGAATGAAGTATTTGGGAAAGATAACAGAATGCCAACTATTTAAGTCTAACATGTGTCTAGCTTTCAAATACCTGCTTCAGGTTATCATTCATATCTTTGCCCTGATTAGAGGAGGATGGGATGTTCTACGTGAAACCACATGTTCCATGGCAGTAACACTAATCCTTAACAAAGAATTCAACATATCAGGGATGTTATTTCAGCATATGAAAGAAGTTTTTGATGGAACAAAGACTGACAAGTTTCTTATGTACCCAAGATTCCTACAAATGAATTTTGATGACAAGTATCCTAACTTGGTCAAAGATCCAACACAGATTCTTAACCAAGAACACATGAATGCCATGACATTGAACCGGATGACAACTTACATAGCGAAAGAAGAAAAAACAACCAACTAGAAGGTTATTTGAGCACTTGATCAATCCTAGATTCAAGGCTCCGGGCAGAGATGGGTAGAGACATGAAGAAAGTGATTCAGATTCAGACTCACCGTTAGTTCTGGTGTTAAAGGGTGAGAAGGTTAAACGACAAGTGGTTAAGAAGGGTGCCAAATCGTAAAAGGGTAAAGAGATTGAAAGCTCATCAGTTGCTAAGAAGAAGAGTAAAAAGAAGACTTTGTTAGTTGATGAGGATACTGAGACAGAAGAAGAATGGGTGTCGAAGGATACTGATAAAGAAATAGAAACCACAGCCACTGGTGCTTCTATTAATCCTGTTGACGAGTTAGTTGAAGAACAACTTTAGAGAGGGTATATAAAATAGAATGGGGGAGTTGATTTTCGATGCTGACGATGATATGATTAGTTCTCCTGTTGCTCCTAAATCGACTAAGCGTGGACGTCTGAAGTCCATGTCGAAGAAGGAGACAAAGAGATCTAAGAGACAAAAAGATTTTGATATTCTATTGAAGGGCAAAAAGGTTCCTACAACTTCAACACCACCAACAAGTAGCAAATCCCCAGCCAAAGAACCCCAAAAGAAGAAGCAGAGAGTTACTGAAGATGTGAAAGTTGTTAAGATGAAAACCACAGCATCAACCACACAGCAGAACCCGTTAGATGTATCTAACCTTTTGAATTATCTATTACACAGTTTTGAAAAACCCTCATCATCATCCCAACCACAACCCGAAGGTGTTTCCCAACCTACTATCACAATATCTGATGATGCATTGAATCTGATACAGCAGCAGATAGCTAAATTGGAAAAAAAAAATTGATTATCAGAAGACTGCTTTGACAAAACAAGAAAGTGAGATCAAGCAATTGAAGGAGAACGAGAAGGATATGTTAAAGCTAATAGCCAAATCAAAGGAGAAACAGGATAAGTTGGTGGAAGAGGTTACGAGTCTTCAACTTGAAAACCCAAAGTTACAGCTTTCCAATGTGAACAATGAAAGAAGGATTATGGCGGTGGAAAAATAGAATGAAAAGCTGAAAAATATTATCGAAAGTCTTTATCAAAAAGCACCTCAACTGAAAGGTACAGATGAATCTGATGAAGAAGATGATGAAGAGGATTTTGATGATGAGGAAAAAGATGATGATGATAATGATGATGATGATAATGATGGTTCTGATGATGATGGTGACAATGATGATAAGGATAAAGATGCTGAAGGATCGATTGATTCTGATGATATTGATGATGATATCGAGAAATATTCCTACGAGAAGTGACAAAAGGCTAAAGAAGATAAATCAGCAGGTCCAAGTGATAGTGGGAAAGAACAGATGTCTGATGTTGACAAATAGAGGTTATAGAAGATGTTGAAGCGCGGATACGTCTCAGTTAGATTCACATCCAGATTCGGGGATATCTTCATAAACGACAACATGAAGTACCGTATTGAATATCCTGAACCTGAACTGGAAGATGGTGAAGTATGCGCCGAAATAGCAAGATAGATTCTTGAAGGCATAGGACAACAGGCTGGTATGACTCTTGAAGAATTGATTCAGAAGAAAAAGATTCCTAATCTACTAGTTTTTGAACCAGGAAAACATTCAGTTGATTCAAACGTGGACTTTCATGAAGTGGAGATCGAGGATATTTCACTTGAAGAATATCCTGAGTGTTACAACATGAAAGACAAAACAAGCGTCCTGTTTGTTGATGAATCTATCCTGAAAGAAGCTGAAAAAGTGGCTGACGATAAAGGAAAGAAAATCAGATGCTTTATTGAACTATCTTAGAAGGTTACGTGAAGAAGAAAACAATAGACCAAAGCCACCAATTCATAGAGATTTCTATTGCTATTATAATCTAGTTTTCAAAGGATGAGCGATAGCTTGGAAGTTCTTTCCTCAGCTTAGGTGTGTCGGTATCAAGTGGGAACGAGGGATTCTTTATTTCAGTCATTTTCATGATATCAAGACTTTGCCCTACTGGGCCGTACGAGACGTATGTAGATATAAGCTGGTTGGTGCTACTGGATTGTTGGAATATATGGCAGACAAGATGACATGAGAAAGCCTGACCAAGTGGGACACTTACAAGCCACAATATCCACACCACATAGTTCACAAGAAGATCAATCCGGCGAATAATCTACCGTATGTGACTTTGAAATATAAGCCTCCAGTTTGTATGAAGAAGATTCCCCTTATGCCAATGGAACAAGATATAAGCAAGAATTTCACATTTTGATATTATGATTAGGGTGCAGCTGAAGCGGTTATTGTTATGGATAATGCAGACAAGATGAAGTTGTGCAGAAAATTGAGGATTTCGATCCGATGTGACTGATAAACTGCTCGAAGAAGAATATTGAGACACCTTACTTTATTCTGATTCATTTTGATGCACTTGATATTCAACAGGCGTGGAAATTTCAAGCAGTTGTGAAGTTGTGCTTTGCATTCGAAGTGCATGCAAATTGTGATTATAAGGGGTTGCTGGGTAAACATGCGTTGAAGTTGAAGAAGCCAATACTAGTTAAAGAAGCAGGAAAGAAGGAGATGGCAAAAGAAAAACTCAAGTTTGTGCTGAGAGAGAACAAAAAAAAATAATCCGAGCTACAGACAAGGGGGATTTTGTAGATACATATTTCATATATGTGTCTGTAGCTTTCGGATTGTCAAACACGAAAACGCCGAAGATTCAAAGTTAAAGTGTATTTTGGAAGATTGGTTCGGGAGATCGAAGGGTCGAACCAGTTTATTTAGGGTCGAATGAATTTTTATTCTTTTGATTCGAACTTTGTAATGGTCGAATGGTTTGATTCAAACCCACGATAGGTCGAACGAAACTGTTTATATATATGTGTGGGTTGGTTAGAGGTAGTTCACAGAGTTGTTCAGTTGTGTGTGTGTCTAGTGTGTGATCATTTACACCTTGAAGTGTGTATTTTCATTATATCGCGTTTGTAACCATTGTTATCATTTTAAGATTAATGAAAACATTTGAAAATGGAAATTAACGTGTTCTGATTACGGTTTATATCATTTTGCATGATCATTAGGGTTTCTGCACCTGATGTATCTTAACTCGTGTTGATTAAACGTTTCTTTGTCTAAAACCGATCCTACAGGTTATGGGACTCATGGTTTGCACAATAATAATTCGCTTAGCTAGCTTTTGATTGGTCATACACGAATTTCACAAGCACTTTACTTAGTACATTAAAACCTGTGAACTCACCGACATTATGTTGACAAATCTTTTATGCATGTTTTTCAGGTAATTGATCATGAGGAGTAGGAACTTGGGAGAGTGGTTCAAGTGTGCACATCGTGGTATCATCACCTACATCAGTTTAGATATAATAATGTTGGTCATATCATGTTTTTGGTATTTGGTCCATTGATTTCCAGACAATGTTACATTTTTCTTAACTATGTATGACTTTATTCATCATTGATGATATCTATTTTAAATTACATCTTATGTGTTTCTCGAACCTTGTGCTTGAAAACCTTTCGAATCACATCCTCATGTTTCCGCCATGGCGGGGTGTGATAGATTGGTATCAGAGAAGAAGGTTATAGCGAACTAAGATTCTTTTGAGTTAACTATAACTAAAGAAAACATTTTCGAAACATTTTCACAAAGTACCACATTACCTCGCCTTGCACCTCTCCAGTTCCTAAGGTGCTCCATGACTACACATGGGTATAGAATTTCATTTACCGACATTCATATTCATTCATATACATATGCATTTGACAGGATCATGGCCATTACGGTTTACCTCACTTTGTTATCCGACTTAGAGGAGGACTACCTCGTTAACGCCACCCCCGAGGAGGACCCTCATCATGTTTCTCCTGCCGATCCCAACCCCATCGCTTACGAGGCGCCCGACTACCCACACAATAATGTAGGCTTTATTATGGACGACTTCGACGAGGATATGTATCCCCAGCCTGCCGATCGTCATGTCTTGGATGATGACATGGAGGATGACGCCCCTCCTACTCTTGACGACCCTGGCGTTCATCCAGAGGCGATTCCAGCCTAGGACCCAGCTCCCGCTGAGGTTCTTCCCATGGCACAGCCTACTCCTGACCCGACACCTTCCTTCCGCTCATTTTGCTACTTTTCAAGCGGTGGACGCTATGCGTGCACTCCTCAAGAGGTACCGTAATGTGTGTAAAACTTGGATGATCCGAATTTTAGCCAATGCACTGAAAAAACCCCTTGATATGGCTTGGATTCAAGCTTGTTCTTGTGTCTAGGGTTTGTTTGTTGATGGAGATGTGTTCTCCTGATGTATTTTTGTAACACACATTTGTGTGTGTTATTGTTTTATTAATTTTCATTAATAAAAATCAAGTTCATCAGATTGGCAACTGTAGCACCTTAACTAACCCCCAAGGTCATTTCCATATAAAACTAACTAGTCAAGTTAGTTTTCCTATATCATTTGTTCTTTTATATAACTAATAACACTAACTAGGTTATTTCAATATTAAAACATAACTCTTATCCTTATTGTTTTAGTATCGTTTTGTTATTTTGCTAATCGCGCCTAATGGTGTAATTAGGCGAAATGGATATTTTGGGGCGTTAAAGTTACCAGTCGTCTGACACCCTGCAGGCGACTAGCATTGCTAGTAGGCCCTGATCCTGGTGACTGGCAAGCCAGTCGCTCTGACTAGGGCGATTGGGTTTTCCGATGCATTAATTGCTAATTTAACACATTAATTCACGTATGTACATATTGGCAAGGTTTATAATGATCGTAAACATTTAATACCTGACACTTTACACTTTTATGTTATTTCACCAACCCTCGGGTCTCAGGACTCGGGACTCGGGACTCGAGACTCGTGTGTGTGCGTTTTAACAGGTGATCCTCCAAACCACCAACCTATGGACATTATGTGTGTAAACCGACTCAAATAACCTTGTTAAATGTGTTTTATGAATGTTTCGCTAAGGTAGACTTATGTGTTTGTTAAAATTATTAACCAGAGTATGCTGGGTGTCACATAGCCAGTCTCCCCCCTTTGGGGCTACTGGCTTAGCCAGTCTATGTCCCATTAGGAAGACTGGGTTTTTTCATATGCTTATCATATCAATTCACGGATAAACATATCGGCAAGTTATCTAACATTAACAAAACATATAATTCTCGACAAGTTACTTTTGTTATGTTATTTCACCAACACTCGGGATACGAGGCTCGTGTGTGGTACCCGGTGATTCCCCGAATCACCATAACCATAACCATAGTATGTGTAGACCTACCAGTGATTCCCCAAATCACCAGAACCATAACTGTAGTGTGTGTAGACTTACTTAACTAATTCAGTTATGTTCGTTTACAAATGCACTGCTAAGGTAGACTTAAGTGTTATTAGAAAAGTTAACCTGAGTTTGCCTGGTGTCACAACAAAGGTACGTGTTAGCAAAGATGCATCACGAACGTTCCTACTTTTTATCTATCTCTATATAAATATTATTCAAAACCACTTTGTTAATAAAAATGTACATGTGATCGGAATACAAATGTAAATGTTATATAGCCTTCTCACAATTTCATTACACACACACAAAGTGGCGAAGCTTAACTTTTGGATGGTTGGGGCCGAAAGTCATGAGATCCAATTTTTTTCTCAAATTGATGGGGGCGGATACAAAAAAAATACAAAATTTTTAGATAAAACAGGGCCCATTCTAAGCTTCGCCCCTACACACACATGTTATATATTCAATTGTACAAAACCTTAAGCAATCCTTAAGCAAACTCTCCATCATGAATCATTCTAAGCTTCGCCGAAAGTTGTAACTTTTCGCATTAAATCGTACGTTACGGATTACAACGACAAGCCTTAGTATTATTTTTTGGTGATATTTTGAACCCTAATACAACGATATTTATTCATATATATATATATAAATGTATATATATAATAATAATAATAATAATAATAATAATAATAGTAATAAAAAAGAATCTGATTTTGTAATCCTTTGGCTAAGCAATCTGATGCATCAGCGGCCCAACCTGTAAGCCCATTCCAGAAGCAAGCCCAAATCCCGGCCCACCAGGACTCGGCCCAAAGCCCCTCACCCCTCTCCCTTCTCTGTTTTAAAAAGAAACAAAAAGGGTTGCCTCGGCTGGGATTCGAACCGGGGACCCTTCACACACCACACACGCGTTTACACCACTGGACCACACCCTTCAATTTGATTTTAACCCAGGCTCATTTACATTTATACCCGTTTTTCTGTTCCTCTCCTCCTTCCTTTTCCATATCTGTTCACGAGCAGCAGCAGACTTTTTTTTTATTTTATTTTTTTTTCTTTTGACCAAATCAATTGGCTTAATTCGTGTATGATTGATCTAAATTAACACAACATCGTAATCTTCGGTCCATTAGACGTCAAACCCACGTTCAATTATCATAAATTCTTACCGATTATAACCATTTTCACGCGTATACAATTGAACGTGGTCAACCTTGCCAAATCTAATACCTAGACCCATTCACTATAAATTGAACCTCTGAGAACGATCACAACTTGCCAATTATCTCTTCTCACCCCCAATCTTCTTCAAATCACCCTGTTTATTATCTTTTGATCGTGTTTTGACTTTAAGGTTGACCGGCCAATCGAGTATCAAAACAACATTGTAAGTTTGATTTTTCCAGTGGGTTTTGATTATCGGCATTCACACATCATAAACCCTAAGATTAATCAGGTTATTGATGTGTGAATTGCTTGATTGGAAAAGCTAGGGCTTGTAGTTATTGATTTGGGGAAGAAACTTATCCTGCTTGTTGTATTTATTTTTTTATAACTGAGATAAATCACAACCACAGGCCTAGGCCAAGTGGTTGTGACTGATGCCTACATCTAAGGCAACCCGAGTTCGAGTCCCGTCTTGGACACTATTTTTCACTTAATTTCATTTCTTTTTAACAAACCATTATATATATATATATATATATTACACTTAAACTTTGTAAATTCCTTTTTAAATATTAAAACTATTTTATAAATTCTAAAAAAAATATATTTATTAAATCTGGGTTAAAAGTTTTATTTACAATTTTTATTTTTCTGAAATTCATTTATTTAATATTTATTATAATTAAATCAATTTTATACTTTTATATTTATAAAAATCCATTTAAATATCAAAACAATTTTATTAAATTCTACAAAAATTATCCTGAATTTGTATAAAGTTAAACTTTACTGAAATGATTTTTAATTCTGAAAAATCATTTGTTTTATATTTTTTATCAATTTTTGTTAGATTTAATCATAATTAAATCATAATAAATTCAATTTTCATTATTTTTGCACCAAAATTTTATACAATTTATTTTTAAATATTTAGAACAGAAATATGATTTTTAAAATAGAAATTCTTTAATTTTAGTATTTTTGAATATTAAAGTTAAATTTTGACAATTTGTAATAAATAGATTTAAAAATCTATTTTATAGGAAATAATTTTATAAAAATTATTTTTGTACTTCAAACACATTATTGTGATCATCCTGAATTTAAATTTCATAAAAAGATTTTTGGTTATTTATTTACTAATATTCTCTCATTTATTAAACAATTTTCATATTAATCAAACAAGCATTTATCCCCAAATTCGAAGCCCTAGAACTTATACATTTGTAGACTTGATAGACTTAGACATATTTATTACCTCATTATAGGGTGATACTTGATACATTTGGGCAACACACTATTTTCAAGAGATAACATTTTACCAAGGTGAGTTTTACATAGCCCCTTTTCTATTTATCACTATTTTTGGGGTGAAACATGTTACAACAATATTTATGCAATTCAATCATCAATGTGTCTATGTGTATTTCTATGTTGCATTATGTCTTGAACATGACTAGGGTAAGCACAATTCTAGCATAAACATTCATCAGCCAAACGGTATACATTGATAGATCTATTGGACTGACAATCCCACCCGGATACGTGCCTCCTACAAAGGTTACGTGGGTGTTTGTTACTGCAATTTAAACGAGTGAACCATGAGCGTATGGGATGTACCACAATTACAACAGTCAACAAGGTTGATTATGCACTCGATTTACTTCTAGTATGTTTTCGCATATGAACTAGACTGCCATGACACATGAATTGCACAACAATTTTATTCTATTATCAAAACCTATGTAATTCTCACCAACTTATGTTGACCCAAAACATTTTCAACTTAACATGTTTCAGGTTCTATTTGCTTGAAGATTTGATTTGATGCTTGAAGATATGTGTATAGTTTTATACAATTTGATGTACAAATTCTAGAACAATTGTATGTAATTCATTTAAATCATTTAATGAAATTTATTATTTACCATAAGCTACTGAACAATCATCAATACGTGACATCCCGATGTTTCCGCCATCGGTTGGGGTGTTACAGATTGGTATCAGAGCCATGGTTATAGGGAATTAGGTTATTAGAAAAATAATCTAGTCTATAACCATAGGATTTAACCAGTACTTGCTTCTTTTGCTTGATATTCTCTATCTCCTACTTCTTATCTCTACTTTCATCCCTACAAGGAGGTTGCTCTCCATCACTGGATCCACTCTTAGACTAATAAGGCAAAATCCTCAGGTCTAACCTGAACCACCTTGAGATCTCGTCGAAGTTCTAGATTTTAATAACGAACACGTGCAATCTGGAAGGGTGAACGCCTGTATTCTGAGTCTTCTGTCTAGGCTGGCATTGCGCATATATCCCAATCAGACGAGGGACCCGGATGCCTACCTGGGAATTCTCGGGATAAGTGTTCACTTATAGGCTAAAGCATGTCTTCATATGTTATTAGAATTTAGAATCTTTGATAAGTCAACGTTTTCGTTTATTCGTTTTAACTAATGAATAAATGATTACACTCCTTATATAACCTCATTGTGTCTCTTACAGATCATGCCTCCACGTCGCAGTGCCCGTCTTAACAGTGGTGAAAATCATGATGAAGGAAGTAGCAATCACAACCACAACCACGATACTAACCACAACAACAACAACAACAATAACAATGGTGTTGATGCCCAACTGGCTACAATCATTTCTCAACAAATGGCACAGCAAATTGCAACTCTGGTTCCCAACTTACTAGCTCAAGTCATCCAGTTGAACGGCAACGGCAACGGGAATGGACACCACAACGAGAATGGACTTCCAGCCTGTACCCTTAAGCACTTTAATTCTTGCAATCCCCCAAAGTTCAGTGGAGAAGAAGGAGCTACAGGACTCCTACAATGGTTTGAGGGTATTGAGAATACCTTCATCAACAGTGAGTGCCCCAACAACTTTAAAGTCCGTTATGCCATGAGTGTTCTTCACAAACGAGCACTCACTTGGTGGAATGAAGAAAAACGCACTCGTGGAGCTGAAGCTGCACTAGCCTTAACTTGGGATCAAGCTAAAGACATTATGAAGGCAGAGTTCTGTCCTCGTAATGAAATCAAGAAGCTGGAAGATGAATTTCATGATCTTGCTCAAGACAGTGGGGAAAACCTTGCTTACAACACACGTTTTCACGAACTTAGCTTACTGCTACCCCACAAAGTCACCCCTTTGCCCATTGCGATCGAAAAATACATTGGTGGCTTACCGATGCAGATTCAAGACACGGTGTGGGGAAGGAACCCTGCTACTTTAGAGGAAGCAAAGCGTTTGGCTGCCACCCTAACAGATAACCATGTGAAGGCAGGAACCCTGACTCGTAAAGGGGAAAAGAAGAAGGATACTCCCCAAACTGCCGTTGAAACCAAAACTGAAGCCTCAACCAACGGAAAGAACAAGGTCAGGAATTTTGCAATAGACACCACTACCCCACCCAACAAGAAACCATACAATGGGAAGTTACCTAAGTGTGACACCTGCCAGTATCACCACCCAACTCAAGTTCCCTGCCGACAGTGCACCAATTGTCAAAGATATGGGCATCTTGCAGATGCTTGTCGTATCCCTGCTACAAACGCTCTTGATGCTCCAAATAACCCCGCTTGAGACCCTCCAGCTACCTTACAAGCAAACCCCACCATTTAAATGATACCTATTTTCTCTTTAATTCTATGTATTGACACTTTTTGATTCAAGTAATAAAATCAAGTATTATCATAACATCTATGTGCATGCTTGTTTGAATGTGAACTAATTGCTATATCTATAATCATACTTGCTTACTTGTACAACAATTAGTTGACTATCAAACAACCTACCTAACGATTGGTAGAGGTCATCATGTCTTTCCAACAGTCGGGAGAGGCCCTACCACCTGCTCTACGACTGGTGGGGACTATCAGACCTGCTCAACAATTGGTAGAGTCATAAAAGGACGCAAAACCCCAATGTAAGGTAAATTGATAATTACGGTCCGGAACGTAATCATGAATTTACAGGTACGTTAAGGTGGTGTGAAATTTTATCAAGGTTTCCGGTAGTTGGCCAATTGTAACCCTGGTTTTCTCTTAACTTCGGGACGAAGTTCCTAAAAGTAGGGGAGACTGTAACTTTTCGCATTAAATCGTACGTTACGGATTACAACGACAAGCCTTAGTATTATTTTTTGGTGATATTTTGAACCCTAATACAACGATATTTATTCATATATATATATATATAAATGTATATATATAATAATAATAATAATAATAATAATAATAGTAATAAAAAAAATCTGATTTTGTAATTCTTTGGCTAAGCAATCTGATGCATCAGCGGCCCAACCTGTAAGCCCATTCCAGAAGCAAGCCCAAATCCCGGCCCACCAGGACTCGGCCCAAAGCCCCTCACCCCTCTCCCTTCTCTGTTTTAAAAAGAAACAAAAAGGGTTGCCTCGGCTGGGATTCGAACCGGGGACCCTTCACACACCACACACGCGTTTACACCACTGGACCACACCCTTCAATTTGATTTTAACCCAGGCTCATTTACATTTATACCCGTTTTTCTGTTCCTCTCCTCCTTCCTTTTCCATATCTGTTCGCGAGCAGCAGCAGACTTTTTTTTTATTTTATTTTTTTTTCTTTTGACCAAATCAATTGGCTTAATTCGTGTATGATTGATCTAAATTAACACAACATCGTAATCTTCGGTCCATTAGACGTCAAACCCACGTTCAATTATCATAAATTCTTACCGATTATAACCATTTTCACGCGTATACAATTGAACGTGGTCAACCTTGCCAAATCTAATACCTAGACCCATTCACTATAAATTGAACCTCTGAGAACGATCACAACTCGCCAATTATCTCTTCTCAACCCCCAATCTTCTTCAAATCACTCTGTTTATTATCTTTTGATCGTGTTTTGACTTTAAGGTTGACCGGCTAATCGAGTATCAAAACAACATTGTAAGTTTGATTTTTCCAGTGGGTTTTGATTATCGGCATTCACACATCATAAACCCTAAGATTAATCAGGTTATTGATGTGTGAATTGCTTGATTGGAAAAGCTAGGGCTTGTAGTTATTGATTTGGGGAAGAAACTTATCCTGCTTGTTGTATTTATTTTTTTATAACTGAGATAAATCACAACCACAGGCCTAGGCCAAGTGGTTGTGACTGATGCCTACATCTAAGGCAACCCGAGTTCGAGTCCCGTGTTGGACACTATTTTTCACTTAATTTCATTTCTTTTTAACAAACCATTATATATATATATATATATATATATTACACTTAAACTTTGTAAATTCCTTTTTAAATATTAAAACTATTTTATAAATTCTAAAAAAAATATATTTATTAAATCTGGGTTAAAAGTTTTATTTACAATTTTTATTTTTCTGAAATTCATTTATTTAATATTTATTATAATTAAATCAATTTTATACTTTTATATTTATAAAAATCCATTTAAATATCAAAACAATTTTATTAAATTCTACAAAAATTATCCTGAATTTTTATAAAGTTAAACTTTACTGAAATGATTTTTAATTCTGAAAAATCATTTGTTTTATATTTTTTATCAATTTTTGTTAGATTTAATCATAATTAAATCATAATAAATTCAATTTTCATTATTTTTGCACCAAAATTTTATACAATTTATTTTTAAATATTTAGAACAGAAATATGATTTTTAAAATAGAAATTCTTTAATTTTAGTATTTTTGAATATTAAAGTTAAATTTTGACAATTTGTAATAAATAGATTTAAAAATCTATTTTATAGGAAATAATTTTATAAAAATTATTTTTGTACTTCAAACACATTATTGTGATCATCCTGAATTTAAATTTCATAAAAAGATTTTTGGTTATTTATTTACTAATATTCTCTCATTTATTAAACAATTTTCATATTAATCAAACAAGCATTTATCCCCAAATTCGAAGCCCTAGAACTTATACATTTGTAGACTTGATAGACTTAGACATATTTATTACCTCATTATAGGGTGATACTTGATACATTTGGGCAACACACTATTTTCAAGAGATAACATTTTACCAAGGTGAGTTTTACATAGCCCCTTTTCTATTTATCACTATTTTTGGGGTGAAACATGTTACAACAATATTTATGCAATTCAATCATCAATGTGTCTATGTGTATTTCTATGTTGCATTATGTCTTGAACATGACTAGGGTAAGCACAATTCTAGCATAAACATTCATCAGCCAAACGGTATACATTGATAGATCTATTGGACTGACAATCCCACCCGGATACGTGCCTCCTACAAAGGTTACGTGGGTGTTTGTTACTGCAATTTAAACGAGTGAACCATGAGCGTATGGGATGTACCACAATTACAACAGTCAACAAGGTTGATTATGCACTCGATTTACTTCTAGTATGTTTTCGCATATGAACTAGACTGCCCTGACACATGAATTGCACAACAATTTTATTCTATTATCAAAACCTATGTAATTCTCACCAACTTATGTTGACCCAAAACATTTTCAACTTAACATGTTTCAGGTTCTATTTGCTTGAAGATTTGATTTGATGCTTGAAGATATGTGTATAGTTTTATACAATTTGATGTACAAATTCTAGAACAATTGTATGTAATTCATTTAAATCATTTAATGAAATTTATTATTTACCATGAGCTACTGAACAATCATCAATACGTGACATCCCGATGTTTACGCCATCGGTTGGGGTGTTACAAAAGTCTTGATCGACACTTAACCCTCAACCTTAGATTCATATGTACAAAACCTTAAGCAAACTCTCCATCATGAATCATTATTCAATTCTCCATCACCACTCGCCAGGGTTTTGCTTGACTCAGTTAATTCGTTTTTGAACTTCTAATTAACAAGGGTCTACTTCAATCAGTTGACGATTTATGTGACACCCCGCATTTTTAGGTTAACTCTTTTACTGAACTCTAGTTAATTGTCCTTGATCATATGTGGTTAAACACTTAGCTAGGGCTAGTTGAATAGGTCTTTCAGAATGTTATGTAACAATAACACATGTTAGGTGATATCAACGTACGTTATAATTAGGAAAAATAATTGTCTTGACGCACACATGAATCCTGTATCCCGAACGTTGGTGATTTGTTAGGCATGCATGATTATATGAATGATGGGATGTTGATGAATGTGGAATAACACGTGTACGTGAATTGCATGCTTATGTGAACTACTGCATGTTAGTTAACTTGTACGTAAACGTTATGAGATATGTGCACTTAGGGTAAAAATAATATGAATTGATAAAACAATAGTTTTATATAAGTTGGTAGGATTATTATTGTCGGGATTAATCTCGAGAGTTAGATAGGGCCATTAGGCTCGCTTATCAGATAAAAATCACTAGAGCCCGAAACGTTGGCCCATAATCCTAACCTTAGTGTTTTGTTTATAAAAAAAAAATAAAACAAACCCTAATCCTACCTCTTTGCGCCGTGGATTAGAGTACCCCCCACAACCCCCTTTCAATCTCAATCTTCATCAATTTTGCACTAGTTCAAGCAATTTCGGGTGCTATCTTGTGATTCTAGGGACTCTAGCAATTCAAGGTATGCGTTTTGCATGTTAAATGATGTGATTTTAGGCTGGAAAAATTATAAAAACTTTAGGAAATATACATGCTAGGATTGCAAATCAATGTATGTTGAATGTTTATGATGTTTGTTGAAAGTGTTGATGAATGTTGTTGATAGAAATCATATCTAGAGTATATGGTACGTAAAAACCTGAGATTGAACGTGATATTATGAATGTTATTGTGTTAATATGTGGTTATTGCATGATTATAAGGTATTGAGAATGATTAGGGTTTATAAGAGTCATGTTGATAAAATTCTGATGTGCTGATAGATTCATTGTGACGAATTGTAGGGCTGTTATAGAGTCATTAAAAGGTGTAATCTGATTGTTTTCTAATGCTAAAACATAACTTATGGTGTTAGCTTTTTAAAAATTCCAAAATCATGCGTTTTGGACTTATTTTGACATATATTCATGATTTTATAAGTTTAAAGGTATAATCAGATTTTCGAATATGAAAAATTGACCAACTTTAAAGGGGTGTAACTTGAGTTTTACAAGTCCGTTGATCATGAAATTTGGACAGAGGTTGAGTCTTTGAGTATAAAAGCTTTTCCAATTGGATTCATCTCGTTTGGATGAGCCTACGATTTGTAATGAATTTTTATGTAAGCTGCTGTCAACAGCACTCTTTTTCAGAGGCGTCTGTACTAAATTAATTTTCATAAAATCTTGAGGTGTTTTTGACGGGAAATAAAAATAGTGGAGTCACGTAAAAACTTTTGAGAAGCTTCTGTAAAATTTTGGGCACTTGAAGAGTTGATTTGGTATTTTATAAATATTGGTTTCCATAACGTAAAATCTGCCCAGAAAACACAGATTTGCGAGAAATTGATTATGTGATGATTCTAGTATGTTAATGAGTTGTTAGTTATGAAATTCTATATGAAGACATGCGTATATGTTATTTATGTGTGGTAGATGCCATGATAGGTTGATGGTATGCAATGTGTGATGAGAACTAGCTATGTTAAAAGTCTTAACATGTTGCATCATTTACTAGTCCCCAATGATTGACGGGTTTTGCATGGTCTATTTGTGTCAAGTACAATTATTTGAGAGGTCACTTAAGTCTTGGTGTCAGGCACACTCAAACATTTGAAACCTTGTATTTGATAGGTTATTGGTAGGCGAGTAGTCTTCCACGTTTACTATCTTTGCAGTTTATTCTTAGCACGCAATCTAAGGTGAGTTTCACTAATTTTTCTCAAAAGCATGCGTCTCGGGTTTGAGACAACTTACTAAACTTTTCCTAGTCCGGTTGGGACTACTTTCACATCCTGGGTTGGGATGCTATGACTCCTCGTGTGGGTCGGGTTTTACTAGTTTACAAACTTTGTCCTTGATGAACTAAACCAACACTAACTCTGTAAGTCCTTCACGTACCGAATGAGTTGCCGGGTTATGGCAAACGGGTTATTAGTTGATAGCGCTATTAGGTCTGACAAACCTCACACCGGCTTGGGGAGCGCGGGAGTGAACTATAACTTAACAAATTTTTATCATTGTTGATAGGCAATGATGTAAGGCATGCAGCTCACTTTTGTGACTACACGTTCTTTAGCAATTCGGTATATCGATGTTAGTTATCATGAATGGGTTAGCTACCCTTGACATACGATGAACTAGTGTTTACATGGTTCTTGGAACCAACTCAATTACTGACTTATGTGGTTTTGGAAACCAGTACTTTTACATACTCATTTACTTTACTATGTGAACTCACCAGCTTTATGTTGACACACGTTAGCATGCTTTTGCAGGTAACTAGGTATGGAGCACGTCTAGGACATGCATCATATCATATCATGGGCTTACAAACATTTAAACTGTCTTATCATTTAACTGGTTACTTTTGGTTTTTGGGCGCGGTGTTTTGCGCAGACGTTTACTTACCGTTTACAAATTCGCTTCCGCTATACTTAATTTGGTTTGGTTAAAAGTTTAAACTTGATTTTACAATAACGAACTAAATGGTTGGGCATTTAGAGTCGTTCGTATAACTTATGGCTATGAGATCCTGGTGTGTCATGCGCCTCGCGGTAAAACCCCGCAGTGGAAATTTGAGGGTGTGACAATTTATCTTCCAGCTTAGCTGATCTCGATAGAACCAATTGAGTGTTTTTCTTATTTTTTGTTATTTATTAAATTTATACTTGTGTTATAATTAAAAGAAATCGACTGCACTTTACCATAAAAATTAACACCCCATCGTCACTTTCCTTTTTTTTTGTTCTGTGACGCTAGATACTTGCTCGACATTTTCTTGAAAAGTGCTCATCTCGAAAGACCCTAGTAGTTCATCTTTGGCACGGTTGAAAAACGCTCAGTTTGGTTTGATTTGTAAACGAATCTACTATAGGCAAAGCTCTGATCTATTCGATTCGATTAGTTAACAGCCATAGGATTACTAACATTTAAAAAACAAGTTCTAAAGGATATATTCGTGCATGTGCGCACAGTAAAACAATAAGTGTTTCATGACGTAAAGTCATGAGTAGTTTCATGTTTCTTTTTGGTTTTGTTAAAGATGATGATGCAAAGAATGAATATATAGTCAAAAATGTTAGCTGTACCAGAAGAAAATATCTTAAAAATATCTTTATGACCAAATGAGGTTGGTTTAATTTGATTTATGTATATCTACCTAGATTCGATATTTATCATACAAAATGGAGTTTCGTTCATTGTAGAATAGACATATCTTCAAATTCCCCCTACCCCCATTAACTACACTTTTTGCTTTTTGAACTATATGCCCGTAGCTTTCCGATATCTCTGAAAGTTATCACAAGCAGGAAACATGAGATAATAATAATATTTAAGCGCACACTTGCCTTCCAACTTGATTACACAACTTTTTTCCTAGGTGTAAAAGATTCATAACAAGTTTATATACTAAGAGTTTATAACAAATTGAAAACCCCCGTAACAAAAGGTTTTGTTTTTTGAAAAAAATTACCCAATGTAGCAAACATGTTTTTAAGTATCTTGAGTAAAAAAAAAAAGCGCCAAATAATTTAAAAAACAGAAAATTGCTATGTTACATATGTAATTTGTTGTTTACAAGTATGTTTCAGGAAAGTTACAATTTTTTTAAAAAAACCATCAAGTCGCCGATTTTTTGATTTTTTTTTTTTTTGCTCAAAACTCTAAAAAACATGTTTGTTACATTATGCAATTTTTTCAAAAAGAAAAAAATTTTGCAACTTGAGTTTTCATGGGTTTTCTTAACTCAATGGGTTTTTAATTTATACTTTCCCATATAGACTTAGATAGTAGTTATTGATTAGGGGTTGACCGGGCTATCATTTTTGGTTTGCGGTGTTACATTTGATTCCTTTGTACTGCGACTTGCGAGCTTACTTGTGTGTCTTCTATGGTGTTGTGAAAAAATTGTAACAAGAGTTGCGAGAGCCTCTATTATGAAACTAGCGAAACTGTTGTCATAAAAACCAGTCCGGGATGCAAAAAGTGGAGAAAATATTAGAGTTGATAATTCAAAGAAAAAAGTTAAGATAAAGATTATTTGAGTTTGAGTTATTTAGGATTTATTTGTGTATTACATGAGTTTAGGTTTATTGATAAGAGTTATCTTGTTTATTTAGTTATATATGTTGAAGTTGTTGTAGGATTAGTCTTTGTTGTAGTATAAATAGCGAGTCATTCTAATCAGTTTGGGCGTGAGTTTTTCAAATATGATCGTAGTAGAACTATGTTCATTTAAAAATCACCGTGCTGTTGTTAAGTTCATACCAATTGGAAGACTGGCTTCGAAAACTTCGTGCATTACCCCTTTAGTGATGAATCTTTGTGCACATTTGTACACATAATATCATTTATAAAGATTGTAAGTAATCAGAAGCCTTAGAGTTAGTGAATAGCGTGACCCTCCAAGATTGTTGTCGATAGTTATTTTTGTGGCAAGACGAGCCTCCCTCTCTCCATCACTGACAAAGTTTTAGGTCGTGTTGATATCTCTTTGAGCACTGTATTACGGGTCTGTACATACGTTATGTGGCCCTTTCCTATGGCCTAATTTTTCAAGACGGTCTCCCTTTTTCAATACCAAACCATTAAGTAAATATCTCGTAATTAAAATCATTAAAAACAGGAAATTCAATAAATAAAGAGCTAGAAAGTTCAAAGGAAATGTTGAAAACCTACACTGTGAAAGTCACTTTTGGCTTTATATCCGATGAATCGGAAAACGACCTTGGACACAAGTCACACAATATATGCCGCAACTCTATTTTTTATATTATTCAGTTGGTAAAAAGATGAGTTACAACCATTGTTTCTAGAATATAAATATACTAGCTTATACCCCGGGAGCGTCCCGGGTTGATAAATCTAAATAAGTGAATAAAATTAAAAGTATCTAAAATACAAAAATGACATCTATATAGCAATTACCTGTTGGAGAGCGTCCCGGGTTAAAATATCTAATATGACATAATAAAATATCTAATATGACAACATAATTAATAACTTACCAATATATAATTAATGATTATTATTATTATTATTATTATTATTATTATTATTATTTATGGTACTCGTTGGAAAGATAATAAAACGCTCGTTAATTTGGTGTAATTTTTTTCTTTAAAAAGTCTCGTATATGAAAGATATTAAAGTTTAAAGTTATGAGAGAAAACATGAGAGAGAAAATAATAAAATTTTAATATTTAAATTTAGTAGATTAGATATTTAATAGATTATGTTAAATAATATTTAAACCATATTTATTTCTTTTTTTTTAATTGGTCTAGAGTTGCCACATCACATCTTATGTGGCATCTCTCAAAAGAGAGATTGCATAATATTATGACATGTAATCAAAATGGCTTTGATTTATTATATGTATAGATAGATGTATAGATATATTTGAAGATGACATCCAATAAAGAAAAAATGGCCAAACAAAAGTTCTTTTGGCCATGCCTTGTTATCCATAACTCGTACAGAATCACATAAAGGGATACACAAGTTAGATTTTATAGATATAACATTTTAAAAATCAACAAGTTGTTTTGTCCATGCATTGTTTATCCTATCCAACTTGCCTCTAGTACTAACTATTGAGAAACAAACTCAAATTCTCGTGTTCGTAAATGGTAACACACGCAAGCTACGTAAAATGAACACAGTTTACTTTTAGAGAAAGTATACGATACAAAGTTTCATAATGTAAGAAGCGTAAGAAGCAACCAAATTATGCCACATGTTAACTGTGCTTAAGTTTAATTAACCTAATTCTGGTTGATCAGAGGGGTAAATTCGTCCATTTATTAACTGTTCCTTCAATCACGTTTCAATTAACGTTTCATTCAAACCAACGATCAATTAATTAGAATAATTCTATTCAGGACTCAATTGATGATCGATTTTGTATTTTAGATTGACTATCTAAGCTATTAACAATTCAAAGCAAACCCAATGTTAATTTTAATTACAAGATGCTCTGTTTTTTATCGATCATTGTTTTTTCATACGATTTTGATTTTTCGATGACTTTAGGCTGATTATCGTTTGCATTTTTACTTTTAGGTCATCGAATATATGTTTTCTTTTTAAAATCAATGACTGTGGATGAAATTACAGACAAAAAAGATGTACATGTTTTGTGGTAGTGTTAATATATGATGAAGATGATGATACAAATACGTCTATCTAAATATATTGGTGCGTCTATAATTTTTATACAAGTGTGTTTATTCAAACCTTATTGGTGCGTCTATATTATCCAAACCTTATTGGTGCGTTCAAAGAGAATACAAGTGCGTTTATCCAAACCTTATTGGTGCGCCTGTATTATTATACACGTGCGTTTATAGATCAATTATTGGTAACCAACAAAAACAGTAATTCTCGTGAATGATTTTTTGTCACCTTTTGTTATTATTGTGTTCTTTATATTCACATATATAGAATCATTATTACACCACACAATTCAATCACAACTTATCCTTTCTTTTTTTATTTGTTTTCCAGTAATGGCTTCATCTTCCTCATCGAAATCTCAAATGATCAAAAGGATTAAAGAGCAAATTACAAAAGATTATGTTGTCTGTCTGGCCGATAATTCAAGCAGAATAAATGATGGAATGAGCAAGAGAGACAAGATTTCGAAGCTTCTTATGCGTATTCCTGACTCAAGTCTTCATGAACTTGCTGTTATGTTTATGATTGATGCAAAAAAAGGCGACGTTAATCTTGTCGAACAACATACAAAATGCATAGTCCTTTTGAGGTGTTATAATGAATTTAAAATTCCGTTCCTAAAATCTATGTAATCTTCATGGCGAACTGATTATGTACTTTGTTTCTGTAGTTGTTTATTATATGTTTTATGATGAGTCATTGTTGTAGTGTTATGTGCGTCTGAACTAATAAAATACATCTACAAGTGCGTTTTAGTAAAATTACAATAATCCATTATATTTTTAACTAGTGTGTCCAAAATGTAAACCCATTTGCAAATGAGTGCGTCTAAATCAAAAGAGTTAGGGGAGAGTATGTTGTAAGGGGAGAGTATAATCTTTGCTACGTACTTAGAACGCAACGCATTCAACTGAGTTTTTTGAAATTCTTATTCACTTGCCAAACCATAGTGCCAAAAATTATGCCCTTTGAAGGTTTCTAGGTGTCTCATTGCGAATATGCCACAATCTTCATGATTTTTTGCAGTCCTCCGTTGCATTTCTCGCCTTATAATCGGATTTATTTGAAGTTTCTCTTTCGCCCGGGTTATCGGACATGTTGCCTTCCAGCAAAGGTACAAAGTGTGTCTCTACAAACATTTTTACAAAAACATTAGGTTATATTAATAATATTTTTTTCATGCTTTTTTGTGAAAGAAGCTTTTACATAACTACATACCAATATTTTCGGCACGCCTTTATATCGCTTTTGTTGGTCGTTCCCCCTCTTTAGAGTTGTCAAGCAACTCTGTTTGGCCATTCTTCATAACAAAAGTTAAGACATAGAAATGTTTATCCATCAACACTGGAATAAGAATGATGTTGAACTCATCTAATGATTTTGCATTGAACTTTCGAAAGATATCATCAAGATTGCTAGTAAAACCCTAAGCCTATCACTCCAACCAACATTCTGTTTATAGTAGTCTGGAGGCTGCATTGTCATTGTCAATAAAAAAACAGTCAACAAATAAGTATGTTGTATAAGTGCGTTTAAATTTAAATTTTCTAAAAGAGTGCGTCCAAATGTTTATACAAGGTGCATTTAAAAATAATTGGTGTCCCTGTTCAGAAAATATCAATTTTTTCTCAAATGCGTCTAAATTTATAAAGGTGCGTTTAAATTTAAAGAATTAATACCATCATGGTGGAACTAAGAAACAGCCTCTGTATAGACCCTTCTTTCTTTTTTCCCCTTCCTCATAATTTAGAATGTCTGTCCATGCATCCAATGCATTTGTACAAAGCCATAATCCAGGATAAAAACTTTCAAAAATCACCTTCGGGGTCTAAGTTCTAGCTTCATCCCAAAAACATATTTTCCTGAATTCAAATAATTTAAAAAAAAACAGTAAACATTTAATTATGTTTTTACAAACAAATGGACAAAAGACACATACATTTTTTCTCTAATTGGTGCAAACATGTATTATGTTAGCCTCAGTTCCTCATCTGTTAGTTTCTCAACAAGGCACACTGTTTTTCTGGTGTATGGTGATCTTAATACCCATGAAGGGTTTTCGTCCCTAACCGGCTTCCCATCACCTGCCACCACTTTTCCTTTGTCTTTCCCTTTTGGTGTCTCCGCTTCTTTTTCTAGTGTTGTTTCCTTGTTAGCAGGCTTTTCTGCATACACACCTGGTTCAATTGTTTGCAGCCTCATTATTTGTGTGTCAGTTATTTCTCCTGCTTCTAAAGTGACACCACCATCGTCCACTATTTTTTTTTCACTTTTTGAATCTGATGATTCATTCACATCTCTCATCTCATACACACCTGGTTTAACTGTTTGCAGCATCATAATTGCTGTATCAGTTATTTATTCATCTTGATTTTGAGTTTTGAGGTTTGCATCCTTAGCTAATTCAGCTTTGTTTGATGTAGTGTAACCTTTAGCAGCCTGATCATCCTTTTCCACCTCATTCCTTTTTGAACGCCCAGTCACTTCAACATTCTGATCTTCAACTGCATGTTGTTCTACATTTTTTTCAAGAGCTTGATCATCCTTATCCACCTCAACTTCAAGACCTACTACATTATCTTCAACATGTTGATCATCTTGTTCATCACCATGTGGTATCACATTATCCACCTCCTGTTCTTCAATATGTTGGTCAACTTGAAGTCTCACCACATTTTCATCTATGTTCATCAAATCATGTTCAACATCAAATTCAACTCCACCTTTCGATTGTTTGTTATTAACCTCATCCCACTTTGTACACCTCTCCATAATTTCAGGCACCCAGTTATATTTCTTTCTTGCTTGTTCTACCATTTCTTCCATCTCCCTTTGTATTTCTTGATACTTCTTTATGTTTTTATCCATTATTTTGACCCAAACCTGATGAAACAGAAGAGAAACACAAAATTAAGTATTAGGTGGGTCTAAATGAATATAGAGTGCGTCTGAATATTGAAAGGTGCATTTAAACTATATATTGGTGCGTCTGAATTGTGACATGTGCCTTTTTACACACGTGCGTCTGAATGAATATACAGTGCGTCTGAATCATAAATTTTCATAGTGTTTTAAAATTTAAAGTATTTACCTTCTTGGCCCTCATTGTTGCTTCATATTCTTCCTTTCTAACACCCTGATTATAACTCAGATCTCGTTGAGTTTTGCAATATTCAAACATTTGCTGTGTTTGTGTACTCATTTCATAATTTCTCCAATCTGCGTTCTCATAGTCTTCATTATCATCATCATCATCAACTTGGATCCGTCTTAGTGGAGTCGGTCCCATATTCAGATTGTAATTATCACCATCCAAAGTTGTGTTATCACCACCCTTTTCTCCTTGCATTCCTATCAACACATTCACAACTTCTTTTGCATTTTGATCTTTGTGTATCGAGTCACTTTCTTGGTCCTCTTCAGCATTTTCATTCTCTTCTTCATCATCCTTATCATCATCACCTAGATCATCTGCATCATCTTCGTCCAAATCAGTCAATGCCCCGTTGTTGTAAACATGACTTTCCATCGCTGCAAGCGAACTAGAGGTTATGTAAGAAACAACGGGTGTGCTAATTTGTATTTCAGATGGATGTCTTTTGTTGTATTCATGTATGTAGATAACCTGCATGTTATAAAACATCACATATATGTTAGAAAAGATAAATGTGTCTAAGTAACTATAGGTGCATCCATATATATATATATTTAAGAAAATACAAGTGCGTTTAAAAGTAATCAAGGGTGCGTTTAAAGTCTTACACTCAGCATTACAATTGGACCATTATACTGGTCTTCTTTCCATCCTGCCTTTGTTCTCCTCAGACATTCGATAAGGTAAGAGCACCAATCCATATTAGGAATTTTAGACTCATCATTCACCCCATGCAAAAAGCTTTGATTTATTGTTATTGACTTTGTGATCTCCCTGATAACAATGTTCCATAACACCAGAAAATCCAGTTTAAACAGCCTCCCATCCCTTGGTTGCTCCCTAATAACTGGTGTTACCATTGCAACGCTAACTTTCTTTTTATCAAATTGACTCTTGAACTCATATATTGTAGAGTCAAAACCATTGGTATGTCTAAAGCTTCGTGTACCAACGATGGTGTGATCTTGATTTTCCAATTACCAGCGTTTAGTTCATTTCTTCCCTCCTCATAATTCACCAACAGCAAGTAACCCAAACCTGTTGATATTGTATCAATCCTAATGTCCAACACAGATCCAAATCCCATTTTTCTAACTTCCTCCCTTTGCTTATCTGTGTACTCTGGATGCTTTCAATAATGTCCGAAGGAGAGAATTGTAGTTTTAACCTCTTATCTCTATATTCCAGAAACTCCCTTTCCTTTATCTTCTTCACCTTCTTTGGTTCATCCACTTTTACCTTTTTGTTCGGCCTCTCGAAATCGTCATCTGAAGATTCTGAATTATGCAAAACATTCTGTTTTTGTTTTTTCAACTTTTTGTTCATCCTTTCAACATCAGAATCCAACTTTTTTGCCGCTTCCTTGTTTACTTTTCAACCCTTTTTTGAATATTAATCAGGTTTTTTATTGGCTGCTCGAAATCATCATCTTCTTCATCAATCAACTTAGGTTTTCTTGGTTCTGGGTTAATAATAAAACATAGTCAACATTCAGACGCACATAGAACATAATTTCAGATGCACTCAGTGTATTATCAAACAAAACCAACAGATGCACTCATCAATAAGTTTAAACGCACTCATCAATAAGTTGAGACGCACATATATAAATATATATCAAACAAAAAACACAGACACACTCATGAATAAATTGAGAACCACTTTTATGTATCATTTATACTGCTCCACATTTGAAATGCACTTATAAACAAATTTATACATTAACAACAACAACAACAACAACAACAACAAACGCACTTTATAATAAACTAAACAACAATACACAGTACAATTAAACAAAAAATTAACCTAAAATGTGTTTTAAACGGAAAATTAACCTAATAAACAACAACAACAAAATGCAATTCGATTTATTCTTATTTTATATTAAAATAAGTGCGTTTTTTGTTTGTTTAATCAAGTATGATCATATTTTGTTCACACCTTTACTCTGTTTTGATGAAGGTTTATCATGCTTGTGTTTGATTCTTCTCTCCCCTTCATTACCTATTTTCATTTTTGCAAAATTTTGTTTTAAAATGCCCTTTTTGAAAACTTTGGCGGTTTTTCTAACAAGGACATCCCCCCCCAAAGCCTCAGAAAACTTTGGTGAATTCCCTTTTTGGCAAAATCGCACGGAGCCTGGGTGACGCTTTTGATATGTCCCCCGCCAAAAAGCAGTTATTGAATGCTTGCAAAGCCCCCATGCCCAAGATTTCCTGAATGTTATCCAATCGAAAGTTTGGGCCAAACCATGTCTAGGGTTGAATACAGGGCAATTCTTAAATATCGTTTGATGATCCCCATGTACCATGAAGATGAAGTCTGTCCGATTTGCAGTAAGGCATGCTTGGACAAATACGGGGAACACGCGGTTCATTATAAGGAGTTGCCTGGTTTCAAATATAGGCATGACTGGGTCCAGGACGTTCTTTGGGACATTTTAAGAAGGGTTAGGATCTCAGCCAAGAAGGAGGCTCCTGTGAATTTCCTCTCGGGCCCCGCAGAAGGGAGATCCACCCTGCGTTCAGCAGACCTGCTTGTCTCTGGGTGGGCCGGGGGAAACACGCTTGTTTCGACCTAACAGGTGTATCTCCCCTGGTTGGTTTGAGGGATAATGGCTGTTGGATCAGTTTGCTCTTTGTTTAAGTAAGAGCTTGCTATCTTTGACACTTAAGTGTTTAGCAAGCTCTTGTATATCAGATTGTAAGCACAGCGGAATGTATAAGTTAAAGCAACACTTTTTATACTTAAGAGGAGTTATTACTCCCTCTTGATGATTGAAACTAATAATGACAAGTATTTATTATGAATCTAAGCAGTAAATGAGAATTAGATACTTAGGCAGATTCACAATAAATACTGAAATGGAATAGAACAGTGAAAGTGTTTGAAGGATTTTTCTCTTAAAAATCAATGTCTAAAATAGAAGGTTGGAGCCTCCTATTTATAGACGTTTACATACATGTATCTTGCCAATAAAGCAAGTATACAAATATCATAAACAAGTTGCACAAGTTGCAACATTGAAACAAACAATTACAGCTAAAAGTAATAATAAACAATAAACTACTGATACAAAAGGCGGTGGAAAATATCTGATGCTAAGTGCTGATGAATGACAAACTACTGATGAGTAGTTTGTCTTCAGTACTTCTGAAGTGAACTTGTCTGGTTTGGACTTCAGAACTTCTGATGAAGTTTCTTCTTCAGCACTTCTCATATCTTCTCTTCAGCAGTTTCTTGTCTTCTCTTCAGTTCTTCTATACTTAGCCAAAAATGACAGAAGTGAATTAGACTAAGGTTTCCAAAAGGGGTTTCACCAATCCTCTTTGTCCTAACAATCTCCCCCTGGATTGATGAACCCAAAACCTTACTAATTCCTTATGATCTTCTTCTGTCTTGAACAATCTTCCATATTTCTTTATACATGGTGTTCTTTAGCTGGTTTAACTGTCCATCAGATAGAGATCCTTTCTGTGGTTCCAGATGTTGAATTGTGAGCAGGTCTTGTGTGGACAGTTTCTTTAGATCACTGATCTTCTTGTAAGCCATGCTTGAAAGGTCTCTTCTTGTCAATAATACTGAGTTGTTAGCAGTAAGTGACCATCTGATGATAGGTACCTTTGACTTGTTAAAGTCAGAGGTATAGGGAACCAGACTTGTCCCTTGGGTTGATGATCCTGAGTGTTGGATGCTTTCTAATTCAGTAAGCCTCAGGTGGGAGTCTCTTCCTTGTTGTTGTTGTTGTTGTTGCATATCAGGCATCTGAATAGTTGGGAGATGGTGTTCATTCACTACCTTGGTATGCATCTTTTCTTTGATAGTCTTTTGAATTTGGTAGGCAAAGGTGGAAGGATCCCTGAATTGTGTTATCAGAGGTTTCTCCTCAATGTCAAAATCTGAGTGAACTACTGAACTTCCTTCAAGTAGTACCATTTTGAAATCAGTTTTGACATTGTCCTCTGATTTCTTCCTTTGAGTAGCAGGCCTTCTTGTTAAAACACCAGAAGTTCTAACTACTGATCTTGAAGGATCAGCAGTTTGAAACTTCTCTGGATTTGCAGCCTTGGCAGCCTTATATTTTCGATAAGTATCCATCCGTCTTTCTTCTTTCCATCTGGATACCGAGGCTTTTGAACCATAGCCATCTGCTACTAATTCATTTATCATCTGGGCTCTCTTGGCCTTTCCTTCTTTACTTGTGGCCAGTTTGTCTGCAATTAGTTGTGCCCTTCTTGTCAGCTCTTGCATAGAGAGTCCCTTGAGTGTGTAGGCTTTAGTCTTGCTGTTCTTTGTGATGTAAGACACCAGTTGTTGTCTTTTGTCTTCTTCAGCAACATGATCAATTTCAGCCTGTCTTTCCAGTTCAGCTTGATAAGCCTGGAGCTTCTCTTCAAACTCTAAGTCATCCCTTTGTTCCAGATTTTTCCAAATCTGGTCTTCCTTGGCTTTTTGTTGAACTGCCTTTAACCTCTGCTCAAGAAGTTCAGTAGATTGAGAGATTGGAGCAGGGGTTAGGACAGTCATAGTAGTGGTTGTTGTAGGCCTTGGAGGAGCAGAAGTTGGTTTGATTTGTTCAGTGGATCTGGAAGGTTTAGTTTGTTGAGATTTGGAAGTGTTAACCTCTGTTGGGTTGACAACTGCTGATGGTTTGTCAACTACTGAAGGATTGTCTTCAGTATCTTCTGAGTCATCAGTACTTTGACCATCAGAGGTTTCTTTATTATGCCTTAGGGATTTTTCAGAGGTTTGGGTCTCATCTTCCTTTTCTGTGGCTTCAACATCTTCCACTGAGACACCAAACTGTTTGGCCAATGCTTCTTTTCTGGCCTGGTTTTTCTGATCTCTCTCTAGGATAGCAAGTCTTGCCTTTCTTCTGGCTTCAACTGTATCCATTGGTTCCTTCATCTTCTCCCTCTTTTTGGATTCATCAATAGTCTTCAGAGGTTTGATCTGATCTGTCAGATTGGCAATTTGTTTGCTGTTGAAGTCAATCTTGGTCTGCAGATCATTCATTTTCGTCTGAATCACCCCAAATTGGTTCTTGATGGACAGCTCCAAGTTAGTTGTATAGGTTTGGAGGTGATTCTTGATGAGGGCATTCATCATATGATAAAGGTCACCACCTGGGCTGCATAGTTGGTTCATGTCTATGCTTGAAGGCCCAGGGAATTGGGTAGGCATTTGATGTGAAGGGTGTGTTTTTGGGAGATCCTCATGTTGTACAGAGGATGCCACTCTAGGGGTTTTAGGGATTGAGTGGACTTTAACCTATTCAGGGGTGACTAGCTTCTTGAGCTTGGATACCCCTGAAACAGGACCTTCATAAAGTGTCGTCAATTCAGTAGTTTTGGTTGTTGAAACATCATCCAAATTAATGGAATCATCTGAATCCCTGATGTTGTCCTCAATGAGGACTGTCTTAGTTAAATCATGAGCTGAGCCCAACTCGGTTCTCTCATGAACCTCTTGTTCTTGGTTCTGAGGATTTCTACCTCAGGCATTAAGCCTTCATCAGTAGTTGCCACATCTGATGTAACATTACGCATTTATTATACGCTACGGAGTAAAACGACAAGTTTTATTACGATGATTATTATTCATACTTATACATGCATATATATATATATATATATTTATAATAATAATAATAATAACTATTACATTGTTGGATTCTTACCACATATAACCCACCCTTATTTGAAGCCCAAGTTTCTCAGCCCATTAACTATGCCCATCTGGAATCAGGCCCAAGACCTAGAGAGCCGGCCCATTTAAAAAAAAAAAAAAATTGAAACTGCTTTACCCGGGTCTCGAACCCGAGCCACAACGCACACACACACATGCCCAACCAACTGGGCTGGACCTTCTGTTTTGATATAAACCCGGATACCTATTAATCTTATATGCGTATTAAAATCCTCACAGTTGACAAGGAAAGTCAACTGTGGGATTTCTTGATGATCAATCCATTGAATTAACGCGTAATTGTCCTATCTTTGGTAAATTTAGGTAATAACCGGCCCAATACTACACGATTACACGTCATTGACACCAAATCATTGACCAATTTAATCAATTATACGCGTTTGTTTTCAATCGTAAGTCAAACTTTCCAATTAACCTTAACCCTAATCTTCAGTATAAATTGATGGTATGCGAACCTTGACAAATCGCTCACAACTCTCTCTCAACCTCCCAATCTCTCTAATTCACCCTGATTATCATTATTTTGCTCGTGGTTTGACTTTTGCCTTGACCCGGCTTCTAACATCAATCCTACACTGTGAGTCCTCGTTTGTTTGTGGGGTTTATTCATCGGCATTCAAGCAACAATAGCCCTAACATTAATCGGGCTATAGTTTCCTGAATCATTCAATTGTAATTCTAGGGTTTAATCGTGTTTAATTTGGGGATAAACTGAATCGTGCATAATGTATTTATTTATTTTTAAACTAAAGATCTCACAACCACCGGCCTAGGCCAAGTGGTTGTGACCTGGTTATCCACTGAGGTCACCCGGGTTCGAGTCCCGGCTCTGACCGGTTTTTGTGCCTTTCTTTTCTTTTCTTTATTCTTTTTAAAAACAAACAATTATATATATATTAAATTCTTTTAATCTTTTAAATTCTTTTTAAAATACCAAAACCATTTTATAAATTCTAAAAAAAATTATAATTGTTTAATCTGATATAAAAGTTTTATTTGTAATTTTTATTTTTCAGAAATTCATTTATTTAATAATTATAATAATTAAATCATTTTTATACTATTATATTTATAAAAATCCATTTATATATCAAAACAGTATTATTAAATTCCCCAAAAATTATCCTAACTTTTTATAAAGTTAAACTTTACTGAAATAATTTTTAATTCAGTAAAATCATTTACTTTATATTTTTAATCAATTTTTGTTAGATTTAATCGTAATTAATTCATAATAAATCCAATTTTCATCATTTTTGCACCAAAATTTTATACAAATTATTTTTAATCATTTAGAACAGAAATATGATTTTTAAAATAAGAATTCTTTAATTTTAGTATTTTTGTATATTAAAGTTAACAATTGGCTATTTATAAATAAATAGATTTAAAAATCTATTTTAAATGAAATAATTTTATAAAAATTATTTTATTGCTTCAAACACTTTAATGTGCACATTCAAAAATCCAAACTTTATAAAAGACTTTATTTCATTAATTATCAAATTTTCCTTTATTAATTAAACATTTTAATTTAAATTTCAACAATTGATTATCCCCAAATCAAAACCCTAGGATACATTTATTAGTTAATTAGACTTAGACTTATTATATATTACCTAATTATAGGGTGATATTTGGAATCACTTTGGGCAACACAATTATTTCATATTTCCAACAAGTTTAACATTTGCAAAGGTGAGTTTTACATAGCCCCTTTTATTTATCACCATTTTTGGGGTGAAACATGTTATAACATATTCATTGCAATTCAATCATCAATGTGTCTATGTGTTTTTCTATGTTGCATTATGTCTTGAACATGATTAGAGTAAGCACCATTCTAGCATAATCATTAACATTGATCAGCCGACGGTATACATTGATAGATCTATTGGACTGACAATCCCACCCGGATACGTGCCTCCTACAAAGGTTACGTGGGTGTTTGTTATCGCATAACATATTCATTTGGACCATAAGTGTATGGTATGTATCATTTATAACAGTCAGCAGGGTTGATTATGCACTTGATTTATTTCTAATATGTTCTCACATATGGGCTAGATTAACATGACACATGAATTGCACAACATTTTATTCACTTTATCATCAAAAACCTATGTAATTCTCACCAACTTATGTTGACCCAAAATACTTTCAAAATTAACATGTTTCAGGTAACAATGAAGCTGAGGCTTGAGTTAGCATGAGGATTTTACTTGAAGTTTGTTTGAAGTCATTGAAGTTGTTATTTGATTATATGTATTTGACTTCTTAGACATCATATCACATTTTGAATATTATGTTTGAATAAATTATTTAAAATTTATGTTATACCATGTGCTACTGAAAACAATCATCAATACGTGGCACCCCGATGTTTCCGCCATCGGTTGGGGTGTTACAGATTGGTATCAGAGCCATGGTTATAGGGAATTAGGTTATTAGAAAAATAATCTAGTCTATAACCATAGGATTTAACAAGTACTTGCTTCTTTTGCTTTCTATTCTCTATCTCCTACTTCTTATCCCTACTATCATCCCTACCAGAAAGTTACTCTCCATCACTGGATCTACTCCTAGACTGATAGGGCACGTGCCTACCTTGAGATCTCGTCGAAGTTCTAGATTTTAATAACGAACACGTGCAATCTGGAAGGGTGAACGCCTGTATTCTGAGTCTTCTGTCTAGGCTGGCATTGCGCATATATCCCAATCAGACGAGGGACCCGGATGCCTACCTGGGAATTCTCGGGATGAGTGTTCACTTATAGGCTAAAGCATGTCTTCATATGTTATTAGAATTTAGAATCTTTGATAAGTCAACGTTTTTCGTTTATTCGTTTTAATGAATAAATGATTACACTCCTTATATAATCTCATTTCATTTCACTGTGTCTCTTACAGATCATGCCTCCACGTCGCAGTGCTCGTCTTAACAGTGGTGAAAATCATGATGAAGGAAGTAGCAATCACAACCACAACCACGATACTAACCACAACAACAACAACAACAACAACAATGGTGTCGATGCCCAACTGGCTGCGATCATTTCTCAACAAATGGCGCAGCAAATCGCAACTCTGGTTCCCAATTTACTTGCTCAGGTCATCCAATTGAACGGCAACGGGAATGGTCACGGGAATGGCAATGGTAATGGACCCCAAGCTTGCACCCTTAAACATTTCAACTCTTGCAACCCTCCAAAGTTTAGTGGTGAAGAAGGAGCTACTGGACTCCTACAGTGGTTTGAGGGCATTGAGAATACCTTCATAAACAGTGAATGCCCCGACAACTTTAAGGTCCGTTATGCCATGAGTGTTCTTCATAAGCGAGCACTCACTTGGTGGAATGAAGAAAAACGCACTCGTGGAGCCGAAGCTGCACTAGCCTTAACCTGGGATCAAGCTAAAGACATTATGAAGGCGGAGTTCTGTCCTCGTAATGAAATTAAGAAGCTGGAAGATGAATTTCATGATCTTGCTCAAGACAGTGGGGAAAACCTTGCTTACAACACTCGCTTCCACGAACTTAGCTTACTGCTACCCCACAAAGTCACCCCTTTGCCCATTGCGATCGAAAAATACATTGGTGGATTACCGATGCAGATTCAAGACACGGTGTGGGAAAGGAACCCTGCTACCTTGGAAGAAGCAAAGCGTTTGGCTGCCACCCTAACAGATAACCATGTGAAGGCAGGAACCCTGACTCGTAAAGGGGAAAAGAAAAAGGATACTCCCCAACCTGCCGTCGAAATCAAAACTGAGGCCTCAACCAACGGGAAGAACAAGGTCAGGAATTTTGCAATAGACACCACTACCCCACCAACCAAGAAACAATACAATGGGAACCTACCTAAGTGTGACACCTGCCAGTATCACCATCCAACTCAAGTACCCTGCCGACAGTGCACCAATTGTCAAAGGTATGGGCATCTTGCAGATGCTTGTCGAATCCCTGCTACCGACGCTCTTGACACTCCAAATAATCCCGCTTGAGACCCTCCAACTACTCAACATCAAACCCTACCATTTGAATAATATCTACTTTCTCTTTAATTTCATGTATTGTCACTTTTTAATCAGATTCAAGTATTATCATAACATCTGCGTGCATACTTGTTTAATTGCTATATCTACTTGCTTACTTGTACAACAATTAGTTAACTACCAAACAACCTACTTAACGTTTGGTAGAGGTCATCATGTCTATCCAACAGTCGGGAGAGGCCCTACCACCTGCTCAACGACTGGTGAGGACTATCAGACCTACTCAACAATCGGAAAGTCGTAAAAGGACGCAAAACCTTAATGTAAGGTAAATTGGTTATTACGGTCCGGAACGTAATCATGAATTTACAGGTACATTAAGGTAGTGTGAAATTCTATCAAGGTTTTCAGTAGTTGACCAATTGCAAACCTAGTATTTTCTTTAACTTCGGGACGAAGTTTCTAAAAGTAGGGGAGACTGTAACATTACGCATTTATTATACGCTACGGAGTAAAACGACAAGTTTTATTACGATGATTATTATTCATACTTATACACGCATATATATATATATATTTATAATAATAATAATAATAACTATTACATTATTGGATTCTTACCACATATAACCCACCCTTATTTGAAGCCCAAGTTTCTCAGCCCATTAACTAAGCCCATCTGGAATCAGGCCCAAGACCTAGAGAGCCGGCCCATTTAAAAAAAAAAAAAATTGAAACTGCTTTACCCGGGTCTCGAACCCGAGCCACAACGCACACACACACATGCCCAACCAACTGGGCTGGACCTTCTGTTTTGATATAACCCGGATACCTATTAATCTTATACGCGTATTAAAATCCTCACAGTTGACAAGGAAAGTCAACTGTGGGATTTCTTGATGATCAATCCATTGAATTAACGCGTAATTGTCCTATCTTTGGTAAATTTAGGTAATAACCGGCCCAATACTACACGATTACACGTCATTGACACCAAATCATTGACCAATTTAATCAATTATACGCGTTTGTTTTCAATCGTAAGTCAAACTTTCCAATTAACCTTAACCCTAATCTTCAGTATAAATTGATGGTCTGCGAACCTTGACAAATCGCTCACAACTCTCTCTCAACCTCCCAATCTCTCTAATTCACCCTGATTATCATTATTTTGCTCGTGGTTTGACTTTTGCCTTGACCCGGCTTCTAACATCAATCCTACACTGTGAGTCCTCGTTTGTTTGTGGGGTTTATTCATCGGCATTCAAGCAACAATAGCCCTAACATTAATCGGGCTATAGTTGCCTGAATCATTCAATTGTAATTCTAGGGTTTAATCGTGTTTAATTTGGGGATAAACTGAATCGTGCATAATGTATTTATTTATTTTTAAACTAAAGATCTCACAACCACCGGCCTAGGCCAAGTGGTTGTGACCCTGGTTATCCACTGAGGTCACCCGGGTTCGAGTCCCGGCTCTGACCGGTTTTTGTGCCTTTCTTTTCTTTTCTTTATTCTTTTTAAAAACAAACAATTATATATATATTAAATTCTTTTAATCTTTTAAATTCTTTTTAAAATACCAAAACCATTTTATAAATTCTAAAAAAAATTATAATTGTTTAATCTGATATAAAAGTTTTATTTGTAATTTTTATTTTTCAGAAATTCATTTATTTAATAATTATAATAATTAAATCATTTTTATACTATTATATTTATAAAAATCCATTTATATATCAAAACAGTATTATTAAATTCCCCAAAAATTATCCTAACTTTTTATAAAGTTAAACTTTACTGAAATAATTTTTAATTCAGTAAAATCATTTATTTTATATTTTTAATCAATTTTTGTTAGATTTAATCGTAATTAATTCATAATAAATCCAATTTTCATCATTTTTGCACCAAAATTTTATACAAATTATTTTTAATCATTTAGAACAGAAATATGATTTTTAAAATAAGAATTCTTTAATTTTAGTATTTTTGTATATTAAAGTTAACAATTGGCTATTTATAAATAAATAGATTTAAAAATCTATTTTAAATGAAATAATTTTATAAAAATTATTTTATTGCTTCAAACACTTTAATGTGCACATTCAAAAATCCAAACTTTATAAAAGACTTTATTTCATTAATTATCAAATTTTCCTTTATTAATTAAACATTTTAATTTAAATTTCAACAATTGATTATCCCCAAATCAAAACCCTAGGATACATTTATTAGTTAATTAGACTTAGACTTATTATATATTACCTTATTATAGGGTGATATTTGGAATCACTTTGGGCAACACAATTATTTCATATTTCCAACAAGTTTAACATTTGCAAAGGTGAGTTTTACATAGCCCCTTTTATTTATCACCATTTTTGGGGTGAAACATGTTATAACATATTCATTGCAATTCAATCATCAATATGTGTCTATGTGTTTTTCTATGTTGCATTATGTCTTGAACATGATTAGAGTAAGCACCATTCTAGCATAATCATTAACATTGATCAGCCAACGGTATACATTGATAGATCTATTGGACTGACAATCCCACCCGGATACGTGCCTCCTACAAAGGTTACGTGGGTGTTTGTTATCGCATAACATATTCATTTGGACCATAAGTGTATGGTATGTATCATTTATAACAGTCAGCAGGGTTGATTATGCACTCGATTTATTTCTAATATGTTCTCACATATGGGCTAGATTAACATGACACATGAATTGCACAACATTTTATTCACTTTATCATCAAAAACCTATGTAATTCTCACCAACTTATGTTGACCCAAAATACTTTCAAAATTAACATGTTTCAGGTAACAATGAAGCTGAGGCTTGAGTTAGCATGAGGATTTTACTTGAAGTTTGTTTGAAGTCATTGAAGTTGTTATTTGATTATATGTATTTGACTTCTTAGACATCATATCACATTTTGAATATTATGTTTGAATAAATTATTTAAAATTTATGTTATACCATGTGCTACTGAAAACAATCATCAATACGTGGCACCCCGATGTTTCCGCCATCGGTTGGGGTGTTACATCTGAGGTCTTAGCTGTTTTACTTCTATCCTTAGATCCACCACTGGGTGGTAACTGAGTAGTAGTAGCCTCAGATGCCCCAAGAGTCTCTAAGATTGGGCTTAAAGACCCTGGTCCACCCTCATCTCTTGGGTTACGGCTAGTGATGTCCACATCCATGTCTGATTCAGTGGTTATGTCCCCTGTTTGTTGTGGTTGTAGGGGACTGACATTATCAGGTGGGACTATCTCTTTTAGGCCAGAGAGAAGTTTGGCAATCTCTATTGCCTCTGGTTCAAAAATTTGAGGGGTTGGTTCAGAAGTTTGGGCAATAGGTTCAATAGGTTGGTCAGTAGTTTCAAAAGAAGTGTCAGTTACAACAGTTTTTCTAAGTCTTTTTCTTTTGAATAAGATTTTTATGGGTGCTCTTGGTGGGGTTTGAGATGAATGAGACTAAGAGGGTGTTTCAGTCTCACCTATTTGAAGAGCAGATTGCTCATGAGCATGTTCAGGCATCTCAACCTCCTGAACAGCTTTTCTTTTGGTTGGTGGGTTGTTGTCTTTGTTGGCTTGGGCTTTTTGGCTTTTGATGGTGTGAGTTTGGAAGATGTGGGTTTCAGGGGGACTTTTTGTTGTTCTCCCTGATCATCTTCTGGCCAGGTAGCCGGTTTGTTATGCCTAGAGTATGCTTGTGAGGTTAATGGATTTAAAGTTGAAACTTTTCCCACAAGCACCTCATTACCCAGTTCCCCTATTATGCATTGCATAATGAACCTTGGGTATAACAAAAACTTTTTCTTGGTATTATTATGATGTAACACCAACTCATTGAAAAATAATTTTGATGCCTTGAATTTGTTTTCATTCACTATGGAATGAAATATTGGTTGAAAAGTAGAGGGCATCTGGTCATAAGACCCTGTCTTTGGACTCAAACACATAATAATATAATGAAACAAAAGCTTGTATTTTGGTTCAAAATATTTTTTGAAGATAGTAGCATGGGAGAGAGTACCTTGATAACCACACTCTATCATGGTTAAGTGAATGTCAGAATTAGCAACATGATTAGGGGCAGCTACATCATTCAGGCCCAGTTTTGTTGCCAGTGTGGCCGGTGTGATGGTCAGTGGTTTCCCTTTTATTCTTGAGTTGAGGGAGATAATTTCACCATCAGCCGTCACCGTCTCAGCATTAGCCCAGAACTCATTTAGAGTTTCAGTATGAATTGGTGGGTCGATTGTAAGAGCAGTAAAATATTGGGATTTTACGACAAGATCAATGATCTCATCGTATTGGGACCAGCCTTTTTGTTTTTCAAGAAAGGCCCTTTGATTGTGACCCTGTTTTAGAACGAGAGCCATGTGGTTTGGGTTTTTGTTGATCGAACAGTTGATTTGCAGGTTTAGGTTTTTAGGAGAGTTTTTGAGAGAGAAGGAGGGAATTTTTGAGTTTGAAAGGATAAGTGTTGAAAAAAGGTATTTATCAGAAGTTTTTAACCGCTTGGATCTTCTTTATTAGAAGTTTTTAAACCGCCTAGGTTAAAAATCTCTTTATCAGAAGTTTTAAACCGACTAGGTCAAAACTTCTGATGATGGGAAAAGTCAGATTTGCCCTTTTTGACTAAACTGCTGATGAAGGATTATCTTCATCAGTAGTTCCCATTTCCTCTTCAGTAGTTTTAACAGCTGATGAGAAATGTTTTTATAAATACTTTTATTCATAACTTCTGGAGGTTATTTTATCAGAAGTTATTCACTTTTCAGAAATTATCCCCATACTGATGTTTTGTTCATCAGTAGTTTCTCTCTTTTCAGAAGTTTTGTTTCAGACTTTTTGTCCTTTTTGTAAGTGGAAAATGAAAAATATGTGCAGAACAATAAAATAAACACTTACAAATTTAGCATCCCAAGCATGGATACTAACTTCTGAAATGTTGATGTGTCAAGGGGTTTTGTGAAGATGTCAGCTATTTGATTAGCTGTTGCTACATGCTTCACCTCAATCTTGCCTTTTTCATAGCAATCTCTTATCAAATGGTACCTGATCTCAATATGTTTAGTTTTTGAGAACTGTACCGGATTTTGAATGATGCTAATGGCAGATTTGCTGTCTACAAACAAAGGTGTCTTGGTTTCTTTGATTCCATAATCAAGAAGTTGATATTGGAGCCATTGTATCTGTGATGTACAACTTGCAGCTGCAATGTATTCAGCTTCAGCAGTTGAAGTTGCAACAGATGTTTGCTTCTTTGATTGCCATGACACTAGACAGTTACCCACGAATTGACAACCACCAGATGTTGACTTTCTTGTCATCTTACACCCTGCATAGTCACTATCTGAAAAAGCTGATAACTTGGTATTGCTTGAAGCAGGATACCAAATTCCAAGTGTTGGAGTTCCTTTCAGATATCTGAAAATTCTTTTGACTGCTATGAGGTGTGATTCCCTTGGTGCTGATTGATATCTAGCACAGACACATGTTGAAAACATAATATCTGGTCTAGAAGCAGTTAGATATAACAGGGAACCTATCATGCATCTGTACATGGTTTGATCAACCTGTTTTCCTTGATCATCAGGTTCAACTTGTGTGATTGGTGTCATGGGAGTGGAACATGATTTACAGTCTTGTAAAGAAAATTTGTTTAATAATTCTTTAACATATTTTGATTGATGTATAAAAGTTCCATTTGTTTGTTGCTTGATCTGTAGTCCCAGAAAGTACTACAGTTCTCCCATGGTACTCATCTCAAATTTTGATTGCATGAGTTTCTTAAAATCATCACACAGTTTTGTGTTTGTTGAACCAAAAATGATATCATCAACATAAATTTGAACAAGTAGGACATGATTTCCAACATGTTTAATGAAAAGAGTTTTGTCAATGGCACCTCTTGTAAAGTTATTTTTGAGTAAAAAGGTGGAGAGTGTATCATACCAGGCTCTTGGAGCCTGTTTGAGCCCATAAAGAGCTTTGTCCAGTCTGTACACCCACTCAGGATGAGAAGGATCCTCAAACCCAGGTGGCTGACAGACATACACCTCCTCTTTTATCTTTCCATACAAAAATGCACTCTTTACATCCATTTGATAAACTTTAATTTTGTTGGAAATGGCATAGGCCAGAAATAACCTGATGGCCTCAAGCCTTGCAACTGGAGCAAAGGTTTCATCATAGTCAATTCCCTCTTCTTGAGAGTACCCTTGAACTACCAGTCGTGCCTTGTTCTTGATTATCATACCAGCTTCATCTTGTTTGTTCCTGAAAACCCATCTTGTGCCAATTGGTTTCTTGTTTGGAGGTAAGGGACAGATTTCCCAGACCTGTTGTTTGTTGAACTGAAGCAGTTCATCTTGCATAGCTTGCACCCAATTATTGTCTTTAAGGGCTTCCTGGTACTTCTTTGGTTCCAACTGTGAGATAAAGGCTGAAAATAGGCAAAAGTTGGAGAGCTGGTTTCTGGTAAGAACACCTGAAGCTATATCACCCATGATTTGATCAAGTGGATGATCTCTGTGTTCAATCAGTTGTTGTAAACCACTGACAGGTGTAGGTGGCTCATGTTCTTGAAACAAACTACTGAGGTCTATAATATCTGGTTCAGATGTTCCTTGATCTTCAGTAGTTGGATCTACTGAACCAGAAGTTTGAGTTTGTTCCTCAGTACTTGTTTGATCAGAAGTTTGTGGAAGTTCTGATGATTTTGAAGTTGACTTGATAACTGTTTGAGGAGTCCATGATGTGGGATCCTCATCATCAAACCTTTTGTCACCATAATAAGTAGGTTTTGATGAAGTAACAGCCTTCTCGGGTCCAAAATGGAAGTTGTCAAGGTCAAAAAGTTTAGCAGGATGTGCTGGAATAAGAGTGTGTTTTGACTCATTGAACTTGACATTCAATGTTTCTTCTACTATCCTGGTGTGAGAATTAAAAACCTTGTAGGCTTTTCTAGTTGAAGAGTAACCAAGAAAGTAACCTGAGTCAACTTTGGCAGCAAACTTTGAAATAGATTCCTTGATGTTCAAGATGAAACATTGACACCCAAAAGCCCTGAAAAAGGAGATAAGGGGCTTCATGCCATGAAGAACTTCATAGGCAGTCTTGGAATGTCTCTTGACCACAAGAACTCTATTCTGAACATAACATGATGTGTTAACTGTTTCTGCCCAAAAGTACAAGGGTAGCCCAGAATCAGCTAACATTGTTCTTGCTCCCTCTATTAAGGTTCTGTTCTTCCTTTCTACTACACCATTTTGTTCAGGAGTTATGGGAACACTGTATTGTCTAATAATCCCTTTAGACAAACAGAATTCATCCATTGTTTTGTTCCTGAACTCTGTCCAATTATCACTTCTAATGGTTTTGACAGGTAGAGAATATTGTTTCTCCACTTGTAGAATGAAGAACTTGATGATTTCAGCAGCCTCATCCTTGGAGAATAAGAAGAATACCCATGTGAATCTTGAGTAGTCATCAATGATGACTAAGCAGTACTTCTTCTTACCAAGGCTCATAATCTTGACAGGTCCAAATAAGTCCATATGGAGTAGTTGAAGACATACAGTTGTTTTTGATTCTTCAATAGACTTATAGGAGGACTTATGCTGTTTTCCGTTTAAACAGGATACACAGTGTTCTTGACACTGGTATACTTTCAAAGGTAGACCTCTGACCAAGCCCATTTTTGTGACTTTATTTATGGTTTTAAAGTTCACATGGCCAAGTCTCCTGTGCCAGAGATCAGTTTCTGAAGTTGATGCCCTTGAGAAGAAACAGGCAGTGTTGTTCAATACCTTGTCTTTCTCAATGTCCACTGCATAGACATTGCCACATCTTTTGGCAATCAGCAAAGTATGATCTTCAATGATCTTCTCTATCAACTTCTGGCCTTCTGGTGAGATGATCTTGCATGCTGTCTTTGTGAAAAAGGAAGAATATCCTTTATCACACATTTGTGACACACTTAGCAAGTTGTATTCAAGGTTTTCAACCAGATTGACCTTGTCAAACTGTATTTTGCCAGAGGAGACATTGCCATGTCCTAGCACATATCCCTTAGCATTGTTCCCAAAGGATACAGATCCTTCTCTTTGGCTGATAAAATTGTTTATCAGGTATCTGCATCCAGTCATGTGCATAGAGCCTCCACTATCAACGTACCATATGCTGTTTAAGCCCCTGGAAACTCTCTGCACACAATAGCAAATTAGTTAGATTTAAGAACCCAAGCCTGTTTGGCTCTGGGTTTGCTCTTGAGAACAGTTACAGTTTGTTCTTGACCAGGTTGAGAAATCCATGTCTTTTTGGCAATGGATTTTTCATTAAGAGCCATGGTGGTATCCTTTTTAGGACCACCATCAACCTTGGTCATCAGTAGTTGTACCAAGTTCATTAGATTTTGAATCTCAGCAGTTTGTGAAACTGCTGATGATTCAGGTCTAACTACTGATAAAGAATTTTGAGAAAAAAATTTTAGTTGAGATTTTATCTTTTTCTGAGAAAAGGTGTTTTCAGGTTGTTGTTTCTTGGGATTAAAGATTCTTTCATAATCATTTCTGATTTGATTTCCCACAACCTGTTGTTTAATTTTTTGATTGAACTGAATTCCTTTTCTGTATCTACAAAACTCAGTTTTGTGGTTGAACAGACCACAAATTTCACACTCTTTTGCCTTTTGTTTTTGATCTCAAGGCAAATTTCTGACATTAGTGTAAAGATTTTGCTCATCAGTAGTTTTCAGGGTCTCAACTCCTGATGTAGATGAAACTACTGATGGCTTGTTGTCAGATTTTGTTAATACTTCTGAAGTACTTTCTTTGAAAATACCAGGATTTCTGTTTAGAAAGTTTTCATGGAAAGATGTGCAGTCTTTCCCTTCAGAAGTTTCATTTGAAACAATTTTTCTCCCATCTTCAGTAGTTTTGGGAGAAAAATCTGTTGGTGTTTCAACATGATGGTACCCTATGCCAAACTTAACATTTGAAGCACTCTGTTTGTTTAGCAATAGTTGGTACCCTTTACAAGAATCCACCCATTTTTCACAACTGACCTTGGTGTCAGCAAGCTCTTTTCTGACATTCCCAAGATCTTCTATCATCATTTTAATTTGTGCTTGGGTTTCAATAGCTGAGTTAGTTAATTTAGAGACTTCTTTTGTTTTAGCAGTAAGTTTTCTCTCTAAATCACATTTCATCTGAGTGTATTTTCTTTCTGAATCATTGGCTTTTCCTTGTAAGTGCACATTTGTCTCTCTTATGAGAGCAAAAGATTCTTTGCAAGAATTTGAGCAAAGTTTTGTCAAAGACTCTTTTGATACCTGTGACAATGCAGATTTTGAAGTGCAGCCTTCAAATGCCATTAAGGCAAAGTTCTTTCTGCCATTGTCTGGTTCTCCCCAGTTGATGTCAAACAACTTGTTGTCTGCATCAGGATTGCACTCTGTGGTGTCAAAAGGAAGACTGCTCCAGTCAACATACCCTGAGGTGAAAAGACTTTGTTGAGAGGGTTGTTGAGGCTGTGGAGGTTGTTGAGCAGCTGGAAAGGGAGGGATTGATTGTTGGCTCTGCATCTGTTGAGCAGGCATTTGAACATATTGTACTTGTGGCATGTATTGCTGTTGAGGAGCTTGTGCCTGTACAAAATGAGCACTCCCTTGAGTTCCATTATTCCTATTATAATTGGGGTTAAAGTTATTTCCAGATTGTGATTGGTTAAAGCTAGAGTTTCTACACTCTCTAGCAAAGTGTCCCAACTTCTGACACTTGTGACATCTCAGTTTAGATTTGTCAAAACCAATTTTTGTATTACTGGTCAATCCTGGAAATTTCCTTCCTGACCTTTTATAAAACTTGTTAGTTTTAATGCTTAGCATGGCCAGTTGGTGTAAAATGTCCATTTCTTCTAAGTCATCACTGCTAAAGTTTTTCAAATCATCCATGATAAAACATAGATTATCAGCAGTTTGACTTTGGTCATCATTGTCATAACCTGGGAAAGATCTTTCTGATGAGATCCCAGTTGTTATGTCAATGTTGTCATAAGATCCATAGGAACAAGTTGGTGAGTCTTGTCCCAAAAGTGTTGTACTACCTGGTAGGTAGTCATCAGCAGTTTTACCAGATGATTGTAATTTCTTCTTTTGATCAATTTCTCTCTCAAAAGTAAGTAATATCCCATGGAGTTTTGTAAGAGTGAGGGAGCCAAAATCTAGTGAGGATCTTAAAACAATGGAGTATGTTTCCCATTTGTCTGGTAAAGACCTTAAAAATCTATGTAGCATAGATATTGTTGTATAGGTCTGACCATTTAACTTTAGCTCAGATATTAATGAGGAGAATCTTTCAAATTGTTGAGTTAAAGTTTCCCCATTAATGTGAGCAAATGTCTCATATTGTTGAGCTAAAATCTCTCTGGTGTTGGCAATCACCTCTTCAGTTCCTCCAAACTGTTCTTTAAGACAATCCCAGAGTTCTTTGGCACTTTCACAATGTAAAAGGCCAAAGTATATCTCATTTGGGAGAGCCATTTACAACATAGAGAATGCTTTTGCATCTAGCTCAAGTTTTAGGAAATCATCATCTGTATATTCTTTTGGGTCTTTAGGGACCTCAACTTTAGTTTCAAGATTGATATTTACTGGTTTATGTGGTCCATATATCACAGATTTCCAGCAACCTGTGTTGGTCTGTGATAATGTATGCGTCATCCTTCTTTGCCAGATGTTATATTCATTTCTTACTAGCATAGCAGGTTTTGTCGCAGAACTAGTATTATGTGGATCCATTTTAAAGAGTATTGATTTGTCAGATGACTCTTTTAAGTGATGGATGATGATAAAAAGTGAACTTTTGATCTTTTATTGAGTATCAATAAGAGCTTTGTGTCTGATTCTCAATTTGTTAGATTGATATGTGATCAGATAAACCAATGCTCTGATACCAATTGTTGGATCAGTTTGCTCTTTGTTTAAGTAAGAGCTTGCTATCTTTGACACTTAAGTGTTTAGCAAGCTCTTGTATATCAGATTGTAAGCACAGCAGAATGTATAAGTTAAAGCAACACTTTTTATACTTAAGAGGAGTTATTACTCCCTCTTGATGATTGAAACTAATAATGACAAGTATTTATTATGAATCTACGCAGTAAATGAGAATTAGATACTTAGGCAGATTCACAATAAATACTGAAATGGAATAGAACAGTGAAAGTGTTTGAAGGATTTTTCTCTTAAAAATCAATGTCTAAAATAGAAGGTTAAAGCCTCCTATTTATAGACGTTTACATACATGTATCTTGCCAATAAAGCAAGTATACAAATATCAGAAACAAGTTGCACAAGTTGCAACATTGAAACAAACAATTACAGCTAAAAGTAATAATAAACAATAAACTACTGATACAAAAGGCGGTGGAAAATATCTGATGCTAAGTGCTGATGAATGACAAACTACTGATGAGTAGTTTGTCTTCAGTACTTCTGAAGTGAACTTGTCTGGTTTGGACTTCAGAACTTCTGATGAAGTTTCTTCTTCAGCACTTCTCATATCTTCTCTTCAGCAGTTTCTTGTCTTCTCTTCAGTTCTTCTATACTTAGCCAAAATTGACAGAAGTGAATTAGACTAAGGTTTCCAAAAGTGGTTTCACCAATCCTCTTTGTCCTAACAATGGCTTTTTAGCAGGGCAAGCGGTACGGAAAGCAGAGGCGAAGAAAGTTGAGAAGCATGCTTAAGCTTGTGAGGAGAACCAACAAGTTTTTGTACCCCTGGCATGTGATACCTTTGGCTCCTTGGCACCGGAAGCCATCCGTTTCCTAACCAGAGTCCAACGGGTTATCCATAGCAGTGTCTTAACTCCTGGGGGCATGGGTTCGTGTTTAGTAGGTTAGGGTTTGCCATCCAGAAAGGGGTGGCGGCGCAGCTTGTTGCCCACCTGCCCGCTATCTTGATGTAATCTTTTGCGGTTATGAGTTAATAAGGAAAAAATGTTTTCCATTTTAAAAAAAATGCGTTTGTGTAATCATAATAATATTCAAAATCAATCGAAAATGTAAAGCATAAAACGCACCTGATTTTTGTTTGGAAGCCAGGCCCTGTTTATGTTATTCGTCTGTTTTTCAGTCATCTGTGTTTTTTTTTTTTTTTTTTTTTTTTTGTGAAAAAAACCCTAATTGATAGAGGTAGTGAGCTTTTGTTTATGATTTTTGGTAACCGTCGTTTGGATTTTGTTGAATTGCCGGTTCAAATAAAAAAAATTAAACGCGTTTTTTTTACTAATTTACCCTTGTTTTGATTTAAACGTGTTTAGTTAGGAGATCTGTTCAGTTTTTGATCTAATGGTCCACGTTGCATCTTACGCTTTGTACGTTAAGGAAACGTTGTACAGTATCTCTTCCCTTACTTTTAAGACGTTATAATTAACACCAACAATATCCAGTATGCAGTTAGTCATATGAATCGAATACCATGTATTCTCTTAAATACCAAAGGTTAGGGCTGCAAACGAACCAAACGAACACGAACAAGGCCTTGTTCGTGTTGGTTTGTAAAGTAATATATGTGTTCACAAATGGTTCACGAACACATACCGAACGGGATTTTCTGTCCGTGTTCGTTTGTTAAGAAAACACTCATGTTTGTGTTTGTTAGTTAATTTTGTTCATGAACGCACACGAAAACAAACGGACATTCATAAACACAAACAAGTGTTCATGAACACTGTGACACCCGGTAAACTCAGGTTAGTAACAGTGACTAAACTAGTAAGTCTACCTTAGCGAGTCATGCATATTACGTACTTAATTGGGTCAGTCGAGTCGTTACGATGATTCTGGGGAATCATCGGGAGTCGTTACGATGATCCGCGGGATCATCGGGAATTAGTCCATAACCATGGGTACAAGGATTGGTGATTTGTGGAATCACCGGGTTTAACGCATACATGCAAGTCCCGAGTCCCGGGAATTGGTGAGCGGATGTAAACGTGTTAGTTATCGTGCATTATGTGTTTGTAATCATTATGTGACTTGTCGTTATGTGAATACGTGTTTATATATGTTAAACTAGTGTTTAAGGCGCCAAAACCCAATCAAGAACCCTGCAGGCGATTAGGAACCAGGGGGCTCCTAATCGCCATTATTATAGGCGATTGGGAGGATACTGGGGCGATTAGAGCTTCTAATCGCATGTTCTGTTCTCCTACTCGCTTGATCTACTATGCACGAGTCAAAACACCTATAAATACAACCCTTGACTCCCCAAACACTCTTAGTGCAACCCTAACAGATCCTAAGCCTCCCACACACCTCAAAACACTTCTGAAACTTGTTTTGCTTCAAAACTCACCATTTCCAAGCTAATACACCTTTCTGTGATAAAATCCAAGGTGTGTTCTTCATCCCAAACCTTTGTAATGTTATTGTTTTGGTTCCCCAAAAGTCCATACCTTGTTTTTATAAGAATGTGTCTTTAAAAACCTTGGAAATGAGTTCTAAAACAAGTCTACACCATAATACTTGCTATATGTGAAGTATTGATGCATATGATGATTTTTGGTGATTATAACATGAATGTTTCTATGAAATTGATGTACTTCTGATGTGTAGGGGTTGTTAGGATGATTATCTATGAGTTTAAGCTATTGTTATAGTGTTTTGATGAAAATATGCATTTTGACCCATTTGGGTGATTCTTGAAGAATTAGGATGCTATGATATGATTCATTGCTTGTTTATTGTTAAGAATCATGCTAGAATGATATTATAACATGGAGATAATGATTTGCAAGTTGTAGGAGGTGTAATCTGGTCTTTACCATTTAAGGAAAGATTTCATAGTTAATGAAACCTAGTACTTTGCCATTTTTGGAAATAATCGCACCGAGGCCGTTAGAGTAGAGATAAATTGGGGGGTTTTTGCTTGGAATGGGTTGGTAAATGGTTTAAGTTTGATATTGGGTGTTTTTGCATGTTTCGGATCTGATTTGGAGGGTTAACGCGCGAAAATGTATGACAGCAGCATTAGGGGCGATTAGGGTTCTAATCGCCTGATACATCAGGCGATTACAGCCCAATCGCCTGATGTATCAGGCGATTCGGCCCCTACTCGCCTGATAATCTCCCCTACTCGCCTGTTGACTTCTCCTACTCACCAGTTGACTTTTCCTAATTACATGTTAGTTTCCTAATCGCGTGTACAGCTGTCGTATGCGTATATTGACATCCCGAAACATGATTTGACACCTAGGAATATGATAGGAACCCCAGGATACACCCAATGACTTAGTAACATGTATTCGGACTTGTTTATGCGTTAATTGAGCGTTATGCTAGAATAGGTGAACTTTTGCGCGTACTAAGTGTTTAATTGCATATATTGCATGATGTCCTGTATTGTCTAACACGTGGGATGTCGGGTCACCAATGGGATGTCGGGTCTTGTCTGGTACGGTCGGTTTAACAGTCAAAGGTGTTTTCAGACGTTTATGGTTATGGTCTGGACATTCGGGGACTAGTTAACCTGCGGGTTATTAGTCCGGATACTTATACACATCTTATGATAGGTCGTCGCTATTTCGGGGCTATCATAGCATAATTACTTAACTGTTTTCAAGTAACGCAATCTAAGGTGAGTGTCATAGCCCCACTTTTACCGTTTTGCTTTCGGGGAGAAACATGCTACTTACGTACTTATTAAAGGTCATGTTGTACTATGGGCACTTTATGTTACTATACGGGTTTTATGGAAAGTCCCAGGGGAAAACCATGAATGTGCGGGGATGCACAACGAGGGATATGTGGATAGATCTATTGGGCCTCACAAACCCCACTCGACGGCGGGGATGCCGGGCAGGTGCATATTGTCTCTAACTCTCGGGTTATCTAGGCATCGGTAACCCAGTCAATCTGGGCTGGATTCAACATTGGTACATGTTTAGTAATGGGTTCCCAACCATAGTAGTAAAAACACTTAACGTCTAGCTAACGTTCTTATGACATAGTATTAACGGGAATGATCTTTTCAAACTTACAACAACATTTTTATGAAAGAAAACCTGTGAACTCACCAGCATTATATGTTGACATTTTTGACATGTTTTTTCAGGTCGCTAAGGTAGCAGTTAATGGGATAGGCGCACGGGGTCATGCACAGCGTCTAGAATTTTGAAGCATATTAAACAATGTTTTGTAAACTATAATATGTCTTTTGGTTGTAAACAAGAAATGCTTCCGCTGCTGGTTTATGGCTCAAAGCATGATATTTTGGTTTTAAAAAATTATATATGAATGCATGTTTGTTGTTGTTTATTGTGATCGTTGACTGGGATCCTGGTGTGTAACGCGCCTCGCGGTAAAATCCCGTAGGTGGAATTTGAGGGTGTGACAGATTGGTATCAGAGCCAACGGTTATAGTAAACTAGGACTGCATGTAGAGTCTAGTCTATAACCGAGTCGCACACACTAGACGGTCATAGGTGGTCGAGCCTTAACATGTGGGTAACAATATAACTTGTCGGGGTGTCGGTGTCATCATCTTCTACGCTACATCATCTGTTTACTCTTTATCATTCTATTTCTTGACCCATCCTTACCATGATTCGACGGCGAACGATATACTATTGAACCTTCTTGACGGCGGTGTACATTGGGGTAGCTTCGGCATACTCCTGAGATCTGTCCAGGGATTCGGACATCTCCCTTCTATGCCTTAATGGACACGCTCGTTATTATACATGCTATCTTATACTTATACTTATGAAAATACCATGATTGGGTGCTAGTGTTCGGTGACTTGAACTTCAAACTTAAAGCACGCCTGGAGGACCATGTAGAACAGTTTATCATGTCGGGTGCACACGAGATCATAAACTGTGATGCATGGGAACCCTAGTGGACTTTGTGTTTGAATCGATGGACCCGAACAGGACTCGGTCTAGTTCCTTGAAATTCCTAATGGGTTATACCACGGGCAAGCCTAAGTCTTTTGTTTCATGTTGTGACAGAAGATGTCGGGAGCTCGTGGAGGTCGCAGAGGCGGCCGTGCTGGCGATCGTGCTAGCGGCCGTGCTGGCGACGGTGGCCGTGGAAACATCAATATGACCCAAGCGAAGTTGGGCAATCTGATGCAGCAGCACGTGAACATTACCCTGGCTGCATTCCAAGCTGCTCACAATGCTATGGGTGGTACGTCAATTTCCACCTATTCTACCTTGTTCCAGGGTACTGTACCTTTTCATGATTTTTACCTGTGTGTCTGTTCCAGGTGGCGCTGTCAATCCCCCTCCACCCAGTGCTCCTACAAGAAGTTTATGGATTGCAAACCCCACAACTTTGGTGGAACTGAAGGGGCAGTGGGACTGCTCCGCTGGCTGGAAAAGATCGAATTGGTTTTCTCCATGTGCAGTTGCCCGGAGGGCGACCGAGTGAAGTATGCCTCTGCGACCCTGGAAGGTCAAGCTCTGACTTGGTGGAACTCCACCACCCAGACCATGGGTATTGGGGAAGCTCATGCTATACCCTGGACAGAGTTCGTTCAGCTTTTGAAAAGCGAGTACTGCCCGAGGGATGAGATCCAGAAGCTTGAGCATAAGGTCTGGAATCACAAGATGGCGGGGTCTGAGATTGAAGCTTACACTTCTAGGCACAATGAGCTGGCGGTGTTTTGCCCGGATTTGCACACACCGGAATACAGGAGGATTGAGCACTATATTTCTGGGTTAGTGCCGGAGGTTGCGGGATTCGTAGCTGCGGGTAATCTTACTGTTTATTCTGAGGTGGTTCGGTCGGCTCACAAGCTGACCAATATGAAAGTGGTTGAAGGAGTCTTGCCTCCCCGAGGCGCTACTGTGAAGGCTCCCGAAAGCAACAAGCGAAAGTGGGAAGGCGTGGGTAAAGGCTCGAGTTTAGCTCAGCCTCAGCAGGTGAATAGGTATGATGTTGGGGGACCGTCGACTGAGCAGAAACCGGGGGGTTATTTTGGGAAATTGCCGAAATGTGACCGGTGTGGGTTTCATCACAACGGTCATTGTGAGGACAAGAACCGCTGCCACCGGTGCCATAAGCTTAGGCACCCGGCTAAGGATTGCATGGTTAATATTCAGGGTAACCGGAACCCACCTGCTACACCTACTCCGGCTCCTCAGGTTGCTGCTTCCCAGGGAAACCAGGGTAAATAAGGGTGCTATAACTGTGGTGATCTTGGTCACTACAAGCGTGAATGCCCCAAATTGAAGCAGGGCGAGGCTGGGAAGAATGGATTGGGTAATGGAAACAACGGGGGCGGAGGCAGGAATGCTCGCGCCTTTGTGATTGGTTCGAGCGGGGCTCGACAGGATCCTGACAATGTTACCGGTACATTTCTTCTTGATAATTGCTATGCTACGGTTTTATTCGATTTTGGTGCCGATAAGAGTTTTATATCTCTCGGTTTAGTCAATTGCTTGATAGGGTACCTACACCTTTAGAGGCTAAGTACTTGATAGAATTGGCTGATGGTAAGAAAGTTGAAGTGACGCACGTCCTTAGGGAGTGTCGCCTTGAATTGTCGGGTTATTCTTTTCCTATTGACCTTATGCCGGTGTCCTTGGGTAGTTTTGATGTTGTCGTGGGTATGGATTGGTTGTCTTTGTATCATGCTGAGATTGTTTGTTTTGATAAAGTCATCCGACTTCCCCTCCCTGATGGAGAAATTCTGTTTGTGCATGGTGAGAAGAGTGGGGTCCCTTTGAGTATCATTTCGTGTATGAAACTTATAAGTATCTTCGAAAGGGGTATTCTGCCATTCTGGCACTTGTTTCGGTTTCGTCAGAGGAAGAGAAAAAGATTGAAGATATCCCTGTCGTTCGTGATTTTCCCGACGTGTTTCCTGAAGATTTACCTGGCCTTCCGCCTTATCATCAGGTCAAATTCGGTATTGAACTTGCTCCAGGTGCGGCCCATATTGCCCGAGCCCCATATCGTCTTGCACCTCCCGAGATGCAGGAGTTGTCTAACCAGTTGCAGGAGCTGTTGGAGAAGGGTTTTATCCGACCTAGTTCGTCCCCGTGGGGAGCCCCTATTTTGTTTGTTAAGAAGAAAGACAGGAGCCTGTGAATATGTATCGACTACCGTGAATTGAACAGGGTTACCATCAAGAATCGCTATCCTCTTCCTCGCATCGATGATTTATTTGATCAACTTCAGCGTTCTAGTTTCTATTCGAAGATAGACTTGAGATCGGTGTACCATCAGTTGAGGGTCCAAGAAGCTGATATTCCGAAGACCGCTTTTCGAACTCGTTATGGCCATTTTGAATTCTTGGTCATGCCTTTTGGTCTCACCAACGCGCCCGCCATATTCATGGATTTGATGAACCGTGTTTGTAAGCCCTATCTTGATAAATTCGTGATTGTCTTCATTAATGATATTCTAGTCTATTCAAAGAACGAAGTGGACCACCGGGAACACTTGCGTCTTGTCTTGGAACTCTTGAGGCGTGAACAGTTGTATGCCAAGTTTTCTAAGTGTAGCTTCTGGTTGCGTGAAGTCCAGTTCCTTGGTCATGTGGTTAATGAAAAAGGAATTCATGTTGACCCAGCTAAGATAGAAGCCATCAAAGACTGGGAAGCACCAAAGATGCCATCTGAGGTGCGGCAATTCCTGGGTCTTGTAGGTTATTATTGTCGTTTCATCGAGGGATTTTCAAAGATCACTCAGCCCCTCACCTCGCTTACCCAGAAGGACAGAAAGTTCGACTGGGGTGACTCGCAAGAGTCGGCCTTTCAGATGCTAAAGGCTAAACTCTGTTCTGCTCCTATCTTGTCCTTGCCTGAAGGCATGGACGATTTTGTGGTTTATTGTGACGCTTCTATCCGGGTCTCGGTTGTGTGTTAATGCAGCGCGAAAAGGTCATTGCCTATGCTTCTCGGCAGCTTAAGGTTCATAAGAAAAACTACCCCACCCATGATTTGGAATTGGGTGCAGTAGTCTTTGCTTTAAAGATCTGGAGGCATTATTTGTACGGTACCAAGTGCACCATTTACACCGATCACAAGAGCCTCCAGCATATCTTTGATCAGAAGGTGTTGAACATAAGACAGCGTCGCTGGGTCGAGCTTCTTAATGATTACGAGTGTGCTATTAAATACCATCCTGGCAAGGCGAATGTTGTCGCAGACGCCTTGAGCAGGAAGGAATCCGCCAAACCTCGTCGTGTTCGAGCTCTTCAGCTCACTATCCATTCCGGTTTACCTGACCGAATCCGTTCGGCGCAACAAGAAGCTTTGATGGAGGAAAACCTTAAAGTTGAAACCATGCATGGTGCTGATAGTCACCTTGAGCTCAAGTCCGATGGCCTACATTATTTCGCTGAACGTATTTGGGTCCCTTTATTTGGGGGCTTGCGAGAGCTCGTTCTTGATGAAGCTCACAAGTCCCGGTACTCTATTCACCCTAGCTCCGAGAAGATGTATCAAGCCTTAAAGATACTTTATTGGTGGCCGAACATGAAGGCAGATGTAGCTTCATATGTAAGCAAGTGCTTGACCTGTGCCAAGGTCAAGGTTGAATATCAAAAGCCGTCCGTCTTCTACAACAGCATGAAATTCCGGAGCGGAAGTGGGAGCGGATTACGAGGGACTTTGTGACCAAACTCCCAAAATCGCCCAGTGGTTGTGACATGATCTGGGTGATTGTCGATAGGTTGACAAAGTCTGCGCACTTCCTCGCTATCAAGGAAACTGATGGCCTTGAGCGTTTGGCTCGTCTATATCTTAAGGAAGTGGTTTCTCGGCACGGAGTGCCTGTCTCTATTATTTCTGATCGTGATCCTCGTTCACCTCTAACTTCTGGAAATCCTTGCATAAGGCTCTGGGTACTCAATTAGATATGAGCACATCTTATCATCCGCAAACTGACGGTCAAAGTGAGCGGACGATTCAAACACTAGAAGACATGCTTCGGGCATGTGTGATCGACTTTGGCAAGGGGTGGGAGAGTCATCTACCGTTGGTGGAATTCTCCTACAACAATAACTACCATTTAGCATCAAGGCGGCTCCGTTCGAGGCTCTTTACGGGCGGAAATGTCGGTCTCCTCTTTGTTGGGCTGAGGTGGGTGAGAGCCAAACTCACCGGCCCGGAACTGGTGTACGAGACTTTCGAGAAGATCGTACAAATTCGTAACCGCATGGCAGCCGCTCAGGATCGTCAAAAGAGCTATGCCGATTGTCGTCGCAAGCCTTTAGAGTTTGAGGTTGGCGACAGGGTTTTATTGAAGGTATCTCCGTGGAAGGGTGTAATACGTTTTGGAAAGCGGGGCAAATTGAATGCTCGGTATGTGGGACCGTTCGCAATTCTGGAACGGATTGGACCGGTAGCATACAGGCTTGATCTGCCAGCTGAACTCAGTAATGTTCATAATGTCTTCCATGTCTCTAATCTCAAGAAGTGTCTGGCGGATGAATCTTTGGTTGTTCC